>SJYW01003338.1:899060-910767 GCA_006410735.1 Raphicerus campestris | reverse complement strand
ACATATATATATATATATATATATATATATATATATCCGATGACACAGATTTTTGTATATCTTGAAGAATTTTCACACAGTGATCACAACCCTGCGACCAATACCCAAATCAAGAAACAGCATCGCCTGCCTTTCAGAGGCTCACTCTGTGCTCCCATTCAGACATAGTCCCTCCTCAAGGGTAAATCACTACCCTGACTTCTTTTAATATTGATTAATTTTGCTTGCTTTTGAAGCTATGTAAAAAAAGATTGTACGATATGCATTCTGTTCTGTCTGGGTTCTTGCAATCACCATGTTGTGGAATTCATTCATATTGTTAGAGTTGTAGATCATTGTCATCAGTACTATTTTTATTGTTATTATTATCATTTCCCTTGTTCTCAAGGGAAGCTACAGTTTTTAAAATTAAATGTATTTATTTTTAATTGAAGGATATTTACTTTACCATATTGTGCTTTCCATCTTTTCTTGATGTAACAGGTATGTGGACCTCTGGATAAAAGGCTCCATGTGGCCACATCTCTTTTGATATGGTTGATAATGAAGCATTTCATGGGCAGAGTTATCTTCCTGGGACACATTAGATATGGAATAGATATGTGCTCATTTGGAGGACGAGATGTGTGCTCATTTGGGGGATCATTGTTATCGCTGTAGAATAATATGGCCTTCCTCCACATCCACCTCCCCAAATCAATCCTCTGGACCTCAGTTTTCACAAGAAAAGAAAGTTGTTGTAGCAGTTCATGTGTAAGTTTCCTTATAGATCTATTTTTTCTGAGATCCCAGAGTGATAATCTTTTCCTGTTTATCATGCTTAACTTTATGACATGGGTGAGCCACCCATGTAAAAATGGAGAACTCAGCTGTTTTTCAAAAACATTGAGCTCTGTGCTTAAGATCTATACATTTTATTGTATATAAACGATATTCCTCAATTTAAAAAAAATCAGTGTTATCAGAGAAGAGTATAATTTATGGAGCCATTTATAGAGTATAATATATGGAGACATAATATTGTTCAGCAGTAAAAACGAAGCAGGAAGTGTACTATATTGCATTTTACTGATGAAGACACTCAAGTTCTGAGATGCTGATACATCTAAGATCCAGTGTATCTAGTTTTTGCCCATCATTGTTCCAAAGCCTAGCACAGTTGTAACTGGCTCTACCTTCTCCATGAAACCTTTCCTGATCCCCACTCCAGGACCTATAACAATTCTGAGTTTCTGAGATATCTTCCCCCTCCAGAAACGCTGGCCTAGGCACCATCTCATCTGTAGCTAACCAACCCCCAAACCCCTCCAGCACTCTCTGTTCAGTGAATAAACAGGCTTTCAGTTCCTAAGGCTGTCAATTGGCTCTATTTTATAAGTCCTAAATTTGCTACTAAAGTATTTTACAAGATACAACTAAACAAAAGCAAATCTGTGAACAGAAGGTCACAGTTTTGGAAGGGCCTGTTTGGGTTTTAACAACTAATGCTGGGCATTAAATTCATCTTAAGCAGAGCTGAAATTTCCCTCTGGATAAGAGGGATGGGTTTTCAATGACCAGTGTCATTTGGGATCCTGGAAAGCAGAGGGTGGATAGTTTTGGCGTGGTTTATGCCCAGTGCCTCATTCTTGAGTTGACTCAGGTTTCTGGGTGGAGTTACAGTTTTGTAGTAAGACTCTGGCCCCAGCACAACAGTCTGGCCAATTTCCCCTCAGGTCATTCTAAATGGCAAGAAAAATTACTGGTAACCTTTTCACAGGGCAAAGATGAAACTGGGACCTTCAAATCCTTGTCTACATGAAAATATAATCCCTTTAACTGGAAGAATAAGGGGGAGATGCTGGAATTGTCTCTAGAAGGGCCTGGGTGTAGACATGAAGGACTTCTTGCCTTTGGGTAATCCTTCTACTTGATCAACTCCCCTTCATATATCATCTCATCAGTTGCCTACAACAGTCCTCCAACCCAGAGTATCCTTAGACTCCTTTTCCAGATATGAAAATAGAGACTCAGAGAGGGAAGGTGACTGAACTAAGGGCACACAGCTAGTCAGAGAGACAACTAGGGCTCAACTGTTAAGGAGTCTTGCTGTTGTTGCCAACCAGCCATCCTGCAAAGACTTGGGGTTATCACAGTCAATCCTTTCAGCAGCTCCTAGGAGCTGATATCATGATCCCTGCTATATAAAAGACAAAGCTGAAACCTGGGCATGGTAATATGGATGGCCCCAAATTAATTACATGGCTCAGTCCCCAGTGGAAATTATCCCAGTTTTTCTACCCTTGAATCTATACCAAGGACCTAATAACCCTCCACATGGAAAGAATGTTTCCTTCCAAGCCTGGCCTCAGATCTAGGTATTCTGGTCTGTAACTCTATTGCTTTTTAGCATGGGCAGCTGGTTTTTGGAAATCAGGTTTCACCGGCTGTGAATTAGTGCTCTCTGGAAGACAATTGCCATTAAATTAGCAGAATCTTTAACTTGAGAGCATGGCTTCTTTCTAAACTCAAAGTCTTCTTCAAGACTATATCTTAAAGATCTCATTCTTAAAATCCATCTTTCATTTGCCAAAGCCCAAAGACCTTCTCAGAATGATTACAATCATTCACTGCCTATGTCCTAGGCAGACATTGTGCTAAGGACATCAAATATGCTTTCTCAAAACCTTACAGCAATTCTGTGAGGTATAAACTTTTAGTGCTTTTTCAAAGAAGGGAAAACTGATGCTCAGTGAGGCAAAATCACTTTTCTAATGCAGAACTGGAATTTGAACAAAGCCTACCAGCGTCCCTGCCCTTTCTGGTATGCCAGCGTGTCTTTTAACTACTGGCCAGAGACCTTCAATGTTGGAAGGAGCTTTAGATGCTATCCAAGTCAATGTCCTGTCAGCTCCCATTCTAAAGATGGGCAAATTAAGGCCGAGAGGAGGAGGAAGGGATTATTCATTAAGCACAGTCCACGGGGTCACAAAGAGTCAGACACGACTGAGCGACTTCACTTCACCTCACCTCCCATACTTTGCATTAATCTAATCAAGTAGATTTTGGAGACTGGCATCTGCCTATAGGATTCTCTGGGTTTGGGGATTCAGGTCACCACTGATGCCAGGCATCCAGGGAAGAATCAGAATGCACCTGGATACTACCCAGAGCTCCAGGGTATGGTGAGAAGAGCCGCCTACACCTTTTTGCTTCTCTGGAAGCCAGGACCTTGCCTTCAGCCTTGTCTGGGGGACTGGGACATTGAAGTTTAGAGGACCACACCACTCACACTTCCCTGGAAAATTCCTGTAATGTTTGACCCACCCATTCTCTCTCTGCTGCGCTCCTCTCCTTCTTCCTGAATGAGACATAATCCTAGCAACTGGCTTATGTCACATTTCGCTTTGTTTGGAGAGGATAAGATTTTCCCTCCTCTTAATTGAGTGATTGAGCCTCTGTGAGCTCACAGATCTAATCTCGAGACACGGGCGGGTTAAACTTGGTTATTGAGACATAATAGGAAATAGTGTTTTGAAGAGTTTGGGTTAGAGGCAGCGATTGAAGCTTTTTCTCAGAGGCCTTGTCTGAGGACAGGCCAGGGCTCCTCCCATGCACTTGGGCCCCTCCAGCTCTGAAACAGGCTCTCGGTGGCTCCCTGTGAGATGAAGGCGCACACAGCAAAGGCTGGGGAGACTGTGTCTCCTCCAGTCATGTGCTCTTTTTCCCTTAAGGCCCTCACTTCTTGCCATTTCAGACTCAAGGTTTGTGAATGGATATGATACACACACGCTTTGGACCTCAGATTCTCTTTGGTTCTGATTTAATTAAGCTACCAACATTCTCTGCAGCCTTTGGAAACTTGCTTCTCCATTCAGGCTCTGTTTCCCATCTGAAAAAAAAAAAAAAAGAAGGATGTGGTGGTAAAAAAAAAAAAAAAAGGAAAAGAAATCTATGTCTGCCACAGTCTCTTTTTGAATTAAGGCTTTAGGGCTCATTAAGAATGATTTAGTCTAACCAACACACGTTCTGAATGTCAACAGTGTGCCAGGCAGTGGGCTAAGTGCTGGATTCCATTGGTGAACAAGAATAGGCAAGGACTCTGCCTTCTTGAAATTTAGAGTTGAGTAGGGGAGATAGATTTGGATGACTGTGGTGCTGAGTGGTTTGCCTTGGAAACAAACTGAGGTCATTTGAGATTGCTCTCAGGTACTGCATTTCAGAGTCTTTTGAGGGCTGTTTCATTCCTTCTCAGGGATTCTTGCCCACAGTAGTAGATACAATGGTCGTCTGAGTCACACTTGCCCATCCCCATCCATTTTAGGTCATGGATTCATAAAACGTTGATGCTCGCTGTTGCTGTCTCCTGGCTTGATCACATCCAGTTTACCTTGATTCATGGACCTAACGTTCCAACACCACTTTGCCGACAAAGGTCCATATAGCCAAAGCTACAGTTTTTCCGGTAGTCATGTAAGGATGGGAAAGTTAGACCAGAAAAAGGTCTGAGCATTGAATAATTGATGCTTTCAAATTGTGGTGCTAGAGAGGACTCTTGAGAGTCCCTTGGATAGCAAGGAGATCAAACCAAGCAATCTTAAGGGAAATCAACCCAGAATACTCATTGGAAAGACTGAAGCTGAAGCTCCAGTAGTTTGGTCACCTGATGCTAACAGCCAACTCATTGGAAAAATCCCCAATGCTGGGAAAGACTGAGGGCAGAAGGAGAAGGGGGCAACAGAGGATGGGATGGTTGGATGGCATCACTGACTCAATGGACGTGAGTTTGAGCAAACTCCAGGAGAGAGTGAAGGACAGGGAACCCTGATGTGCTACAGTACATGGGCTGGGGGGGGGGGGCGGTCACAAAGAGTTGGACATGACTTAGCAGCTGAACAACAAGCAACGAGTGGAGATAAACAATGAGTGATGGGCTTTAAGCATCATGATTCCTGTGGAGGGAGGGCGTGCTGTTCCTTGGCAGTGTACAGCAAGAACTGTTGAAAAGCTGTTTTGAAATAGAATTTTAAAAAATTTATGGCATCAAGAAAAAAGAATCTTTGTTTAGAAGTAGGTATTTCTGCATGATTAGTAGAACAGATCACATTGTTAAAAGGTCAGCATATCTTTAAGTGAGTCTTAAATATAAGGAAAACTGCATCATTACAGGCTCTCCCATCCCATCAGATGGCTTCCATCCCAGGAAGCCTATATCTAGAGAGGCTAGACCACTGAAAGCTTAAGGAAGTGCCTACTTCTGTATTGATGTGNATAGCTGAGATCACTTATAGCACTTCACATACACATCATGAGGAACTCGCTTGCTCACGAGGTACTCAGTGGGTCACCAGGTACTTGCTTGGTCATGTGGTACCCACTTGGTCATGGGGTACTTGCTTGGGCACGAGGTACTCACTGGGTCACGAGTACTTGGTGGTCACGTGGTACTCGCTTCCTCACGAGGTACCTGCTTGGGCACAAGGCACTCATTCGGCTGCGAGCTGCCTTGTGCAATATGCCTGTGAGGGCTTCACCGCAGGAGCTCTGGCTGCGGGCGCGCTGGGCTCGCTGGAGCGCGCCATGGCGGTTTCTGGGCGCTTATGTCGCGGCTGGGTTATGGGTCCATTATGGTTATGCTGCGGCTGCTGCTCCAGCTGATGTGGCAGCCGGTAGACAGGCTGTGTTACGGCTGCTGTGTCAGCCAGGACATGGCTCCGCGAGTCTCCTTCCGTCCTCTTAGCTCACGCCTTGCCTACCCTGGGTTCAGTGAACAGTGTGAACAGCAAGACAGTTGGCATCAAGAGCAGGATCAGTGATACAGTTCTGTAGGAACTTGTGTGCATCTTGGGAATTAAGGGAACAAGGGTTACCCTTGCTGAGGATGCCTGAATAAGATGGTGTCTATAAGAGCATCTTGTACTCAGACTATGTAGGAAACACGTCAGTGCTTTGAAAATATCTTTAGGAGTGAGGAAGCACTGCTGAGTGAGAATTACAGAGAAGTTTCGGAGGCAGAAGAGACTACATGATGACTGATTAGACGTGAAGAGAGATCTGTGGAAGATGTTACCTGTATATCTTGCTTATATCATTTATAAAGACTTTTGGCTGAGTTAAGTTGTCAGAGGAATTGTTGCAATTTGGGGGCTGGAAAATTATAATTTTTAAATTATATGTAAAGTTAGAAATGATGATAAAATGGCTACATGGAGATGTGAGACTACTTAAGCAATTATACTGTAATTTTTTTTTTTCCTATCATGCTCTATTAACTTAGTCTGGGAGCTCTTCAAGAGCTTGTCTTATCTTTTTATCCACACGTTTTTCATATATCCCTTAGCATATTCTAAAAGCTTTAAAATATTGTAGGAAAATAGATGAAAAAAGATCAGGATGGAATGAGTAAATAGTTGGAGCATAAGAAAAAATTATATAAAATGGGATAAAGCTAAAGAAATACATAAGGAACTTAGCAGAGACATCTTTGAGCATAGGAACCAAATTAATACTCATCCCTAAAACCCTTGTCCTTCGGAAGATGCAGTGCTTTGCTGAGAAAATTTTTACTGATCCAACATGTGCACAAATTAAAATGGAGATTCACATTAATAAGTTTGAATGTTTGAAAAAACATGACTGCGTTCATCTTTTAATTTTGTGTATTGTGGAAATAATTCTAGAGAATATATCCTCATTGAAAATACACTTTATCCTGATAACGTATAAGTTTAAATACAAATTGTCAACTTTTACCCTACTATCGATTTAAAAATGATTTTTCCTCACAGAGTGTTTGCTTAAATCTTTTCTTTAGCTAAATGTAAGTGTAGTCACATCCCACATTAACTAAATTTATTAATATTTAATAATTATTATTCTCACAATACTTTCAGGGAGATGAGTCAGAATAAGTACTTATCCAAGAAATATAATTTTTGGTTGAGAGTATTATTAATGAAATACTCACATAAAAGCCATTGAAATTTTCATCAGTCCATCATTAACGCTTAATATTTGTTAGCTGAGTATATCTAGATCTTATAGAATATAATGAAAATATGTTTTCATTAAAAATGTCTCTGTTCACCTGTTTATTAAGCATCTTTTAAATGCTAGGAATTGTACAGGTACTCGGAGTATGTAGATCCCCTGCCCTGGACTGTTTTATAGTCTAGTGAAATGTCTTTCAAATTTAGTGATTAAAACAGTCCTGGGAAGTAAGATGTCTCAGTACTTAGTTCCAGAGACTTCNGGGATCTTTTATGGTTTTCATGTGAAAATGGCAGCCAGGGTAAAAGGAGGGAAGACCAGGCTGGCTCTGCAATTACGTCTGGCTCTCCCATGCCACCAACTCGGCAATTCTGCAGCAAAGGATGGATTTAGAACGTAGCCTGGTCTCACAGTACGTCCAGAGAGAATGGAAGGTCTGTCACTGGCTACTGTCTACTCCCCTCCCCCATCTCAAATTCTGATTGCTGATGGTCTTCCCAGGGCCAGCGGCCCTTGATCTGAGATGAAGCTTATACGTGAGTTTCTGGAGAAGATGGGGGAGGTGTCACCCTAGGACACTTCTTGTCCCTCCATTGGAGACCTGCCCCCTATTTCAGTCGGTCGCTTCCCCTTCCCTCCCCCTCATCTCTGCCTCTCCTGTCCTGTTTATGTTCTCACCTTTACTCTGAGAACTGACCCCCGCATCTCCCCTTAGGTGGTGGTGTTCAGTCACTAAGTCATGTCCGACTCTTTGTGACCCCATGGACTGCAGCATGCCACGCTTCCATCCTTCACCATCGCCTGGAGTTTGTGCAGACTCATGCTCATCGAGTCCATGGATGCCATCCAACCATCTCATCCTCTGTCACCCTCTTCTCTTCCTGCCCTCAGTCTTTCCCAGCATCAGGGACTTTTCCAATGAGCCAGGGCTTCACATCAGGTGGCCGGAGCATTGGAGCTTCCGCATCAGTCCTTCCAATGAATATTCAGGGTTGATTTCCTTTAGGATTGACTGGTTTGATCTCCTTGCTGTCCTAGGGACTCTCAAGAGTCTTCTCCAGCACCACAACTCAAAAGCATCACTTCTTTGGTGTTAAGAATTTGGAACCATGAAGAACCTTCTTGTTACCTTCTGATGTCCTCATTTTTCCTAAAGCTTGGTGACAGGCAAGGCTGGGCAGGGAGATGGCTTGTCTGTGGGCCCACCCCCGTGACCTAGCAGAGCCAGAGTTAGGCCTGAGGGCCAGACCCTCAGTCCAGTGCCCTTTCCTGTCTTCATAAAGATGACTCTAACAGCAACAATTTCTGACAACAAGATGGGGAGAGAAAATGCCATCAGCTTAAAGGGATGGTGTGTGCTCAACCCATCACATTATACCCCGATGACGCTTGTATCTGCTATCTTCTTACAGAGTCAGTCATGGGAAAAGAGAGAGATGAGCTGGACTGACTATTGAGGTGGATGTGGTAACAGCTGGAAGAGAAAAACATCTGTGACAGATCCTGTATTCAAATCTTAACCTTTCTGTTTTTATGTGGGTGGCTGTGTTAGGCAACAGTGCGTGCTAAGTCGCTCAGTCGTGTCTGACTCTCTGCGACCCCACGGACTGTAGCCCTCCAGGCTCCTCTGTCCATGGGATTCTCCAGGCAAGAATAATGGAGTGGGTTGCCATTTCCTCCTCAACAGTAGCCCCATCTATAAAATAGGGATAATAGTACCACTACCCAGGGGCTGTCAGAACACGTAAATGAGCTAGGGCTCTGACAGACCCATAGTAAGCTGTCAGTGATCAGAGATCAGTTTCTTCAAGTGCCCTTTTTCTTGAGAGGGAATCAAAACCTCCCTCTGTGGCTACTTCTTGGCCTCCCTATCCTCCAAGTGTAGCATCTACTTCCTAAGAAAATAAGTAAACAATAACAAATATATTTGGAACTTGTTAAAGCATGAAATTTCCAGACTGCGTTTCCGCTGATCTGAAACTTCTGTAATTCTTCTGAAGAGAAGAAAGTGTCACGGACAAAAGTAACTTTATCAAAGAATGAATTACATACTACATTTCCTCGGCTGGCTTTTTTTTTTTTTTTTTCATTTGAAAAACCCAGCTTAAAAAGAAAATGTTGGTGGGGAGGCCCAGTGTGGGGAAGAGTGAGTGATGCTACCTCGGGGATCAGTGTGCTAGGGTCGGAAGAGAACACGCCCCAGGTCTAGATTTGGTGTCCGCTGCTGCTTCTTTACATAATCTCAGACACAATTGCTTTCTGCTTTTCTGAACTTGCAATTTCATAATTTCAAAATGAGAATGATAAAAGTCGTAGCTAGAGAATTAAACATGTACTAGCCACAATGTTCTTCTCACGCTGTGAGAAGTCACTTTCTAAATAGCAGAAGTGAGTGAGAGAAAATTCTGGAAGAAAGTAAAGAATATAAGCAGTTCCAGAAAGCACCCTCAGAGTCCGAAGATTGGAGTTGGAGTCCGGTTCTAACAAGAACCAGGACTTGCACTTTGGAGCCTCCATTTCCCAATCGTAAACTGCTTTTCTTACTGTCCTCCCGGGGCCGAGGCCCCTAACCCCATCACCGTTCCCTCGGGTTTGGTAGCATTTTCCTAGCTGCTCTCCCTGCCTTCATCCATCCTTACCCTGCTGCGCCTCTAATTCCTACTTTGCCATCGACGGGAAGAGTCTGGGGCCCATTATCATTCTCTTGTGCCTTCGGAATAAGGTCTTTGTTCCTTCATACAAAGGTTTCTGAGGGTCTGCCAACTCCTAGCCTTGCCTGTCTCTCCAGCCTCCTCTTTCTTCGCTCCCCACCCGGTCCTGCCCTCCCCCCTTACCTGCTACTCGCCTTCCACCCCCTGCTGTGTCTTCATCCTTCTGCTGAGATGCCCTTACATACCTCCCCTTTTCAAACACTCACACTCAACGTAAGGCTGTCTTAGGAGGCCACCTATTATTGAATCTATAACTTGGATCAAGTGATTCAGTGTCTCTGGCCCCAAGTTGCTCATCTGTAAAATGGGGATGCTACTCCCCTCTCCAGTGGGTTAATGGGACAACTGTGGTAGCGGGGACAGCTCACTCAGCATGGGGAAGACACTAGAGCTTTTCAGAAGGCTAGTCCTCGCTCTTTATTCTTGCCACTTGCCTGCTGGACGTCCAACTCAGACTCTGTTCTCACAGGCTTAGCACACAGCCCTCTCCCACGTCTTGCTCTCTCACTGCCCTGTGCGTTAGTTCCTGAAGGTTCTGCACGTGGGTACTGATTTCAGATCCCAGCTTTCTCACTTGTATGACCCTCTGCATAACTTAGTCTGAGTCTCAGTGCCTCATCTGTAAAATGGGGGCAATAGCAGCATCTCTCTCACAAGGCTCTTGTTAACATTAAGTAAGAACATGCGTATAAGGCACTTAATGGACCTCCTGGCACATAGAAAGAACACAGTAGATGTTTGCTGTTGATACTGCTGTTGCTCTGTGCCCCCAGTGCCTGGCAGGGAGAAGATGCAATGACTGTTGAAAGGATGAAAGCGCTCTGTGAGCAAGAGGGAGCGTGGGACGCGTTTTCTGATGGTTTTCAAAGGAGAGAGCCTAACAGGCCCAGGGTGGGGCTTGCTTTGTGTGATCACAGGGTCTGCCAGGGCAGCCCAGTCTCTGAGCCCTATTCTCTCTCTTCTGTTTGAGAACCCGGGAGGGGATGGGCAGGGGAACGTGCCCAGGTGTTCATGGCAGGGCGGGCACAGGCACACAGAACCAGCAACACGTGAGCCGGCGTGCCATCCTTGCCAAGGTGCCCTAATCCTGTCCCGAAGCAGTTCCTGCATTCCCACCCAGCCTGCAAGCCTCTCACGCTCCCTTTGCAGCCACACGTACCAACAGGACCACCCCACTTCTACACTGGCCCCTGTGGGGGCTACCTAAAGCATCTTGCCTTTTCTGGGTCTGATTAGAAGCTCCTTTTGAAAAGCTGAAATACCCTGGACCCTGGGTGGTAGACTATCCCAGGTTTGTATTCCAGCTTTCCTACTTACCAGATTTGTAATTAAGTACAATGACTCAATATCCCTGAGCCCCATTTCCTCGCCTGTGCAACAGGGGTATTAATTCCCATTCACAGGCTTGTCATGAGGGTTACCTGAAACAATGCAGGCAGCAGCGAGTCAGCTCCTAATAGATACTAAGTCTCCGTAGGGGATTAGTCCCCTTTCCTCTTTTCATGATCTTCATTTGCCTCCTGGAAGCGGCTCTGTGCCAGCCTCCCGGACACAGGTTGAGTTGGCTTCCTGTAACTGGGAGTATTCAAGCAGGGACCAGATGGCACCTAAATGTGGACGGAGGGCTCGGGCTCAGTGACGTTTAAAGTTCTTCCAAACTGGAAAGTGAAAGTCGCTCAGTCGCGTCCGACTCTTTGCCACCCCATGGACTTATACAGGCCATGGAATTCTCCAGGCCAGAATACTGGAGTGGGTAGTTTTTCCCTTCTCCGGGGGATCTTCCCAACCCAGGGATTGAACCCAGGTCTCCGACATTGCAGGCAGATTCTTTACCGGCTGAGCCACAAGGGAAGCCCAAACTTAGAATTCTGCTATTCTGTAAAATACTTCTCAGGTGAGGATATCCGCATGCAGATAAGGGGGCTGTACTCTTCCCCTCTTGCAGATAAGGGGGCTGTGCTCCTCCCCAGCCCTCCTGCCCTGAGCTTCTCTCTCAGCATAGCGCCACGGTGGATGGATACCATCCC
>SJYW01003338.1:884674-898168 GCA_006410735.1 Raphicerus campestris | reverse complement strand
TGGAGCTCACTCACATTCTCCTGCCTAAGCTTCAGCACATGGGCTGGTCTAGAGGCGGAGGCTCTCAGGGACTGTTTAGAGGGGAAATGATTAAGGCATTAGTCCACAGGGCTCTCTGCAAGAGCCACTCGCCCTGAGCTTTCTACCGCAGACTCTCAGCCCATGCCTTTCCCATGTGAACGATGTTAGGAAATCATCTTAGAGGTATTTTCTCAGCCTAAGACCTCAAGAGCCACGTGATGGTAATTTATAAATATTTATTGATAGCCTACTATGTGCCAGCCTCGGCACTTGGTGGGGTTATGCTTTATGCTGTCTGTCTTCTTGCTTTTTCTCTGTCAACCTACAGACTAAGACTCAGTGAAACCTGCAGACTTGAGAATGCAGTGCCCCTGCCATCTCCCCAGCCTCATCTCTCCTCACTCCTCTGTGGTGATCCTTGGTTCACCCACACTGAAGCAGCTGCCTTTCCTGAAAGACTGTGTCTTCCCATCCTTTCAGGCTTTATCCCCCTTCTGAACTTCTCTTTCTCTCTCTGGGATGTTTCTTCTGGGCTCTTGTGTCTTTTAAAACAGTAAGTTTGGAATTTTAAACAATAATCTTTAAAAAGTTAGTTTCATTTTGGAAAAACAAAGCAAAGTCAAGCCAAGGAAACTGTTGCTCCTCACAAGAAACACAGTATCTATCTGGTTGTGGCAGTTTAGAGGGGGAGGACTGTTTATCTTCACCAACCAGGATGTATTCAGAGTAGAGAGGGGAAGGTCACAGTAGGAGGAAGGTCTTCCAGGTGTAAGTGCAAAGACCTGAAGGTCAAACCTTGTAAATCATGCCCAGGGACGCAGAGACAAATGTGGTTTACTGAAGTGGATGCTGAAGAGGATGAGGCTTGAGCCTTAGATGGAGGTCGGGTGTACAGTGCCTTGAATGCCAGGCTGGAGTACCTGATTTTGATTCTGTACTAAGTGGAGAGAACTGAAGTTTAATGCACCAGGAATAACATCATGGGACCTGTACTAGAGATGAGTAACGGAGTAGCTGCTCTGACACGATACATCTGAGTGAATATATGGCGTTCTTCTGCAGATTGCTATCTAGTAGAAACAGGCCAGCATTTTAACACTGACCTCAACTTCTTTGGAAAAGACTCTGACGCTGAGAGTGATTTGGGGCAGGAGGAGAAGGGGACGACAGAGGATGAGATGGCTGGATGGCATCACTGACTCGATGGGCATGAGTCTGAGTGAACTCCAGGAGCTGGTGATGGACAGGGAGGCCTGGTGTGCTGCGATTCATGGGGTCGCAAAGAGTCGGACATGACTGAGCAGCTGAACTGAACTGAACTGAACAACTTCTTTGGAAGGAGAAAAGGCCAATCCCCTTTTCAAGAAGGCGCTAGGTTTGTTATCTTTGTCTGCTTCTGCTACAGGCTAAATCCAGGTAAAAGTTCACAGGTGCCTCTCTGGGATAGGCGAGCTCTCTGCTTAGGGTATCTCAAATGCGGGCAGCTTGCCCTCTGTAAAGCTGCAGGAAGCTCACCCTCAAGGTTTAGAACACAACTGAGGTGGGTTGAGGTGCAGTGGGAGGCAGAAAGGGGACAGTTAGGAGCAGACGTGGGCCATGGAGCTGGCCTCAGAGCGTATTGGTCATTGCAGGTGTGTACAAAGGTTCTCCTAGCCCAGAAAGGCCACACCCCCTCTCCCTTCCATCTGCCTCTGCAAACAAGGCTCATGGACTACCTGCCTATTTTGCAAATAAAGTTTTATTGCAATACTACCTACATCCATTCGTTTACATTTTGTCTACGGCTATTTTCACACTACAACAGCAGTGTCAAGTATTTGCATCAGACACTGGATGGCTCACATGAAAATATTTTCTATCTGACCCTTTGCATTAAAAAAAATTGCTGATGCCTCATCTGACCGAGACTTCTCCACCCTTCGGAGCATAACTTAAATTCACCTCCTCCAGGAAGCTCTCCCTGACCTTCCTGGTTCTCCCTGAGAGTACTCATCTCCCATATTGCCATGCCACTTATTATCCACTATTTATTACTCTCATATTTCCCCTCTTCTATGTGTACTTTTAAAAAGGTTTCTCTAAGTACACTGTACCGCTCTTGTGGGCAGGGACCACGTTTTAAACTTTCTGTCGAGTTGTGTTAAATAGCAGTTAGCAGAGTACATGTGTTTTGTCGAGAGACGTGCCTGGTATCAGGTCTTGCTCTTTCTCTTGCCAGTGTCGTGACTCGGGACAAGTCACCTCGTCTCTCTGAGCCTCCCTTCTCATCTGTAGTCTAGCTGGATGACACAAGCACACCCCATCCAGATTATTGGCAGATCCAAAGAAGCAAAACACACAAAAGCCAAAACAAAACAGCACGTTGCTGCTGCGGGGAACGGAAACTAAATGGCAGTTGACTTACGCTACTTGGTGTCTTGCTTTGGCAATGTGTAAATTTAAAATTTTCTCCCATGAGATAAGGACATGTGCACAGTGAAGTCCAATGGATAACCAACAAGGACCTACTGGATNCGGGGAATGGAAACTAAATGGCAGTTGACTTACGCTACTTGGTGTCTTGCTTTGGCAATGTGTAAATTTAAAATTTTCTCCCATGAGATAAGGACATGTGCACAGTGAAGTCCAATGGATAACCAACAAGGACCTACTGGATAGCATAGGGAACTCTGCTCAATGTTATATGGCGACCTGGATGGGAGGGAATTTGGGGAGAACAGATGCCTGAATATGTGTGACTGAGTTCCTTTGCTGTCCACCTGAAACTATCACAACATTGTTAATTGGCTATCCTCCAACATAAAATAAAAAGTATTTTTTAATTAAAAAAAATTTTTTTCCCATGAATGTCTAGGAGGGAAAAAAAAAATTCCATTATCCAAGTATTTTGAGAAACACTGCATGTAGCTGCCCCCTTTCTCAGAAATTCATAAGATGAATTCTCATATTAAAAGCTCTGTGGGAAATAAATCTGTTTAACTTTATTTAACCCTGTGTTTTACAAATTTATTTGGCCACACCTTGAAATAACTGTTCATGTCTCATGAGAGGTAAGCTCTGAAAACATACTTTCAGCCGATTGGGCCAAGTGGTCCTTGGTCCTCCAGCAACCCTGTCATACTGAGTTTGCAGAAATAACTTCTGCTTATCAACCTCTTCTTTAATCAACTGGAAGAAGGAAGGCAATGAAAACCCACATTTTTGTATAAAAATAGTGCCATTTAGATCTGTTTGTTCTGTAAGTCAAGAAGTAGTCAACATGCATGCCCCCATGTCCCAGGGATATTTGCCACAGAGGCCAGTGGAGCGTTCTGCATTTGGGGCGTGTGTGTGTGTGTGTGTGTGTGTTTGCACGAGTGCCCACATGGGCCCGTGGCTCCTTCCTCCTCCTGCCAAGGTTCTTAGAATCTCATACCAGAGGCATTGCAAGTCCTGGTACATCCATGACTATTCGTTTTCTTCCACTAAGTGAAGACCGCTCACAAGTCCCCCTTTGACGTCCTTGGATTCAATCCCCTGGAAAAGTGTCCCTTTTCACTTTGCACAGTTGACCCCTCCCTATTTCTGGAACTGTAACCCTTGGGTCTCAACCGTGGGTCTCTGTGGAAGGGGGAAATTGAGGCCTTGGGGAATTACTTGGAGGATGGTGGGGGGGGTGGGTTGTGCATGAAATCACTGGGTAGGTGTGGGTTTGAGGTTCTAAGCTGGTGACTACGAATTGAGAGCAGCTGGTACTTGGGCCGGCGGGGGGCCCCCGCACACTTTGCAGTCTCTTTCGATGGGGCTGTGACCCGAGGAGGCGGCCGGGGGAGTCTTGCCTACCATCTGCCCAGCCCGCCGCTGCTGTGCGCCCACTGCCTCAGGACCCTGCACGACAACCTTTCTCTTCTCAAAAGCATCTTGCTTGGCATCAGAAATGATATCTTCATCTCAGCCTTTGTTAACGAGCTTGAAAAGTCTCTAGGAAGAGCCAGAGAGGGAAGAGGAAGCCCGGTCGCGAGGGCCGGGTGTGTGTGGGGGCACGGCCGACAGAGGGCGCGCCCACACCACGCAAGGCCGCCGGCCTGGCTCCCCGCGGGGGGCGGGGGCGGCTGACCTTTCTCGGGTTGCCAGAGCAGCGGAGGTGTCAGCTGAGAACGGTCACAGCCTGGGGAGGAGAGGGGAGGGAGGGAGGGAGGCTGGGGCACCCGAAGGGGAGGAAGAGCCGGCGGGGAGCCACAGGCACGCCTTTCACGGAGACCGGGACTCAGGAGCCGGGCAGCACGCGCACCGCGCGCCTACAAACAGCACGTGCGATGAACACCACACAGACACGGCGCCCAGCCCAGGTTTTGTTTCCTTTTTTCTAAACCACACAGGATGCAGAACCACAACATGAAGGCAATCCATAGTACGCAGGTACACACAACATGGCCCCCTCGCCCAGCTCAGCCACAACAAAGACAACACACAGACACACACATGTAAACACATCTCCCCCAGGCAGATTCAGCCATGCACCGCGTGCAGAAGGCAGACAACGAAGACCCGCATGGTAGGCACGCATGCACACGCAGAGGCACCCAGCCTGGGGATAGCCCACCCCCGCAACGGACATCCTCAGAGACGTATCACAGACGAGCAACAGAAGCGTGCGTCACGCGTAGACCTGGCCAGCTCCCACGGGCGGACTGTCAAGACATATGTTACGTACCATATGCCACGCCGATCCACCCAGCGCAGACAGGCGTGCCGGTCACACGAGGTGTCATCCGCTCTCAGAGCACGCTGCACACGCAGCTCACACTCACTGTATGGGCACAGGTCCACGGGCATCGGAAGCACTCGGAGTACACGCAGCTCACACTCACTGTATGGGCACAGGTCCACGTGCATCAGAAGCACTCGGAGTTCATAAGTGTTTCTATGAGAGAAGGAGGCCAGAAATGGGGTAAGAGGAGAGAACGAGGGTTGAGAAAGATGGAAGAAAGGACAGGGAGAGGGGAGAGTGAGAGAGGAGGGCTGGGGATGAGGTCTGGGGCTCTCCTCGCCTCTCCTCCTCCCCACTCCACACCGGTCACTGGAGCAGAGAGCAAGCCAGCTTCTGGTGGGGCCCCTGGGGGAGGCCACACCGACTTGGTGGCTACAGGAGGGGTGGATGGTGGCCCCTGTGAACGTGAGCCACCAGCGTGGGGGCAGGGTCAGAGGCACCACAGCACAGCTCCGTCTCCCTGGAGGCCTGCAGCTCCAGGGAGACCTGCCCCGACCCACGCCATCTCATTTAATCCTGATCTGTGAGCTGTGTACAGTCCACAGTCTGACTGGCCCCCGGCCTCAGGATCACCAAGAAATGATTACCAGACTCTTAGGGTAGATTTCGTTCTCCCCTCTGAAAGTGCACTTTTTTAAAAATAAAAATGGAAAACTTGAGTGATCCTATTAGGGGCTGTCCCTCCAGAGAGGACAGGGCAGATCAGGATGGTAAAGGGCTCCTACAAGCTTGCTTTATCACATAGGAAAGTATAAGCCTCTTTTTGGAAGCGCGGGGTTTCCAGTGAAGCAGCTTCGGAGCAGCAGGCCCTCTGGAGCAGCCATCCTCGTCTTGGCCAGGGCAGGGCCCCAGGATATAGAAACAGGAGACACGAAACCTGTCTTCCAGAATGTGCAGCCTAAGTGGGGATAGACAGCATCTTCAACTCAATGGACATGAGTCTGAGCAGACTTGGTGGAGACAGTGAAGGACAGGGAAGCCTGGCGTGCTGCAGTCCACGGGGTCGCGAAGGGTCGTAGGTGACTGACCGAACAACAGCAGGATAGAGACACAGAACGGTAAGTGGACAAAGGGTTAAGTGAACGTATAGAAGAATGTATAGAATTTAGTTCCTTTTATATTGATTAGGAAAAAAGAGGGCAAAGAGGTGAACATTAATTGAAAGTCTACCACACATAACTGTGCTGGGCTCTGTGCATCCATTATCTTGGTTACACTCATAAAACAAACTCTGGAAAACAGGGCTGAGCAGCTCCGTGTTACAGATGGAGAAACCAAGGCTGCAGATGTAAAGCGGCGCGGTAAGAGGTCTGGATTCAAACCCGTCAGCTTGACTTCAAGCACCACCTCTACTTCACTACATGGTAATAATTATTTCCCCTGGCTTTCAGATCTTCAGTGAGAGTCAGCAGAAAGGGGAGAGAGACAGTCTCAGCAAAGAAACTCTGAGTGAGCTGGCCTGAGGGCATACTTTAGATTCTCCCAACAGCAAGAGGGAGTCTTGGGTGATGAAGTTGCTGGTCATTCTGCAAGGGCCTGTGTCCTCCAGTTTCTGGGCCTGGCATCAGGTCCCTGACTTGGTGCTGATGTGTGGTTCCCATGTTCCTGATGAGACCCACCATCCTTGTGTGTTTCAGCCCTTGGCTCCATCATGATTCTGCCTGCTGTTTGAAGTGGGTGTTAGGGATGGATCTCTAGCTTCCCAGATTTCTCTAGTGGTCTGTAGAGCCTCCTAATGAGGATGAAAGAGGAGAGTGAGAAAGCTGGCTTGAAACTCAACATTAAAAAATTAAGATCATGTCATCGCGTCCTATCGCTTCATGGAAAACAGGAGAGGGAAAAATGGAAGCAGTGACAGATTTTATTTTCTTGGGCTCCCCAATCACTGTGGATGGTGACTGCAGCCATGAATTTCAGACACTTCCTCCTTGGAAGAAAAGCTATGGCCAGCCTAGACAGCACATTAAAAAGCAAAGGCATCACTTTGCCAACAAAAGTCCCTATGTCAAAGCTATGGCTTTTCCAGTAGTCATGTATGGATGTGAGAGTTGGACCCTAAAGAAGGCTGAGTGTCAAAAAATGGATGCTTTCAAATTATTGGTATTGGAGATGACTCTTGAGAGTCCTTTGGACAGCAAGGAGATCAAACCAGTCAATCCTAAAAGAAATTAACTCTCAATATTCACTGGAAGGCATGATGCTGAAGCTGACGCTCCAGTATTTTGGCCTCCTGATGCAAAGAGCCAACTCATTGGAAAAGACCCTGATGCTGGGAAAGATTGACGGCAGGAGGAGAAGGGGATGATAGAGGATGAGATGGTTGGATGGCCTTACCAAGTCAATGGACATGACTCTGAGCAAACTCTGGGAGACAGTGAAGGACAGGGAAGCATGACTTGCTGCAGTCCGTGGGATTGCAGAGTTGGACACAACTTAGCAATTGAACAGTAGCAACGACTATAGATCAAGAAAGAAGAAATAGCAAGAGAACCAGGGAGCCCAGTGTTGGACTAAAGCTGAGGAGAGCTGAATCCTGTTTTCCAGCACATGGTCTGGAGCTCATCTTTCTGTTCTCTAAGTGCCTGTTGTGGGTTATTGGATAACAGCAGGGGTGGAAGGAACATTTGGGATGGTCTAGTGATGGACAGCTGAGATCCAATAACATACCTAAACTTATTACTGNATGTATAGAATTTAGTTCCTTTTATATTGATTAGGAAAAAAGAGGGCAAAGAGGTGAACATTAATTGAAAGTCTACCACACATAACTGTGCTGGGCTCTGTGCATCCATTATCTTGGTTACACTCATAAAACAAACTCTGGAAAACAGGGCTGAGCAGCTCCGTGTTACAGATGGAGAAACCAAGGCTGCAGATGTAAAGCGGCGCGGTAAGAGGTCTGGATTCAAACCCGTCAGCTTGACTTCAAGCACCACCTCTACTTCACTACATGGTAATAATTATTTCCCCTGGCTTTCAGATCTTCAGTGAGAGTCAGCAGAAAGGGGAGAGAGACAGTCTCAGCAAAGAAACTCTGAGTGAGCTGGCCTGAGGGCATACTTTAGATTCTCCCAACAGCAAGAGGGAGTCTTGGGTGATGAAGTTGCTGGTCATTCTGCAAGGGCCTGTGTCCTCCAGTTTCTGGGCCTGGCATCAGGTCCCTGACTTGGTGCTGATGTGTGGTTCCCATGTTCCTGATGAGACCCACCATCCTTGTGTGTTTCAGCCCTTGGCTCCATCATGATTCTGCCTGCTGTTTGAAGTGGGTGTTAGGGATGGATCTCTAGCTTCCCAGATTTCTCTAGTGGTCTGTAGAGCCTCCTAATGAGGATGAAAGAGGAGAGTGAGAAAGCTGGCTTGAAACTCAACATTAAAAAATTAAGATCATGTCATCGCGTCCTATCGCTTCATGGAAAACAGGAGAGGGAAAAATGGAAGCAGTGACAGATTTTATTTTCTTGGGCTCCCCAATCACTGTGGATGGTGACTGCAGCCATGAATTTCAGACACTTCCTCCTTGGAAGAAAAGCTATGGCCAGCCTAGACAGCACATTAAAAAGCAAAGGCATCACTTTGCCAACAAAAGTCCCTATGTCAAAGCTATGGCTTTTCCAGTAGTCATGTATGGATGTGAGAGTTGGACCCTAAAGAAGGCTGAGTGTCAAAAAATGGATGCTTTCAAATTATTGGTATTGGAGATGACTCTTGAGAGTCCTTTGGACAGCAAGGAGATCAAACCAGTCAATCCTAAAAGAAATTAACTCTCAATATTCACTGGAAGGCATGATGCTGAAGCTGACGCTCCAGTATTTTGGCCTCCTGATGCAAAGAGCCAACTCATTGGAAAAGACCCTGATGCTGGGAAAGATTGACGGCAGGAGGAGAAGGGGATGATAGAGGATGAGATGGTTGGATGGCCTTACCAAGTCAATGGACATGACTCTGAGCAAACTCTGGGAGACAGTGAAGGACAGGGAAGCATGACTTGCTGCAGTCCGTGGGATTGCAGAGTTGGACACAACTTAGCAATTGAACAGTAGCAACGACTATAGATCAAGAAAGAAGAAATAGCAAGAGAACCAGGGAGCCCAGTGTTGGACTAAAGCTGAGGAGAGCTGAATCCTGTTTTCCAGCACATGGTCTGGAGCTCATCTTTCTGTTCTCTAAGTGCCTGTTGTGGGTTATTGGATAACAGCAGGGGTGGAAGGAACATTTGGGATGATCTAGTGATGGACAGCTGAGATCCAATAACATACCTAAACTTATTACTGCTGTGCTTTCAATGGGCTTCCCTGGTGGCTCAGACAGTCAAGATTCCACCTGCAATGTGGGAGACACAGGTTCGATCCCTGGGTTGGGAAGGTCCCCTGGAGGAGGGCATGGCAACCCACTCCAGTATTCTTGCCTGGAGAATCCCCATGGATAGAGGAGTCTGGTGGGCTACAGTCCAGGGGGTTGCAAAGAGTTGGACAAGACTGAAGCGAATAAGCACACACGCTTTCGTTGATGAGTGTGTCAGCCGCCGTTTACTAAATACTTCCCGTTGTGCCAGGAACTGTGCTAGCATTTTGCGTGTGTCATGCCAGCGTGTGTTCACAGCACTCCTGTAAGGCAGGCACTGTGTCTGTCACTTTCACACATGAGCAGATCAAAGCTCAGAGATACGTGGTGGCTTGCCATGGGCTTCCCAGCTACCCAGTGACAACACTGAGGTGCAAATCAGGCATGTCTGACTCTGAGCAATCACTCCTAACTGTCCTGGCCTCTGGCTTTCCTGACCAACCTGGATGCATGGGCAGGGCCACTCCTCCCCACTCTCCTGATTTAGGGAGAACACTCAGATCAGAGAAGAGTATGTTGTTCAAGGTCACAGAGCTGATTATCAAAACCCAAAGCCCCTAATCTCTCGTCTGCTCAGCTTCCTACTGCTCCCCGAGCCAAGCATGGCCCTATCACTTTTCATGGTGTCAAGGTTATAAAAGAGCTCATCTTGTCTAGAAAAGATCACTTTGGAATAACTAGAAAGTGCTGTTGTCCCTCCCCTGGGCCCTTTAGCACACCACACAGTTGTTGACTGTCTTCAGGTGGCTCCTTTGGAAAGGAGAGCCCTCCACTCCCGACCCCTTGACTGTCGCCTGGCTGAGTTTGGTCAAGCCCCATTTTAGGCGCCATCAGCTGTCTTCTTAAAGGCTGGTGCTGTCCACATGCAAGTGCTATGTGGCAGCTGGGCCTGGGGTCAGAGAAGGGCAGCTTCAGACTGGTGACGGAACAGCCTCGAGTTTCCTCACTAAGGCCTGTGTGTTGAGAATGGAGGGTTAGCCGATGAAGCCAGGAGGCCACTGTGTTCTCATGTTGTTATTTATTCTGGTGGGATCTGTTTCTTACTCAGCAAGGGGATTTACGCTAGAATTATCCAGCTGTGTCTGAAATTTGGCTACAGACTCAGATTCCCAGGATGAAGAGGTCAATGGCTGCCTTTGTCCTTAAATATATTTCATTTTCTCCCTAGCTATTCTTGGTAGACTAATGACTTAGGGCAAAGCGTCCACAAAAACTCCAGAGTTAACTATGGGCTGATCCACTGATACAATCCAGGGTTAAAACTCCAAGCATCTTTGTCTCCATAGGGAGGGCTCCCCAGATTTGCCATCTGCAAAATGGATCTCTGGGCCATTCCTTTTAACACTGTGCATTTTGTAATCTCTGTCCCCACTTGAGAAGGAGAAATGAAAGAGTACATCCCGCCTATGGGGACTTAATCTGAGTTATTAATGGCCTCTAGAGCAAGATACAGCATTTTTCCAGTAGTCATGGATGGATGTGAGAACTGGATCATAAAGAAGGCTGAGTGCCAAAGAATTGATGCTTTTGAACTGTGGTGTTGGAGAAGACTCTTGAGAGTCCCTTGGACTGCAAGGAGATCCAACCAGTCCATCCTAAAGGAAATCAACCCTGACTATTAATTGGAGGGACTGATGCTGAAGCTCCAATACTTTGGCCACCTGAGATGAAGAGTCATCTCATTGGAAAAGAGCCAGATGCTGGGAAAGATTGAAGGCAAAAGGAAAAGAGGGCGGCAGAGGATGAGATGGTTAGATGGCATTGTCGACTCGACCGGATATGACTTGAGCAAACTCCGAGAGGTAAAGAAGGACAGGGAAGCCTGGCAGTCTGCAGTCCGTGGGGTCGCAGAGTCGGACACAACCTCGTGACTGAGCAATGAAACAACAGCGAGACGGAGCGCGTTATCGTTTGAGTCTCCCATTTGCGAGGAGTTTAGTAGCATCTTTAGGAAGGAGCAGCAGCAGCACCTCTTAGGGCTGCTGGGACGTGCTGTGCACAGTCAGGCTTCAGTGACAGCTGCTGTCCTTGCCGCCTCTTTCACGTTGTCATTAGAGGCCCTGTCTCTCTGAGGCTCAGTCTCTACATCTGTGACATGGCGACAGTAATCCTCACCTTGATATTGGAGAGTGGGTGTGAAATCCGAGAGGCTTCCTGGAGACTTGCCAGGTGTTAACAGTAAAGGCTCAGGAACTAGGGAGCATGGTCTTAATCCCCTCCCTCCTTCTCTCTGTTTATCCCTCTCTCCCCGTCTTGAGGTCTTCTGAGAAACAGTCCGCATAAGCCCAGGCTCTACGTCTCTTATTTAAGCCACCTCTTCTTGGTGTCCTTGTCTTCTGCCTTCTCTCCTTCCGTCCTTCTTCCGTGTCACATCAGGTAGATTACCCAAGGCCATCTTGGTATCACAGACCCTCTCTAAGAAAAGAGCAGGTGGCCACCCCCATAGCAGAGCCTCCCTTTCGAGGAATGTGAAAGCCCCGATCCACCTCCTGGACTCACGGAGAAGCCGAAGGTACCCAAGGTTTCTAGCCCGGTGACCTGACAGAGACTTTGGGGCAGGGTGGCTGCACTGCTCTCCCGAGAAGAGCGCTCAGAAGTGAAGTGGAACTGGGGACATCTGCCCAAAGATGCCCAGTGGAGAGACAGAACCCAGGGCTCACGGCCTCCCAGAGGTACGCTGGAGCCAGTGTGCACCTGAGTCCTGAGGACAGGCACGCACAGCTCTTCCCAGCTCCACATTCAGTGATGTCACGTTGGGAATGGTGGAAAACTGTCTAAACTGGCCATGGTAGAAGTATTTACACCGTGCAAATCAGCTGATGCTACAGGTCAGCACCTCTCCCACTTTTTTTTTTCCTTCCCAGAGAGCCAGTTGTTAAACATTTACCAGCATACTGCTGGACCCCAGTCTCATGAATGGCTCACAAGTCATGTGACCTCTTTGACCTTCAGTTCCCTCACATATACATCAAGGCTAGTTTGCTATTGCATGTCCTCTGAAGCATCTGAGAAGCAGATGCTGAGATGGGATGAAATGTTCAAGGTCTTTCTTAGGAGAAACACATGTATGGGAGATGAGAAGTTGCTATGAAGACTGGGAGTGTCTTCACATTGTGGTGCAAATGAGAGAAGGAGAGAGGTTAAGGAATGTTTGTTGAGGCCTTTCGGGAGCTTTCAAGGTGGTTTACCATCCAAAGAGGAGTCCTGTGTCTCAGTATACGTGCTGTGCTCCGTCACTGGTTGGGAGCAGGCTTAAAGAAGTGCAGCCTCAATGCTAATGTAGTGCTGGAATTCGGAACACTCAAACTAGGGTTCTTGGTTAACTGAGCCTCTGATTGTTGAACTTCCTAGACGCATTCTCCTGGCCCCCACAGATATAAACACATCAAAACCCACTGGATGTGTCTTATCCAGATCACGTCATACAACTGTAAAGATAGTTTCTAAGCAAGTAAATCTGTGCCAAGCACNAGCATATTTTAAATATTAAAATATTGTTTTTAATATTTTTCTAGGAATGCTTATTCTCATGTGTGTGTGTGTGTGTGTGTGTGTGTGTGTGCCCATGCATGCTAAGTCACTTCAGCTGTGTCTGACTGTTTGTGACCCTATGGATTGTAGTCCATCAGGCTCCTCTGTCCATGGGAATTCTCCAGGCAACAATACTCAAGTGGTTTGCTTTTTCCTTCTCAAGGGGATCGTCCCAACTCGGGGATCCAACCTGTGTTTCTTATGTCTCCTGCATTGGGAGGCAGGTTCTTTACCATTTCCCACATGGGAGACTATATATATACATTTATATATGCTATTACCTCTGTAGAACAATAGGAGGAGCAACCTGAGGAGCGGTGGCTGCGCAGGTGCAAGAGGGCCTAGAGGAGCTGTCCCACATTGAAGGTCAGGAACGGGGGCGGTAAGGAGATACCCCTCGTCCAAGGTAAGGAGCAGAGGCTGTGTTTTGCTGGAGCAGCCATGAAGAGATACCTCACGCCTAAGGTAAAAGAAACCCAAGTAAGATGCTAGCTGTGCAAGAGGGCATCAGAGGGCAGACACACTAAAACCAAACTCACAGAAAACTAGTCAAACTAATCACACTAGGACTACAGCCTTGTCTAACTCAATGAAACCAAGCCATGCCTACAGGATACCCAAGATGGGCAGGTCATAGTGGAGAGGTCTGACAGAACGTGGTCCACTGGAGAAGGGAATGGCAAGCCACTTCAGTATTCTTGCACTGAGAATCCCATGAACAGTATGAAAAGGCAAAATGATAGGATACCAAAAGAGGAACTCCCCAGGTCATTAGGTGCCCAATATGCTACTGGAGATCAGTGGAGAAATAACTCCAGAAAGAATGAAGGGATGGAGCCAAAGCAAAAACA
>SJYW01003338.1:862567-873335 GCA_006410735.1 Raphicerus campestris | reverse complement strand
CTAAAAAGCCTCTTGATGAAAGTGAAACAGGAGAGTGAAAAAGTTGGCTTAAAGCTCAACATTCAGAAAACAAAGATCATGGCATCCGGTCCCATCACTTCACGGAAAATTGATGGGGAAATAGTGGAAATAATGTCAGACTTTATTTTGGGGGGCTCCAAAATCACTGCAGATGGTGACTGCAGCCATGAAATTAAAAGATGCTTACTCCTTGGAAGAAAAGTTATGACCAACCTAGATAGCATATTCAAATGCAGAGACATTACTTTGCTGACTAAGGTCCGTCTAGTCAAGGCTATTGTTTTTCCTGTGGTCATGTATGGATGTGAGAGTTGGACTGTGAAGAATGCTGATTTAAGATTGATGCTTTTGAACTGTGGTGTTGGAGAAGACTCTTGAGAGTCCCTTGGACTGCAAGGAGATCCAACCAGTCCATTCTGAAGGAGATTAGCCCTGGGATTTTTTGGAAGGAATGATGCTAAAGCTGAAACTCCAGTACTTCGGCCACCTCATGTGGAGAGTTGACTCACTGGAAAAGACTGATGCTGGGAGGGATTGTGGGCAGAAGGAGACGGGGATAACCGAGGATGAGATTGTTGGTGGCATCACTGACTTGATGGAAGTGAGTCTGAGTACACTCTGGGAGTTGATGATGGACAGGGAGGCCTCGCGTGTTGCAATTCATGGAGTCACAAAGAGTCAGACACGACTGATGGACTGAACTCAGCTCAACTGAGGAGATCATGAGCTTTGGATGGTGACTCCCAGGCAAGACCTAGTTCAGATTCTTCTCCAGAGTGTCAAAGGCAGACCTAGGAAGCTGAATGGGGTCCACTAAGGACAGGTTTTTCCTAAGAGGTAGATGGCTGTAAATATTGTGCCAGCAAATTACTGGACCAATCTGAACTCCAGGACCAACCACAGGATATAGAGGAGGGCTTCTAAGCCGAACCTTATGGGTATCGATACTTCTGCCTTATGGGTATGGGTACGAAGTTAGAGCTACCACTTCCTGTTTAAAAACTCTACAGGTGTGAAAATCTGTCCAAGAATACAACTACAGGCACCAACCAAAAGCAATTATCAATTTCAAAAGAATTAGTCCTCTTCTGCAGTTTCTTGCTGTGATTCTTGGGCTTAGAGATCAACTAAAAAATGTCTCATATAAGCTGAGAGCAAGGTTGACTTTCTCTGGAATGTGCTTACCCAGAAAGGCCCATCCCTGCTGGGATCTTGACTATTATACCCACTGACAGCTATGTACAGTCCATGCTATTTGTTTACTTATCTATCTATCTATTTATCTATTGGTTGAGAGTTGCAGCTTGTGAGATCTTAGTTCCCAGACGAGGGACTGAACCCATGCCTTCTTCAGTGGAAGCATACAGTCCTACCCACTGGCCTGCCAGAGTTTCCCCATGCTATATAAATGTGGAAGAAACAGTAGCTGTGTTATTTTTTCCTCTTTAACTTTTTCCTCCAAAAAACCTGTTTTCATCTTCATTGTATAAGCTTACCTCATATGCATCCATGACCCCTCTGCATAACAAATATAAAAAAAAACTATGCAATATACAACTCAAAAATATTTTCTTCCTGATACAAATTGTTCATTATTTTTGAGTGATAGTAAAAGTAAAAGGTTCTTAGTTGCTTAAAGAATTCACTAACTCAGCCAGATTTGCTTTCAAACTTTTGAGCTAAAAAAAACCTTTTTTTTTAGTGAGTTTTCTTCTATTTACTAATGCAGACATCACTGACAGATGAATTTTGAAAATTTGATTAACTATGTTCATAATAAATTTATACTTGGTGTGTGTATTTGTTCATTTATTAAATATTTATGCAACAGTTGTTGTTTTGAGGTGATTGTTAAGATGATCAATCAAAATGGAATCCCATGACAAAAGGAATAAATTAAATATGACATTCATGCATATAATGATGCATTTTCTAAATTGACCAAGCATATTATGGCAATTTGATGGCATGTTAGGAATAGAATTCTTATTCCTCAGTAGTTTAATATATATTATTAATAGTTTTTCATTAAGTAATAATATATTTTAAAATATATTTTAAAAATTATTTTTAAATAAAATTTACTGAGATACAACTTATATACAAAGATACTATTACTCTATTTTCAGTCCAGACATGTAAAGAACTTAGAAGATGTCTCTCAGGTTCTTACCACAACAAAAATCTCAAAATAAAGAGCAATGGATTTTCTTATACCCATTAGATAAATGAGATAACAGAAGTGACCACCATAAAATCTGGAAAGATGGTCAGCTTTAGAGATTCACAGGAAAATTCTGCTTTTCTAGAGCAGAAGTTGCTGAAGCCATAGTGGTAAGTACTCAAATGAAAGTGAAAAAGTAAAAACATTAGTTGCTCAGTCATGTCTGAATTGTGACCCCATGGATCCCACTAGGCTTCTTTGTGCATGGGATGCTCCAGGCAAGAATACTGAAGTGGTTAGCCATTCCCTTCTCCACAGGTTCTTCTTGACTCAGGGACTGAATCTGGATCTCCTTCATTGCAGGCAGATTCTTTACCATCTGAGCCACCAGGGAAGAAGCTAAAGTACTCAAATGGTAACGGATAAACTCTTGGAGCCTACAAGAACCAACCTACAAGTTAGAAAACTTCTTGACTGTGGTCTTGGGGGAGTTGCCTTACTTTCATGGGGTTTGCCTTCAGGAAACATACCAGGTTCTCAAGGTTAAGATTCAAGAAGGTTCCCCTTAGGAAGGATGAGTTTTTGAATAAAACATTAGAAAAATATCCATGAAAGAAATCACAGGTAATTTGCACTTCACTAAAATGGAAACCTTCTACTTCTCAAAAGACATGTTAAGATAATGACAAGTCACACAATCAGAGATAATATTTGAGAAACACATATCTGTTAAATAATTTGGATCCAATATATACAAAGAATTTTTGAAAATACTAATTTTATTTTCCTTTTATGGCTGTACCACCCAGCATTTGGGATCTTGATTCCCTGACCAGGGATCGAAGGATGTTCCCACAGTAGAAGCACGGAGTCTTAACCACTGGACTGACAGGGACTTTTTAGAGAGAATTTTTAAGTCTAACATAAAGGGAAAAAACAATGCAATTATTACAAAATTAGGCAAAAGATCTGAACAGACACAGCCTACCAAAGAAGACATTATTGATGTTGTTTACTTGCTAAGTCATGTTTGATTCTTTTAGGACTTCATGGACTTCAGCCCTCCAGACTCCTCTGTCCATGGGAATTCCCAGGCAAGTATACTGGAGTGGATTGCCATTTCCTTCTCCAGGGGACCTTCCTGACCCTGGGATCAAACCCATATCTTGTGCATTGGCAGGTGTGTTCTTTACTGCTGAGTCACCAAGGGAGCCCATACAAATAAACAGNGTTTACTTGCTAAGTCATGTTTGACTCTTTTGGGACCTCATGGACTTCAGCCCTCCAGACTCCTCTGTCCATGGGAATTCCCAGGCAAGTATACTGGAGTGGATTGCCATTGCCTTCTCCAGGGGACCTTCCTGACCCAAGGATCAAACCCATATCTTGTGCACTGGCAGGTGTGTTCTTTACTGCTGAGTCACCAAGGGAGCCCATACAAATAAACAAAGCCCGTGGCAAATAAACATAAGAAAGACGCTCAACATCATTTGTCATTATGGAAATACAAATTAATAACAACAATGAGATACCACTGCATATCTATTAAAAGGGACAATACTCAAAAAACTGACACTACAAATTGCTGGTGAGAACACAGAACGATGGAAACTCTCATTCATTGGTGGTGGGAGTACAAAATGATGTAACCACTTTGAAGACAGTTTGGNAAACATAAGAAAGACGCTCAACATCATTTGTCATTATGGAAATACAAATTAATAACAACAATGAGATACCACTGCATATCTGTTAAAAGGGACAATATTCAAAAAACTGACGCTACAAATTGCTGGTGAGAATACAGAACGATAGAAACTCTCATTCATTGGTGGTGGGAGTACAAAATAATGTAACCACTTTGAAGACAGCTTGGAAGTTTCTTGCAAAGTAAAATATGATCTTATCATAGAATCCAGTAATCCTGATTGTCACTATTTATCTAGTTGATTTGCATAGAGATGGTTACCATATATGTGCGTGTGTGTATATATATGTATATACATATATGTAGGTGTATGTGTATTTATACCTGAGNGATGTAACCACTTTGAAGACAGTTTGGAAGTTTCTTGCAAAGTTAAATATGATCTTATCATAGAATCCAGTAATCCTGATTGTCACTATTTATCTAGTTGATTTGCATAGAGATGGTTACCATATATGTGCATGTGTGTATATATATGTATATACATATATGTAGGTGTATGTGTATTTATACCTGAGTTAGTGTGAACATGTACCCTCTTTCTCTGTCCACTGAGAGATCAGAGGAACAGTTATACTCTGGTAGCAAAATCGTACCTTTCATCTGAATCTTAGTTTCTAATATTACTTCAACAAAGTAACTTGGATTCCTTGGTCCAATGATTGATTATAGTACTGAGATGGGAAATATACAAGATGAGCATGAAACCTCTTATATTTCCAACAAATAAAAACATGAAGGCATAGAGTTCCTGATGAACTCTAGGCAAAGCTGAAATAACTTAAGCAACCAAATAAAGAAAATAATATTGGATCATATACAATGTATAAAAAGCCCCAAGTCCCTGAGTCCATGCTGATATGAATAAATCATTTAATAAATACATAAATAAATGAAAATATAAATCTTACATGCAGAAAAACTCCATATATTTTTGTAGATGGTCCACTCTCAAGGAAGTGATGCATAACTCTCCATGGCTTGAGTGTGGATGCAGCTGGAATTTTCTACTAAAGAATATCAAGTGTCAAAAGGAATAAAACTTACAGTATAGAAATCTAGCAAACACTAGCTCAGCCACCCTATTAACATTAGCATCAACAGCAATGTCAGGTTGTGTGTATGCTTACAGTAATGATACGTTAATGTGAACTTGCTCATTCCCTTCACATTAATNTTTTGTAGATGGTCCACTCTCAAGGAAGTGATGCATAACTCTCCATGGCTTGAGTGTGGATGCAGCTGGAATTTTCTACTACTAAAGAATATCAAGTGTCAAAAGGAATAAAACTTACAGTATAGAAATCTAGCAAACAGTAGCTCAGCTACCCTATTAACATTAACATCAACAGCAATGTCAGGTTGTGTGTATGCTTACAGTAATGATACATTAATGTGCACTTGCTCATTCCCTTCACATTAATGTCTTAATTACCAAATTATTAAAACTTAAAACCCTTTTTTTCCCCTAGAACTTTATGCCACTTTCTAGATACAGAGTTTGCATTAGCTACTTCCTTCACAAGTTCTTTTTTTTTTTTTTAATTTGAGTATATTTGCTTTACAGAATTGTGTTGGTTTCTGCTGCACAATGAAGTGAATCAGCTATATTTATCTCCTCCCTCTTGGACCTCCCATTCACCCTTCATCCCACCATCTATGTCATCATAGAACACTAAACTGAGCTACCTGCACTATACAGCAGGTTCCCACCAGCTATCTACTTTACACAGCAATGTAGAATATACAGTGTGTATAAATTGACCCCAATCTCCCAATTCATCTCACCCTCTCCTTCCCCACTGTGTCCACATGTCAGTTCTCTTATGTCTGTATCTCTATTCCTGCCCCTTCCAAAATTTCACAAGATTTTAAAAATAATAAAAAATTAAAACCTGTGACATTTAGTTGGAATACTTATTTTTTAATAAATCNACCAGCTATCTACTTTACACAGCAATGTAGAATATACAGTGTGTATAAATTGACCCCAATCTCCCAATTCATCTCACCCTCCCCTTCCCCACTGTGTCCACATGTCAGTTCTTTTATGTCCATATCTCTATTCCTGCCCCTTCCAAAATTTCACAAGGTCTTAAAAATAATAAAAAATTAAAACCTGTGACATTTAGTTGGAATGCTTATTTTCTAATAATATGGATCTTACTAACTGAAAGATTTGAATCCACCTTTGTCATTGTTAGTGATGATGCTTATAGATTTGTTTGCCTTTTTCTTTTTTTCTTAATTTTGAAAATTTCCCATCCAATAAACAACCTCAAGTACATGAAGACATAGAAAAAAAAATCACAAATGGCTAGGAAATACAAAGACAGCCCAANTGAAAGATTTGAATCCACCTTTGTCATTGTTAGTGATGACGCTTATAGATTTGTTTGCCTTCTTTTTTTCTTAATTTTGAAAATTTGCCATACAATAAACAACCTCAAGTACATGAAGACATAGAAAAAAAATCACAAATGGCTAAGAAATACAAAGACAGCCCAGTTTTTAAGCAACAAAATCTTGAATTCATCTCAGTTAATACACTGTAACTTGCTTCCTATTATGTTTCAGCCAGAATATTGAAAAGCTCTTTATGTACAGGTTGCTTAAAAACCATTTTAAAGCTTCTGTGGTTAAAAATATTCTACAAATAAGTTATCTAAGGCAATTTGGAAAGAAAGCAAGTGGAAATTAGCAGTGTTTTAGGTTTTTTAAACCAAAATGCAGACAACAAATTGCTCTTCTAAGCACATTTAAAAAATTATGCTACATGGAAATTGAGCATATGCCTTCATCTACTGAAAATTATGTGTTCTCAAATGTATGTGACCAGATAATTATGTAGTGTAATGTTTTTGATGGTGATTTATATTTAAGCAAAAGCTTCTGAATAGCCATACGTTTATAGGCAGTTATAGTTACTATAGTTATGAATTCTTACAATGAAATAAATATTAGAGCAACCACAATCACACTTAAATGTTTTGCTTAAGGAATATGGTTATGAAAAGGAATTTAATCCTATAAAACAGAGGAAATACTCAAATTTTTTCATTGAATTTTTAATTTTTTTTAATTTTAATTTTAATTAATTAATTTATTTAATACTTTATTCTACTTTACAATACTGTATTGGTTTTGCTATACATTGACATAAATCAGCCACAGGTGTACACGATCTCCCAATGCCGAAGCCCCCTCCCACCTCCCACTCCACACCGTCTCCCCGGATCATCCCATACAACAGCCCCAAGCATCCTGTATCCTGTATTGAACATAGACTGGCGCTTCATTTCTTATATGATAGTATACATGTTTCAGTGCCATTCTCCCAAATCATCCCACCCTCTCCCTCTCCCTCAGAGGCCAAAAGTCTGTTCTATACCTCTGTGTCTCTTATATTGTCTCACTTACAGGGTCATCATTACTATCTTTCTAAATTCCATATATATGTGTCAGTATACTGTATTGGTGTTTTTCTTTAAGATCTGCTTTCCAATACATTCAGGAAACACCATGAAAAAGGAATTTGGTTCCTGTGTTTTGTTCAGTTCTAAATCACAAAGCATCTTCTTAAGATAATTTTTTAAATACTTAATCACAGTTTATACAAGTGGAATAGGAAATAGTAGAAGTTCTACCAATAGTCCCCAAATTAAAACTAATGCTCAGATTTCAGGTAGGAAAAGGCTGAATTCTTATCTTAAATTTAGAAATAAAGTGAAATTTATGATTAGCATCTATCTTCCAGAGTTACTCTGAGGACTTAATTCAGACAACAATCCAGCAACATCATCGTTGCCTAAACTGTACAGTAAATCCCCTACATGCAATCAAGTTCTGTTCTTAGAGCATGTTTATAGTCAAATTTGTTTGTAGTCCAATAAAGTCAGCCTAGATACCCAAAAAACACAATCAGCAATATAGCACTCTACTGTAATATGTTTATAATATTTTCTACACAGATAATACATAAAAACAAAAAATAAAACATTTTTAATCTTACAGTACAGTACTTTAAAAGTATAGTACTATATCGCTGTTGCTTTTACACTTACTTCCAGACATCCTGGGCAAAGATACTATTTTACTGTACTCTGTACAGTACCGTATAGCAAAGCACACACAAAAACACAATCCATTGTAGAGGACACACATATGTGACAATGTACACCAGACATGTGAACTAACTTGCATAATTATATATGGGAATACACATTCCCATCTTTGGTAGTTTGCAACTTAAGGTTTGTATGTAGGGGACTTACTGTATAAGGAGGTACTTGGGAGAGAAGAAACTAATTTGAAAGAAGCCAGTGATTATGAGGGCTTCCCAGGTGGTGCTAATGGTAAAGAACCTGTCTGCCAATGCTGGTGACTCAAGAGATGTGGGTTTGATCTCTGGGTTAAGAAGATCCCCTGGAGAAGGGGATGGCAATCCACTCCAGTACTCTTGTCTGGAGAATCTCATGGAGAGAGGAGCCTGGTGGGCTACAGTCCATAGAGTCAAAAAGAGTTGGCATGACTGAAGCAACTTAGCATGTACACATAGTGATTATGAAGTCCCATTTTTTTGGAGACACTCTGTTGGCTTTCTGCTTAAAAAGAAGAGCTGGCCAACTTTTCCTTTAGTCAGGGCAGGGAAAGAGAGATGCAGAAGGTGCACTGTTGGGTCACCAAGCAAAGGAGAGCAAAGCCTTCTCTCCCTCACATTCCCAGTTTCACAGAAATGACTCCTACACACGCCTGTGGGGCTGAAAGTGGTTCATGGACAGTGGATACTTCCCAGTTTGGGGAGAGAGTAGCATAAAAGGTTTTACCTGTCACAAAGTGGCTGATTTATCCCACACAGATCAGCAAGGTTGTGACCCAGTCTTGTTGTTATTGTTCAGTCTTTAAATTGTATCCTACTCTTTGTGACCCCATGGACTTTAGCATACCAGGCTCCTCTGTTCTACACTGTCTCCTGGAGTTTGCTCAAATTTCTGTCAGTTGAATTGGCAATGCTGTCTAACCATCTCATCCATCCTCTGCTGCCCACTTCTCCTCCTGACTTCAATCTTTCCCAGCATCAGATTCTTTTCCAATGAGTTGGCTCTTTGCATTAGGTGGCCAAAGTATCACTTAATTTGACATTTCAATACTAAACCATTTCTGCATTCTTTATTGGCAATAACAAATATAGGTAAGCAAAATATCGGACACTTTGATATTTTATTTTAACTGAAGCTTTTCAGGCATATGTGAAAAAATGTAAAATTTTGGAAAGCATGCCCACAGATCATGTGGAATGTTTATAGAAGTGAAGAAATTATCATCTTTTTATTCCCATGCAAAATAAAGTCCTATTCTTGTGGTAAGTGTTCAGAGAACTTACTACCCTCTTCCTCTTCCTTGAAAAAAGTGACTAAGCAAAAGAAAACAAACAATTTCTCATGGCTTTTCAAGCATTTCCTACGTTTTTATGTAGCCACATTTATGAATTTCTTAATCATTTTAAAAATATTTTCATTTTTACTATTTTTTGTTAATTTTTATTATTTCTTGTAAATAGTGAAGACATTGCCTCTCAATTTTTACATTTGTACCTTATTACTTTCATTTCTTTGCTTATCTAATTGCAGTGTCCACAGCTTCTAGAACAATGTCAAATAGTGACATTCAACTTCTATTTCAGCCAATTTAGTGTAAGTTATGCTGTGGTATGGGCTTCCCTGGTGGTTCAGAGGGTAAACAGTCTGCCAACAATGTGGGAGACCCGGGTTCAATCTCTGAGTTGAGAAGATTGCCTGGAGAAGGGAATGGCAACCCTCTCTAGTATTCTTGCCTGGAGAATTCCATGGACAGAGGAGTCTAACAGGCTATAGTTTATGTAGTTGCAAACAACTGGGCATGACTGTCTGACTAACACTTTCACTTTCACACACAGGCTGTGGTAACAAATGACAAAATGTCAGTGACCTACCTGCTTACTTCTTATGTCATGTCCATCTCGGTTTAGCTGAGAATCCTCTTTGTCTACTGTATCTCAGGCTGAAAGCTGGCTCAAATTGGTCTCATAGCAGAATGGACATTAGAATGACAATGGTAGGATAATTCTAGGACTTCCCCAATGGCTCAGTGGTAAAGAATCTGGTTGCCAATGCAGGAAACAACTGTAAGATAATTCTAAAAATATATTTTACTTGGAAATGGCACAATTATTTCCACTCATATATCATTAGTCAATACAAGCTATTTGACTATACAGTAATATGGATAGGGATGGGTCTAAAAAGAAGGGTGAGCAAATATTTTGATGACAATACAATCTGGCACATCATTCTTACCTAGTTAATGGATGGCTACTGGCTTCATACACACACACAAGGACACATGCATACACACACACAGGCACACACATCTATTATTTATTAATACAGATAGAGGAAAATATAGGTATATATATATGTATTTAAATATATGTATCATGTGAAAAGACACTTCACATTAACAGTTTTGATTCTTTTTCATTAAGAGTAATTTTTTAATCTAGACTAGACTTTACTTGTTTCCTGAGAAACCTGTATGCAGGTTAAGAAGCAGTAGTTAGAACCCTGTATGGAACAACTGAATGGTTCAGGATTGAGAAAGGAGTACAACAAGGCTGTTTATTGTCACCCTCTTTATTTAACTTATATGCAGGCTGCATCATGTGAAATGCCTGGCTGGATGAGTTACAAGCTGGAGTCAAGAGTGCTGGGAGAAATGTTAACAACCTCAATAATGCAGATGATACCACTCTAACAGCAGAAAGTGAAGAGGAACTAAAGAACCTCTTGATGAGAATGAAGGAGGAGAGTGAAAAAGCTGATTTAAAGCTCAGAATT
>SJYW01003338.1:837480-858204 GCA_006410735.1 Raphicerus campestris | reverse complement strand
AAACCATAGCTTTGACTAGATGGACCTCCTGAGAAATCTGTATGCAGGTTAAGAAACAACAGTTAGAACTGGACATGGAGCAACAGACTGGTTCCAAATCAAGAAAGGAGTACGTCAAGGCTGTATATTGTCACCTTGTTTATTTAACTTATATGCAGAGTACATCATGCGAGATGCTGGGCTGGATGAAACACAAGCTGGAATCAAGATTTCCAGGAGAAATATCAATAACCTTAGATACGCAGATGACACCACCCTTATGGCAGAAAGCGAAGAAGAACTAAAAAGCCTCTTGAAAGTAAAAGAGGAGAGTGAAAAAAATTGGCTTAAAACTCAACATTCAGAAAACAAAGATCATGGCATCCGGTCCCATCAGTCAGTCAGTTCAGTCACTCAGCTGTGTCTGACTCTTTGTGACCCCATGGACTGCAGCATGCCAAACCTCCCTGTCCATCACCAACTCCCAGAGTTTGCTCAAATTCATGTCCATTGAGTTTGTGATGGCCATCCCACCATCTCATCCTCTGTCATCCCCTTCTCCTCCTACCTTCAATCTTTCCCAGCATCAGGGTCTTTTCAAATGAGTCAGTTTTTAGCATCCAGTGGCCAAAGTATTGGAGTTTCAGCTTCAGCATCAGTCCTTTCCATGAATATTCAGGACTGATCTCCTTTAGGATGGACTGGTTGGATCTCCTTGCAGTCCCGGGGACTCTCAAGAGTCTTCTCCAACACCACAGCTCAAAAGCATCAATTCTTCAGCACTCAGTTTTCTTTATAGTCCAACTCTCACATCCATACATGACTACTGGAAAAACCATAGCTTTGACTAGATGGACCTCCTGAGAAATCTGTATGCAGGTTAAGAAACAACAGTTAGAACTGGACATGGAGCAACAGACTGGTTCCAAATCAAGAAAGGAGTACGTCAAGGCTGTATATTGTCACCTTGTTTATTTAACTTATATGCAGAGTACATCATGCGAGATGCTGGGCTGGATGAAACACAAGCTGGAATCAAGATTTCCAGGAGAAATATCAATAACCTTAGATACGCAGATGACACCACCCTTATGGCAGAAAGCGAAGAAGAACTAAAAAGCCTCTTGAAAGTAAAAGAGGAGAGTGAAAAAAATTGGCTTAAAACTCAACATTCAGAAAACAAAGATCATGGCATCCGGTCCCATCAGTCAGTCAGTTCAGTCACTCAGCTGTGTCTGACTCTTTGTGACCCCATGGACTGCAGCATGCCAAACCTCCCTGTCCATCACCAACTCCCAGAGTTTGCTCAAATTCACGTCCATTGAGTTTGTGATGGCCATCCCACCATCTCATCCTCTGTCATCCCCTTCTCCTCCTGCCTTCAATCTTTCCCAGCATCAGGGTCTTTTCAAATGAGTCAGTTCTTCGCATCAGGTGGCCAAAGTATTGGAGTTTCAGCTTCAGCATGGTCCCATCATTCCATGGCAAATAGATGGGGAAATAATGGAAACAAGGAGAGACTTTATTTTGGGGGGCTCCAAAATCACTACAGATGGTGACTGTAGCCATGAAATTAAAAGACGCTTGCTCCTTGGAAGAAAAGCTATGACCAACCTTGACAGCGTATTAAAAAGTAGAGACAGTACTTTGCCAACAAAGGTCATCCTTCAAGGTCCTGCCTAAGCCTTGCATTCTCCAAGAAGCATTCTTTAAATTGTCAAGGTCATGCTCACCTTTCGTTGACCTGAAATCCAGACTCTACACAGAAGAACATTATAGTACTGTGGCAGTCTAATAGGTGAGTTGAAGAACCTAAAAAGAGTCTTGGGATTAGTTAGCGAAATGGGTTAATCCAATCGAAGTGGGTTTCTTTACTCAGTGACTTCTCAGAGACGTGAATATGGTGAAGGTCACTGTGAATCTCAAGGAGAGGGATTATCAGGGAATATATCCTAAATGCATCTGACTATACTGCACCTCCCAAAGAAGCAATCTTTAGGATCCCGCTTTGGGAGACACTGGGTTGAAACTTGCTTAGGAGTCTCCCAGCTTCTGCAATGCTGTTTGCTTTAACCTCAGCTGATGTCTGTCACTCAAGCTTCATGGCCCAAAGGCAGCCACCTTGGTTTGGGTTTCTGCTTCCTGCTTGTCTGCTGAGAGAAAGGCTGCTCAGGATGCAGAAATGACCTCAGACTTTTAAATTTTCCTGGCCAGTAGGGAACCCCTAATGAAATATAAGGAGTCACAATTACAAGAATTGGGAGAAAGCCAAGGGAACGAAAAGGGAACACCTATGACCCAGGCCTGTGGAAGAGGAGGGCATGGCTTTTTCCGTCTCAACCCTCCATAGCTACTTTCTCAAGTAGTCTCAGCAATAAAAGTTTGGCAGGTCAGTTCATGCTGTAAAAATTAAATTAGCGGTGGTATGTAATGGATGCAGCTTGATAGCCATAGGGATGGGATCTTTATCTTTGCTCCCTGGGGCTTGTGGGGGATGCCAACGAACCCCTCCAGATTTTGACAAGGAGATTCTTATTTTTTCTGTCTCATTATGTCTGTCTGTCTTTAAGTTCTGTTTTTCTCATTGGTGGTCTCTTTTGTCTCGGGAACTTGGTTTGGCTTCTTCTGATCTGGAACCTAAAGATCCAGTGACACTTTAGGATGTAAAATATGAGAACTGGTATAGCAGAGAGATGAGAAAAATGCAAATGATTTTGCCTCCACTTATTTTATTTTACTTCAGTTCAGTTTGGATCAATAAACATTTCTTGAACTTCTACCAGAGCCTTTATACCAGACATTGGGAAAACGGAGATGAATAAATCATAGCTATTGATCACAGGAGCTTTCCAGCCTGGTTGGGGAGACATTCAGAGAAAGGTGACCAAATAGCTTGTTGCACACCGCGTGAGAGGGTGAAAGATGAGAGGGGTGAGGAGGGGGGGTGGTTTGGAGAATCTGTGCTTGTGAGATGAGCTTGAGTGTGAAGCAGGAGCTATATTATTCTTTTTAGAACATCGGTTTTCAGTGTGTATGATGTCTGCAGACTCCCCGCCCCCTGCAGATTCTCTCAGCCTCGTTTTCACAAACGATCAGGGTTTTTCTGTCTGCTCTGTGCTCAGTCATCCTAGCGTGTGTACGCTTTGTTTTCTGTTCCCGTGGTTACCCTTCTCTGCCCCTTTGCCTGTCAAACACCAGTCGTGATTCTTTGAGATAACTTTCACTTTCTCTGAGAAGCATCCTCACCATCTTCCTTCTCCACCTTCTATCCAGGCCCAAATATGAATATTTGAATTCCGTTGCCTCTGAAACCCTGGTGACTCAGCCGGTTAAAGAATCCACCTGCAATGCAGGAGACCTGAGTTTGATCCCTGGGTTGGGAAGATCCCCTGAAGAAGGGAAAGGCTACCCACTCCAGTGTTCTGGCCTGGAGAATTCCACGGACTGAATAGTCCATGGGGTCGCAAACAGTCGGATGTGACAGAGCGTCTTTCACTTTCAATCTAAGTTTCTAGCGATAGATAAATGGATAAAGAAAATGTAGACAAAAGACATATGTTATATATACATATATATAATGTATGTGTACAAAACATATGTACACACACACACATATATATATATGTTCATTTATAAAAAGAAGGAAATTCTGTCTTTTCAACCAACACAGATGGACTTTCAGTCACTATCCTCAGTGAAATAAGTTTAACAGAAAATGAGAAATACTGTATGTTCTCACTGACCATGTGGAATTTAATAACTCAAAGAAAACAGTAGAATGATGGTTGCCAGCTACTAGTGGGGAAGGGTTGGGGAATGGGGAGTGTTAATCAAAGGGTGCGTATTTTCGGTTATAAATTGAGTAAGTTCTGGGAATCTAACATACAGCCTGGCAACTATAATTAACAGTGCCGAGTTATGCATTTTAAAGTTATTAAAAGAGTAGCTCTTAAGAGTTATTAATATACAGTTTTTTTAAAAAAGAAGCCATGATGAGAGTGCATGGAACTATTAACTAACCTTGTGGTACTAATCATTTCACAATATATTTATGTGCATCAGGCCATCCTATTGTATACCTTAAACTTACATATATGTCAATAATATCTTTACACCTGTAAGTCATGTGTGATGGCAGACCATTTGGGTCCCGCTGGGCTGTGGCAAGTATAATAGAGTAATTCAGAGTAGGCATTAGAACCAGACAGTCCTGGGTTCAAATCCCAGTCATACTGCCTGTTAAGCTGCATGACCTTAAATACATCACTTTAAACAATTGCTTCTTTACCAACAAAATATGGACAGTAATGGTAGCTATCTGTTTTATTGCTGTGAGGATTAAATGAAAAAATAAAAGGAGAGAAATTGCCAGGAAGCAATAATAGCTTCAGTTCAGTTCAGTTGCTCAGTCATGTCTGACTCTTTGCAACCCCATGAACCGCAGCACGCCAGGCCTCCCTGTCCATCACCAACTCCCAGAATCCACCCAAACCCATGTCCATTGAGTCTATGATGCCATCCAAGCATCTCATCCTCTGTCGTCCCCCTTCTCCTCCTGCCCTCAATCTTTCCCAGCATCAGGGTCTTTTCCAGTGACTCAGCTCTTCACATCAGGTGGCCATAGCATTGGAGCTTCAGCTTCAACATCTGTCCTGCCAATGAACACCCAGGACTTAGGGGAGTAACAAAGTCAGAGTAGTGTAGAGGCCTGTATGAAGAGTATAGAGAATACACATTTTAAATCAGACTTCCAGAGTGCAAATCTGGATTCTGTGACTAGAGTGCAACCTTGAACAAGTCCCATAGGTTTCCTGCAGTTCAGCTTCCTTGCCTGTAAAACAGAAGAAACAGTCCTACAGGCCCACAATCCCTTATCCAAAATCCTTAGTGCTAGGTGCCCTTCTGGATTCAGATTTTTTTTTAAGGGCTGGAATTTATTTATTAAAAAAAATTTTTTTTAATTGCAAGATATTTGCTTTACAACATTATGCTGGCTTCTGCCATCCATCAGCATGAATAAGCCACGGGCATACATCCGGTCCCTGCCTCTTGAAGCCCCTCCCACCCCTCTGGGCTGTCGCAGAGCGCTGAGCTCCCCGCGCAAACAATAAAGGCTGGACAGAATGTGGAGAAGAGGGGACCTTCTTGCAAGGTTGGTGGGAATGTAAAGTGATATAACCACTATGGGGACCAGTATGGAGATTTAAAAAGTGAGGGCTAGAGCTTCCACACGATCTTTTGTTGTTGTTTTTTAGAAAGGTAATGCCGTGTGTGCCGTTTTCAGTCAGCAACTCCATAATGAAATGTCCTCAAACTTCCTTCCTGCAGCTCTACAAATAATGACATAAGCACACTAAGTCAAATTAAAGATAAAAGACTGTAGATAGCTCACAGTGAATCCAGATTAGAATTCGCCTTAAATAAATTGTGGGGAAAAAAGCCAGAAAAACTGGATTTGTTTCACCTCGGTTCTCAGCACTGGTCCCACAGGGCCTGGTAGAGATGGATCCGCTGGTGTCTGTTGACCTTCCCCTCCCCGAACCGTGCATCTGGTCTGGTTACATTCCCAGGCTCTCTGCCTTCTGCTTCTGTATGGGGGCTGGAGTGAGGTTAGGACAGAGGCTGTACCCTGGAAAAAGGGCCTAGTGTGGAGATCCCCAAGATCCCTGAGCCACACTGGGTACCCAAGTGCAGAGAAGGGGAGGCCTCCTCCAGCCTCAGAGACTCAGGTCTTCCCCAGGAGGCCCTGGCTGGCGGGACAGAAGGCAGGGAGAGTGGGGTTGAAAGTGCTTCCCCTGTTCTCTGGGTGTAAGCTCCAGAAAAGCACTAAGTCACCATTTCTTTTGTCCTTTCTCCTTTGTTGACTGGTCTGTTCCGAGCGCCCACAAGAATGGTGGGCTCACACTAGATCCTTAACAAGTACCTACTGAATGAATGAGAAAATGAACAGGAGTGCGCACTTATTAAGCAGCTGGCACATGCCAGGCAATCTTACACAATCTGCTCAACCTTCACATCAGTCTTGTAAAGTGGGTAGGGTTCTCATCTCTGTTTTCCATCTGAGGAGAACTGGGGCTCAGACAAGCTCACACCACTGGGATCCACACCTCGGCCGCAGCCTGGCTGCTTCTGTGCTCCAGCAGTCTTACGAAAGACAGGAAGGGTGTCCCCTGTCAGCCGGCACAGACCAGGCCCAGGCACGTAGTCTTCATCTCAGTCCTTGTCACATGTTCCTACTGACAGCCCAGGGCTCAGTGGCGGCAAGGCGGATTGCAACAGCTGGCCGTGGTCATTCATTTTACTTCTCTGCTGATAGCTCTGTGATGGGACTTCTGTAAACACAAAAATCCACCCGTGTGTATCCAGGCACAGCCTCTTGGAACATGAACAGTACTTGAAGCAAATACAGATTCAGAGCTGCTAAGGAACCAAAGAACAAAATAAGAGGGGTGTGTGGTTTGTTATAGTGTTTTTGTTGGTCTGTACTATCACAGTGCCTATTTCACCCTGGGGGCTTATAGAAAATACTATATTTGTTTATATATACTTAGAAAAAAAGTAGGGGATATACGCACCAAGATGCCAACAGTGGTTATTTTGAAGTGCAATGATTGCAGATAATTCGTATCTTTTTTTCTCCATCTTTGCTCATATATAGTTTGTACTATTCCACTGGAGGACCAGACATTACTTAGGTAATTTATGTGGGGATGTGAAGAGACTCAGCCAAAGCTCCTCCAAATTGCAGTCCTTTCGCTTCTGTACCAACCTGTGGTTTCTTCAAGGACAATTTCCAAGTAACAGTGTCACTGTCTGAATTGAAAGCAAGAAAGAAAAATCAGAAAGCACATCAGAAAAATGGTGGCTGTCCATGCCTAGACATTTAGGAAAGGACCAAACGGGGGAGGAGAATATAGCCTGTGAACGCCCGTCATGGCTCCCCACCAGGCAGTGCTGTCATCACACTCTCATATTCAATCCACCTAAGAACGCTGCCGAGTTAGACCTTCTTCCCATTTCGCAGAACAAGAGACGGAGACTTGAAGAAGTTCAGTTCCTCCAGACCACGCATCCAGAAAGCAGTAGCCACTGAAGCCACGAACGCTTGCTCCCCAGCACTCCATCGCTGAGTCGGACAGCGCTCAGTCACGCGCCGCGGTGCACCTCTTTGCCCTCTTCCCCTACGTTCCTCTGTCTGTCCATGTGATGCTCGCGCTTTACCAATAGCGTGCACTTGCGCGTGTGTGGATGCGTACTCCCGTGACGTCCTAGGTGCTTGCAGGAAAACAAGTGGGTGAAGCGGCTGGGAAATTACTTCAGCACGTGAATGTGGATGTCACGGATATAGAATGCCGTAGATACTTTCTTATCACTCAGAGCTGCTGGCTTAAATTTGGGAACATCTGTGTCATCACTGCCCTTGAAAGCCAAACCGGAAGGAATCTTGGTGACCTAGTTTATCAGCCTCCTTCTTGATTTCTCAATTTTTCTTCCCCCCCTCCCTTCTCTCTCTCTCTTCCTCTCTCTTTCCCATCTTCTCTCTGTCCGGCCCTCCATTCCTTTCCTCTGTCCCCTTTCCCTCCTCCTCCCCCTTCCTTTAGTATCAGCAGAACCCTTGATTCAAGCACAGTTTTGTAAAGTAATAAACCTCCAATTAAAGTAAATTTAAAAAAAAAAATAGAAGGGCCAAATGTACAAAACAAACTAACAGCAGGTATCTTAGGGATCTAGACTGAAGTATCCTCTGCTTTTCTAAAGAACCCTGGGACTTAAAACCCATGGATCTAGACCTTCATGCTTGTCATCAAGCAGGAAATTTAAAACCAGAAATGCAAAGACACTTCTCCAAGTGTCTGAGACACTTCTGAACAGAGTGACTTGGGTTTTGAGCATTTACTCACCTAAGGTCTCTCTTTACATTTATTGCAATTATTTGTTCATATTTTCTCTTTCTCTGCAGGAAGGTAGGGTGCTCAGAGGGCAGGGATGGTGCCCGGCTATTCTCTGTCGCACCCTCAGTACTTAGCTCTGAGCCGTGCTCCTTGTGGGTGTTAAATACAGTATTGCTGAACGGACGATCAGCCGGATGAATGTAGTAAATCCTTTGTGCTCAGCCTGGTGCTGCCGTGCTGTGAGTTTATGACTGGTCCCCGTGGTGAATCAGCGTACTCCCAGAACTAGTAGCCCCTAACTGGAGCCGCTAGTTATCCTAAATAGCCCCCCTCCGTCCACCCCAAGGCCTCTCCTCATTCCATAGCACACAGCTCTTGTCATTCAGCTACCAGCTCCAGGGTGGGGATTTAGTCTTTTTAATTTAGCTGACCCCACGTATTGTTCAGGGAATATGAAATTCATGGAAACATCCATCTCCATTGTTTCCCCCTTCCCTCTGCAGAGCTGAGGACTTCCTTCCCCGGCCCCCCCTCCCCAACCTCACTAGAGCCTTCAGAGCACGGTTTAATGGCAGCTTTCCCTGAGGTCAGTTTCACTAAGGGATCTTGATGAACCCTGATGGCCTAGGTGTGGGTGGAGGGCAGGGTGGAAGAGGGTGCAAAGTGTTCTGAGTGGTGAGGGATGAGCCCACCCCCTTCCCACTCAAACCCGTTCTCGGCAAATCAGGCTTGTCCTGGTCTCACCCTCCTGCTCGGCTGTATTTCAGGCTGGGATTGCGTGAGGGAGGGTACAGGAGCTGGGATCTGTGTTGGGATTGTTGACTTGCTTTTGGCTCAGGGTTCCCAGCCACGCACGAGCGGGCTGGCCCGTGCCTCTGGCCTGGCCTCTCTTCTTGGCTGGGGTGCGGAGAGGCCCAGGCCGGGGCGCTCAGAGAAGTTGCAGGGCCTCAGNGCTGTACCCTGGAAAAAGGGCCTAGTGTGGAGATCCCCAAGATCCCTGAGCCACACTGGGTACCCAAGTGCAGAGAAGGGGAGGCCTCCTCCAGCCTCAGAGACTCAGGTCTTCCCCAGGAGGCCCTGGCTGGCGGGACAGAAGGCTGGGAGAGTGGGGTTGAAAGTGCTTCCCCTGTTCTCTGGGTGTAAGCTCCAGAAAAGCACTAAGTCACCATTTCTTTTGTCCTTTCTGCTTTGTTGACTGGTCTGTTCCGAGCGCCCACAAGAATGGTGGGCTCACACTAGATCCTTAACAAGTACCTACTGAATGAATGAGAAAATGAACAGGAGTGCGCACTTATTAAGCAGCTGGCACATGCCAGGCAATCTTACACAATCTGCTCAACCTTCACATCAGTCTTGTAAAGTGGGTAGGGTTCTCATCTCTGTTTTCCATCTGAGGAGAACTGGGGCTCAGACAAGCTCACACCACTGGGATCCACACCTCGGCCGCAGCCTGGCTGCTTCTGTGCTCCAGCAGTCTTACGAAAGACAGGAAGGGTGTCCCCTGTCAGCCGGCACAGACCAGGCCCAGGCACGTAGTCTTCATCTCAGTCCTTGTCACATGTTCCTACTGACAGCCCAGGGCTCAGTGGCGGCAAGGCGGATTGCAACAGCTGGCCGTGGTCATTCATTTTACTTCTCTGCTGATAGCTCTGTGATGGGACTTCTGTAAACACAAAAATCCACCCATGTGTATCCAGGCACAGCCTCTTGGAACATGAACAGTACTTGAAGCAAATACAGATTCAGAGCTGCTAAGGAACCAAAGAACAAAATAAGAGGGGTGTGTGGTTTGTTATAGTGTTTTTGTTGGTCTGTACTATCACAGTGCCTATTTCACCCTGGGGGCTTATAGAAAATACTATATTTGTTTATATATACTTAGAAAAAAAGTAGGGGATATACGCACCAAGATGCCAACAGTGGTTATTTTGAAGTGCAGTGATTGCAGATAATTCGTATCTTTTTTTCTCCATCTTTGCTCATATACAGTTTCTACTATTCCACTGGAGGACCAGACATTACTTAGGTAATTTATGTGGGGATGTGAAGAGACTCAGCCAAAGCTCCTCCAAATTGCAGTCCTTTCGCTTCTGTACCAACCTGTGGTTTCTTCAAGGACAATTTCCAAGTAACAGTGTCACTGTCTGAATTGAAAGCAAGAAAGAAAAATCAGAAAGCACATCAGAAAAATGGTGGCTGTCCATGCCTAGACATTTAGGAAAGGACCAAACAGGGGAGGAGAATATAGCCTGTGAACGCCCGTCGTGGCTCCCCACCAGGCAGTGCTGTCATCACACTCTCATATTCAATCCACCTAAGAACGCTGCCGAGTTAGACATTCTTCCCATTTCGCAGAACAAGAGACGGAGACTTGAAGAAGTTCAGTTCCTCCAGACCACGCATCCAGAAAGCAGTAGCCACTGAAGCCACGAACGCTTGCTCCCCAGCACTCCATCGCTGAGTCGGACAGCGCTCAGTCACGCGCCGCGGTGCACCTCTTTGCCCTCTTCCCCTACGTTCCTCTGTCTGTCCATGTGATGCTTGCGCTTTACCAATAGCGTGCACTTGCGCGTGTGTGGATGCGTACTCCCGTGACGTCCTAGGTGCTTGCAGGAAAACAAGTGGGTGAAGCGGCTGGGAAATTACTTCAGCACGTGAATGTGGATGTCACGGATATAGAATGCCGTAGATACTTTCTTATCACTCAGAGCTGCTGGCTTAAATTTGGGAACATCTGTGTCATCACTGCCCTTGAAAGCCAAACCGGAAGGAATCTTGGTGACCTAGTTTATCAGCCTCCTTCTTGATTTCTCAATTTTTCTTCCCCCCCTCCCTTCTCTCTCTCTCTTCCTCTCTCTTTCCCATCTTCTCTCTATCCGGCCCTCCATTCCTTTCCTCTGTCCCCTTTCCCTCCTCCTCCCCCTTCCTTTAGTATCAGCAGAACCCTTGATTCAAGCACAGTTTTGTAAAGTAATAAACCTCCAATTAAAGTAAATTTAAAAAAAAAAATAGAAGGGCCAAATGTACAAAACAAACTAACAGCAGGTATCTTAGGGATCTAGACTGAAGTATCCTCTGCTTTTCTAAAGAACCCTGGGACTTAAAACCCATGGATCTAGACCTTCATGCTTGTCACCAAGCAGGAAATTTAAAACCAGAAATGCAAAGACACTTCTCCAAGTGTCTGAGACACTTCTGAACAGAGTGACTTGGGTTTTGAGCATTTACTCACCTAAGGTCTCTCTTTACATTTATTGCAATTATTTGTTCATATTTTCTCTTTCTCTGCAGGAAGGTAGGGTGCTCAGAGGGCAGGGATGGTGCCCGGCTATTCTCTGTCGCACCCTCAGTACTTAGCTCTGAGCCGTGCTCCTTGTGGGTGTTAAATACAGTATTGCTGAACGGACGATCAGCCGGATGAATGTAGTAAATCCTTTGTGCTCAGCCTGGTGCTGCCGTGCTGTGAGTTTATGACTGGTCCCCGTGGTGAATCAGCGTACTCCCAGAACTAGTAGCCCCTAACTGGAGCCGCTAGTTATCCTAAATAGCCCCCCTCCGTCCACCCCAAGGCCTCTCCTCATTCCATAGCACACAGCTCTTGTCATTCAGCTACCAGCTCCAGGGTGGGGATTTAGTCTTTTTAATTTAGCTGACCCCACGTATTGTTCAGGGAATATGAAATTCATGGAAACATCCATCTCCATTGTTTCCCCCTTCCCTCTGCAGAGCTGAGGACTTCCTTCCCCGGCCCCCCCTCCCCAACCTCACTAGAGCCTTCAGAGCACGGTTTAATGGCAGCTTTCCCTGAGGTCAGTTTCACTAAGGGATCTTGATGAACCCTGATGGCCTAGGTGTGGGTGGAGGGCAGGGTGGAAGAGGGTGCAAAGTGTTCTGAGTGGTGAGGGATGAGCCCACCCCCTTCCCACTCAAACCCGTTCTCGGCAATTCAGGCTTGTCCTGGTCTCACCCTCCTGCTCGGCTGTATTTCAGGCTGGGATTGCGTGAGGGAGGGTACAGGAGCTGGGATCTGTGTTGGGATTGTTGACTTGCTTTTGGCTCAGGGTTCCCAGCCACGCACGAGCGGGCTGGCCCGTGCCTCTGGCCTGGCCTCTCTTCTTGGCTGGGGTGCGGAGAGGCCCAGGCCGGGGCGCTCAGAGAAGTTGCAGGGCCTCAGCCTCTTGCTGTGGTGGCCTCCAGGCAGATGTGGGCCGTTTCGTGGAGCTTCAAAAGTGGAAGGGTGCTTGGCTCATCCCAGGGGCCTCTGCCGACCTGCTTCTCTCACTTCCACACAACTGGTTGAGGAACATAGATGTTCTGGAATATCTGGGAATCACATTATACAAATGAATTGTCTGGGAAACCAAAACTCGGTTTCCCTGAAAACTGAAGTCCATTTGATCCCCTTAAGAATGTTGTGGCTGGCAGGTTCAGGATTCTAAGAGCTCACATCATCTGGGTCTTCCTTTTCAAAGGACCCTGGAAAATCAGCCAGCACAGTTTCTCCTATCCCTCATCTGAACATCACCTTCCCAGTTTTGTCATACCCGGGATATTATTAACTTAATGCGTTCTTCTTAAAATGGACCCATTTTTATTGTTTTTATTTTTGGCTGAATCAATGATTTTTAAATGGAAATTTTTATCACTACCAGTAAGTGGAAAAACCAGGGTTACTTGCCATAAAAAGAAGATAACTCTAAAAATCGATAGAATAAAAACAAAACCATTTTTATATAATTCTGGACAGGTGCTGTTGCCCCTGGAAGGCTCTAGATTACAGCTTGGTTCTGCACCCCTCCCCTTTGTGGTTTGGTTTTGTTTTTTAAAGGAAGGTTGGCAGGTGTTGCAGAATTGTCAAAAGCATTTTGGCACCAAAGCAAGCCATTCTCACCAAAGCAAGCCATTCTCCGTGACTGAACTGGAAGGGCTGAAAGAAGATAAGAAAGTTATTTTATTATTACTAAATGATTTAATTCTGATGTGTCCCACACTTTGGTAAACACCTTGTAACCCAATAGAATGTTGTGGTTTTTTTTTTTTTTTTTTTTTTAACCAGAGAGGGGACTGGCTCGCTGTCACACAGTAAATCTGCGCCAATGGTGGGACTAGGTTTCGGAGTGTGTTCTCCCTTGCTTCCCAAATACACGCCAAATTGCCTCTTTGAAGGGAACAATTCACTCTTCAGGAGTGGGATCTCTTGGGAAAGGACTTTGTCAAGAAAAAGGTTATATTATTACTAATTTTTTCCATCATAGCTCTCTGTGTCTACGGAATCATTAAGAAAGATACTGGTTTTTTTTTCATGTTCTTTCTGCTTTACTAAGTAAATTAAGTGACTACTATAGTGATAAGGTAATTTGTGCTAAATTATATAAGCTAGAAAATAAATCATCCACAAGCATGCTGAACTTTGACTGTTAATTAGTAGTTTAATCATTCAGTACTCATTGAGTAACTTGCATCTTCAGATATATTTACTTATAGCTGGTAGGAGACTCTTTGAAGGCTGCTGTCCTGTTCTTCCATGGCAATTTTCTCAACTTCAAGTTTTGTTCAAGGTCGAGTCAGCAGACTGGTAGACCCCACGGTCGACTTGCCTAGATGTTCTAAGAGAGGTGAGAAAAGCTGTGACTTGCACAAGTCACCAGGGCTCCCTAGGTAAGAGCTGTTATCACAGCCTCATGATAGAGCAGAGACTCACCTGGAGCATTTTGTCCAAGTCATGCCCACCTGGGCAGAGAGAAATTTGGCTTGGGCTCGAGTCTTTCTGGCTCCAAACCCAGTACCCTTTCTACTGTGTGTCCGAGCTGCGTGTTTGTCAGCATTCTGAGAGCAGGCAGTTTTTCCCACATACACTTTCCGTTCCATCTCAGGGCCAGACTCTGTGCCCTTCCACTGAGTTGCTGCCCAGTCAACATCTGCCGGCCATGAGGGTGATATAACAGATGCGGAGAGTTGAGATCCAGAAGAGCAAAGTGAAGAAAAATAAGCAGTGAACCCTGGCTCGGTGCTCTCTGGACTTTAGCCCCTCATCTAGGATTCCTTGGAGGTGAATGCTATAAACATCTGAAGTTGCATCATTTTATTTATTTTTAATTTGGGAACAAAAACGAAGTGAAATGAGACTGGTTATTGATCATACTTGTTTTAGAGTCAAAGGTAGGCACTCTGGCCTCATATAAGACACATCTGAAGATTCACATAATCTTCTTCTAACCAGCAGACCATTAAAAAAAAAAAGTGAAAAGGAAGGTACTTAAAAAAAAAGCAAAGAGGGGATTTGTTTGGTCTTAGACACCTCTTGAGCCTTTCAGCCAGGGGAAGCTGTCTCTGTCTCACCCAACCCTCTCCTTTGCACTGGGCTTGTTCTCTGCAGCTTACCACCCGCTCCTCACCAGAATCTGTCCCATTCTCTTCATGACACAAATATATTCATAGATCTCCACAGGAAGCTGCAAAATCCCACCGAAATTCCTTGACTATCCTACAGAGGTCATTTCTGCCTTCTGCCCATGGCGGCTTGGACTAGCGTGCATGCGTGCTAAGTCACTTTAGCTGTGTCTGGCTCTTTGTACCCCTGTGGACTGTAGCCTGTCAGACTCCTCTGTCCATGGGATTTTGCAGGCAAGAACACCTGAGTCCAAACCTGGCCCCAGGTGATGCCAAGTTTCAGGGTGCCAGCCTTTGGCTCTTCATCTCTCCTTTAACCCTTGGGTTGGGTTTTCACACAAGCATATGTGAGAGAGTTGTTTAGCTGGTGGATACTGGTGTGAAAAGTTCATACACCAGTTCTCCTGTAGCCCACTGCACGGACTCCTCTCTGGCTCTCAGGATAAGGAGTTTGGACAAAATCAACAGTTTCTCAAACTGTGTTATTAGAAACTTAAGTTTATCTTGAGACACCCCAGGAGGCACCCTGGGAGGGAAATTAGAGAAGACAGGAGTTTTTACCCATTTACTTCGTGCTACCAGCAGAGCGCCTTCCCTTTACCTGTTGGGTTTTCCCTTGAGATTTGATTAGGACTAAGTGAGTCCCTGTTTGGATAAGAGTTTGAAGCACCCATTTTTATAAACTCGCTGTCAGCTGAAACGAACACCTACCCCCATGCATGCATGCAGACATGCACAATAATACCCTCAAAGAAAATAAATGTAAACAAGTGAAACATTACTTTCCTAGTGATATGCCTATTTTATCATTACTTTAAAAATGTTTGTTTATTTATTTATTTGGGTCTTAGTTGCAACATGTGAGATCTAGTTCCTTGATCAGGTATTGAACCCAGGGCCCCTACAGTGGGGGTGCAAAGTCTTAGCCACTGGGCCATCAGGAAGTCCCAATATGCCTATTTTGGATGATAGATTAATTCAGGCATGGGGAGGAAGTTGAATTAGAATGTGCTATTCTAATTTACCCCGGAGAAGGCAATGGCACCCCACTCCAATACTCTTGCCTGGAAAATCCCATGGACAGAGGAGCCTGGAAAGCTGCAGTCCATGGGGTCACTGAGGGTCGAACACGACTGAGCGACTTCACTTTCACTTGTCACTTTCATGCATTGGAGAAGGAAATGGCAACCCACTCCAGTGTTCTTGCCTGGAGGATCCCACCGATGAGGGAGCCTGGTGGGCTGCCGTCTCCGGGGTCGCACAGAGTCGGACACGGCTGAAGAGACTTAGCAGCAGCAGTGGTTCTAATTTACCCACACCTTCACATATCCCATGAGGGAAGACTCTTACTCTTTGGCGTTACAAGAGTCCAGTGGGCCAACTTTGGCCTCTGGAAACTGCTGGAACAAGGAACAAAATTCTTCATGGACACTTCTGTTTCTCTGAAATTTGTTACAATCAAGGGCATATGTACATGTGTGTGCATGTGTGTATATGTATGTATATGTCTCGATACATGAACACCCGTGCACATACATGTATGCACACATATTTATACATATGGCAGGCTGTTTCAAAATCTGCTGTCCATATCTTTATGGATAGAACTGCAAACTTGGTTAGACATCCTCTTGCTTTTCTTTGCTCCTAATTCTCCACAGCTCTATTTCCTAAGAATCTGAGACGGCAAGGTCCTGCTTCCTTGCTCCCCAGCTCGATTTCTTATCCCTCCTAACCTACTTTTCAGTCTGATTGAACTGCAGTGCAGTGGTCCAGAGGGAAGTGGGGACTAGGCTGAAATGATGGTAGTAGGTAGGGTGGGACGGATGATGAGACATAGAATCCATAGCGCTGTGGAGTTTGTAGTAGTGGTGGTGGTGATGGAGGGGTGTGTGTGTGCATGTGTGTGTGTGTGTGTGTGTGTGTGTGTGTGTGTGTGTGTTGCTGGAGGAGAAGACTGAATGGACAGACTGGACATAGACTCTAAAGAGTTGAGTCAGGACTAGTGACTATATAGATGCTACCGCCAGTTTCCCAATGGAAGGGACTACAGGAGAAGCAGCAGTTCTGGAGAAAGAGAATTAAGTCCCAAAATAGTCAGGAAGGGAGGCTTCAGGGAGCCGACATTCCTGGGCAGGGGCTGACCTCATAGAAGTGGAGGGGCTCTGTTGCCTCTTCAGATACGCCTTCCCCAGTCTAGGGCCCAGATGAAACCAGACGGGAGGAAATGGTGGGTAATGGCAGCAGGAAGGGTGTTCATACTGACCTACTCAGTGGGTCAAAGATGAATTCTGATGTGGGGGCAGGCCAGGCTGGGAGGAGAGAGAGAGAGGATTTATATCAAGGGAGGGCTAAACTATTTTGCAATGTGTGGTCCATTTATAAGAGAATCACCAGGGAGAACATGTTAATAATGCAAATTACTATGTTGACCCCAAAGCTACTGAATCAGAATTTCTGGGAATCTTTATTTTTTACACGCTCCCCAAGTGATCCTGTGTCTTCTAATGTTTGCGAGTCACCATGATGGAGACTCTCCATGAGATGATGAAACCAAATGAACGTTCTCCCAAAGGGTTCTGCAGGCCCGTAGAATGCCCCTCCTCCTCTCCCCGCACCACATCCTGGCTTCTTGTGAAAGGCGGCGCAGGCTGAGTGTGTTCCACTTCCTTTAGGCCCAGGGTTAGGTCCCTGTGCGCCCAGAGGCTGACATCTCCTGACTCCGGGAGCCAAGCCTGCTTCTCTTCCTGGCAGACAGCGGAAGTGCTGGAACAAGGGCAAGCAAGGCGTCTTAGGGGTCAGGAGGGCCTGAGTCCCAGTCCAGCCTCGGCCTTGTCCCAAGCTCCCTACATGGGGCAGGGGTGTTTCTCTGTTTTTAGGGGTGGGAATTCCTATCTCACAGGACTATTAGGAGGGGGAATAAGGTCCTGTGTGTACAGTGTGTTCAGATCCGCCAGCCTCAGTTTTCTTATCTGTGAAAGAACCTAACGTCATCTTTATAGCTGCAGCCTTTCAGGCTTCACTCTCGCTTTCTCCCTCACTCCCCTAACCTCTTCCTCACCCAGACTTCTGATGGTGATGCCCACATCCACCCAAGGAGGTAAGAATAGACAGCCTTGTCTTATAGGCAAGAGTCCTGTGCCCCAAAGCACAAGTATAGCAATGCAGATGCCTAGATTGAAACCTAGATCTGTCTGAATTCACAGCTTATGCTCGGAGATGTTATATTGGTATAAATTGGATCTTCCAGTTCTGCAGTCTGATAGGAAGTCCAGAGTATTAAGTATTATGGAGGAGAAACAAGACTTACAGGAGATGAAGGGAATGATTTTGACCATGGGTATATGGGAGAGCTTCCCTGGCGGTTCAGATGGTAAAGAATCTGCTTGCAATGCAAGAGACCTAGGTTTGATCCCTGCTCTGGGGAAGATCCCCAGAGAAGGGAATGGCAACCCACTCCAGTATTCTTGCCGGGAAAATTCCATGGATAAAGGAGCCTGGTGGGCTACAGTCCATGGGTATTGCAAAGAGTCGCACACGACTGAGCAGCTAACACTTTTCATGGTTCATCTGGGAGGACTGCTTGGTAAGAGTGGAATCAAAACAGGTGTACTGCACAGAGCTTCCTTATGATCCAGAAGTCCCACTCCTGGGTGAAAATTCAGAAAAGAGGAAAGCTCTGATTAAAAAAGAGCCAAGCATCCCAGTGTCCGTAGCAGAGCTATCAACAACAGCCAAGACACAGAGACAACCCAAGTGCCCAGCAACAGAGGACCGGTTTAAGGTGTGCACACATTCACATCCACACACAGTGGAACATTACTCGGACGCAAAAAAGAACGAGAAATACTGTCATTTGCAGCAACAGAGATGGGCCAAGTAAATACCATACTAAATGAAGTGAGTCAGACAGAGAAAGACAAATACTACCTGATATCGCTTATATGTGGAATCTGAAATATAACACAAATGAGTCTACATACGAAACAGAAGCTGACTCACACAGAGAGCAAACCTACGGTTACCAAAGAGCAAAGGAATGACTTGGGAGTCTGGGATTAACAGATACATGCTACCATCCGTAAGATAGGTGAGCAGCAGTGCTTTACTGCATGAGACAGGGAACAATATTCAGTATCTTGCAACAACCTATAATGGAAATAATCTGAAAAAATCCCTATGTAACTGATCACCCTGCTATACACTGAAAACTAACACAGTATTGTAAACCGAATGTGCTTCAGTTTAAAGAGAAAGAAAAAAAGGCTACCCTCATAGACATGATTTTTAAAAGGGACATTTCATTAAAAAGTAATAAGTAGGATTTTGCAGCATCCTACTTATGGAATCAGTTGGCTGGAAAGCAAACATATCATAAGCAAAGGAGTGGGGGAAGTTAGTGGTTTTACAGACCGTGTAAAGATGCACTATGGGGACTGGCGAGTCAAGAGGCGTTACAGAACCGGAGGCCGAGTGCCACGCTAGGGAGGGTGTCTGTGAGGAAGGGCGACTGCAGTGCAGGGGAGCACCAGCTGGGGTGCAGTGGAGGGGAGCACCAGCTGGGGTGCTGGGGGCCTCTGTCAGCTGCCCACTGTTCAGCAGAGCAGAAGCCCAGGGCTCCTGCCATATCCATTCCCTACCTCTAGCTCGAGTCATTTCCCAAAGGTTCCAGGGACCTCTCTGCTGGGATCACCTTGCAAAGAGCATCCATCCCAGCCACTGCCTGGGTTGAGCAAGAGGCTGGGAGTGAGGAGGCAGCAGCTGTGAGTCAGACCGCCCCCACGCAGGCTCCAGCCTGGGGCCCCAGCGGGGACAGAGCTCTTGCTCTCGGCTGGGTTGCGTTTTGCCGAATACGCGCTGTACAGCCAAGCGTGGCTCAGGACGGCCCTGCCTCGCTGGGAGCCAGCCAGCGGCTCGTGCCCCTGGTCTCCTCTGCTCATCCCCGCTTCGCTTCTCTTGACCCCGTTCTTGCCTTTCACTCCCTTCTCTTCTTTCTTTTTAAATTTTCCCTCCTCTGCTTTCTTTTCCCCTTTTTCTCCAGCTCCTGCCTCTCCTCTTCTTCGAAACCTTTTATTTTCTATATTTTTTTACTTGCAATGTGAGTCAGGAGACCCAGGCTTAGACCAGGCTTACCAGTGACTCAGTGGGAGACTGTGGACTCATGCCTTTCTTCTAGGCCTCACTTTGCTCATCTGTCCAGAGAGACAGTTTGATTAGATGGGGTTTTAAAGACAAAGAGCCTCTAAGGGTCCTCCTTCTAGAACCCTCTGCTTCTGCATCCTCGCCTCTTTCATAGATTCCTGAAATGACAGAGCTCTGAGAACTCATCTAGGGCCGTGGGTCTGCACCTGGCTGCCTCCTGGAATCACCTATTGAGCTCTCAACACTTACTGTTGCCTAGACCCCAGAGCAGACGGATTTGATGTATATTTACAGGGTGGGGCTCATCTTTTTTAAAAAGCTCCCCATCAGGGACAGATAACTGAGAAGAAGCTGCCCTGTGGAGAAACTGAGGCCAGTGTGGGGTAAAGGACACGATGTCCAGGGTCACATGGTGAGTCAGCTCAGAGAGAAGCAGAGCCAAGTGTCTTGCCATCTCCCCCCTCCCCGGTCCGGACTTTGAGTCACCTCAAGCAAATGCCACCGCCTGCAGTGGGGCCAGGCAGGAGACTCGCCTCTGACTCCGCCAGAGCCTGGCTTCCAGGCAAGGCCCAGACACAGCCCCATTAAGCCAGGCGTGCCTTACGGGAATCGCGGCTGGCTCCGGCTTTGAAAACAAACACAGCGCGTTGGTTTTCTTTGGCTTGGGTCCCCCGGTGGGGGAGCTGGGAGGGGAGCACCCGGGGACACGGCTTTGCTGCTCTTCTCCCGGGCAGAGCGAGGCTGCCAGATGGGGAGGACTGCAGACAGGTGGGCAGGGCCACCTGTGGAGGTGAGCGGAGGAGCACATGCCTCCCCCAGCTGCCAACTGGCTGCCTGAGAGTGCCCCCCTGCCCCCAACACAGAGGCTGATGCCTCCACATGGGGGGCAGTTACAGGTAAAATCCCCACACCTTGACCTGCCTCAGAGCAGACCCTCTGAAGGGCAACGCACGCTCCAGTTCTTCCCTGCAGACAGCATTGATAGTGGATGGAGACCTTGGTTGGGCTCCTCACTGTAGCCGCTGTTTATTGAGAACTCCCTGCGTGCCAGGCATTTTGAGACGTTCCTTCCACTTTCAATATAATTCTCATGGGGACTCTTCATAGCACGCTGGGTAGGACTGATTGGTTTGCTCACCTCACGATGAAGAAGCAGAATTCAGAGAGAGGAAGCCACCATTCCAGGCCCTGCAGCCTTGAGACAGCTGCACAGCTCAGCCTCAGGCCTGCCTGACTCCTGAGTCCATGGCCCGGAGCTGCTCCATGACCCCGTGGACGTGTGATTTAGCAGAACTGAGTTTGAATGCTCACTGCTCTATCA
>SJYW01003338.1:812017-830622 GCA_006410735.1 Raphicerus campestris | reverse complement strand
AGACGGATTTGATGTATATTTACAGGGTGGGGCTCATCTTTTTTAAAAAGCTCCCCATCAGGGACAGTTAACTGAGAAGAAGCTGCCCTGTGGAGAAACTGAGGCCAGTGTGGGGTAAAGGACACGACGTCCAGGGTCACATGGTGAGTCAGCTCAGAGAGAAGCAGAGCCAAGTGTCTTGCCATCTCCCCCCTCCCCGGTCCGGACTTTGAGTCACCTCAAGCAAATGCCACCGCCTGCAGTGGGGCCAGGCAGGAGACTCGCCTCTGACTCCGCCAGAGCCTGGCTTCCAGGCAAGGCCCAGACACAGCCCCATTAAGCCAGGCGTGCCTTACGGGAATCGCGGCTGGCTCCGGCTTTGAAAACAAACACAGCGCGTTGGTTTTCTTTGGCTTGGGTCCCCCGGTGGGGGAGCTGGGAGGGGAGCACCCGGGGACACGGCTTTGCTGCTCTTCTCCCGGGCAGAGCGAGGCTGCCAGATGGGGAGGACTGCAGACAGGTGGGCAGGGCCACCTGTGGAGGTGAGCGGAGGAGCACATGCCTCCCCCAGCTGCCAACTGGCTGCCTGAGAGTGCCCCCCTGCCCCCAACACAGAGGCTGATGCCTCCACATGGGGGGCAGTTACAGGTAAAATCCCCACACCTTGACCTGCCTCAGAGCAGACCCTCTGAAGGGCAACGCACGCTCCAGTTCTTCCCTGCAGACAGCATTGATAGTGGATGGAGACCTTGGTTGGGCTCCTCACTGTAGCCGCTGTTTATTGAGAACTCCCTGCGTGCCAGGCATTTTGAGACGTTCCTTCCACTTTCAATATAATTCTCATGGGGACTCTTCATAGCACGCTGGGTAGGACTGATTGGTTTGCTCACCTCACGATGAAGAAGCAGAATTCAGAGAGAGGAAGCCACCATTCCAGGCCCTGCAGCCTTGAGACAGCTGCACAGCTCAGCCTCAGGCCTGCCTGACTCCTGAGTCCATGGCCCGGAGCTGCTCCATGACCCCGTGGACGTGTGATTTAGCAGAACTGAGTTTGAATGCTCACTGCTCTATCACGGGTCCTGTGCCTTTAAGCAAATAAATTGAGGCCAGCTCTGGGCCTCAGTTACCTCCTCTGTAAATGGATGCTTGCTCTACCTATTTCACATGACCGATGTGAAGATCACATGAAAGGTGGATGAGAGCGAGGTTAGCAAACAACAGATCTACTAAGTAAGAGAGGATCACTGTTATCGCCAAACACAGCTGTGTCTGCATGTGGGGAACCACCGCCACACATCCACCTGTCCATGCTTGTGACCTTGGCCATTCCTGGCAGCCTCTGTGGTTCCCAAGGACTCAGGTGGAGGAGTGCGAAGGGAGAGAGGCAATAATAAGAACCTGTTTATAAAACACTTCACATCTCTCAGATGAAAGCCTCTAGATAAATATCATGGCACCACATAAATAAAACATAAATGAAATAATATTATTCCTACCGCCTTCCTCCAGCATGCCTGCAGATGCACTCCATCGAAGCTCAGGGCAGCTGGGTGAGGTCCAAAAGAGCAAGGGCTTTGGACTCAGGGTGGCTGGAGTGCAGCTCTGGCTCCTTCCATGCGCTGGCTGCGTGGTCTGGGGGCTGGTTCTTAGCATCCCTGAGCCCAGTCTTCTCATGAGACAGTTGGGAATAAAGCACATCCATCACCCCGGTGGCTATCATGCAAGCTCTTGTGAGTATCTCTGGTATCAGTTCAGCTCATTTGCTCAGTCGTGTCCTACTCTTTGTGACCCCATGGACTGTAGCACGCCAGGCTTCCCTGTCCATCACCAATTCCCGGAGTTTACCCAAACTCATGTCCATCGAGTCGGTAATGCCTCCAGCTGTCTCATCCTCTGTCATCCCTTTCTCCTCCTGCCTTTAATTTTTGCCAGCATCAGGGTCTTTTCCAATGAGTCAGTTCTTTGCATCAGGTGGCCAAAGTATTGGAGCTTCAGCATCAGTACTCATCAAACTAGATACTCTGTACCTCTTGACATGCCCGTCTTCCCCATTCTACAGTGAAGCTCCATAAGCCAATAGCTGTGCTTTGCTTGGATATCATGGTATATGCTCAAGAGATGTCAACTCCCTTCTTTCCTTCTTTTTCTTTTTAGTTGGAGGGTAACTGGTTTACAATGTCATGTCTGTTTCTGCCTTATCACAGTGTGAAATCAGCCATAAGTACACATTTACCTCCCCTAACCCCACTGCCTTGACCCTCCCTCGTACCCTCTCCTATCCCACCCTCTAGGTCATCACAGAGTGCCAGGCTGGGCCCCATGTGTTATACAGTAGCTTCCCGAGAGCTCTGTTTCACACCTGGTAGAGTATCTATGTCAGCACTGCTCTCTCAGTTTGCCCCACCCTCTCCTTCCCCACTGTGTACACAAGTCCAGTCTCTATGTCTGCATCTCTATCCCTGCCCTGCAAATAGGTTCATCTGTACCATTTTTCTAGACTCTCTCTATATGGGTTAATGTACAATGCTTGTTTTTCTCTTTCTGACTGACTTCTCTCTGTATAGCAGGCTCTAGGTTCATCCACATCAGTTCAACTGATCCAAAATAGTTCCTTTTTATGACTGAGTAATATTCCATTGCATATATGTACTTTTGTAAAATTACTCCTCCTTCACTCTCCCAGGTCAAAGTTCAGTTCCAGGTCTGTCTCTAACTTAATCTGTTACTCACCTAGAAGAGGGGCTTGAGATTCCTGGCTTATTGAGACACTCAGGCTCTGCTACTTACCAGTTGTCTGACCTTGGGCAAGTCAGCTCACATCTCTGAGACTCAGTTTCTCCATCTGGGCACAGCACCTCTCCTACACATCCAAATCCTTAGGAGGAAGTTCAAATATGAAACTACCAGTAAACATTTGGAAGGGAGCAGAGAGTGTTATTTTGTAGTGGAAACTCGGTGTCTATCAAATTGATGCCTTTGATTTGACAGTAGCATCTCTGCTAGGGCCTGGGCACCTTACCTATGGGATCCTTTCACAGCATCATCTAAGATTCAGTATCTTCAGCCCTTCACTTTGGGGTTGGAAGACTCAGACATCACTATAATATCTGCTGTTCTCAAGTCATTCTCATCCGTGTCTCCTCACTGACCTTTCCTGTGTTCTATAGCCTGGGCTGAACCTCAGGTGGAAGCCAAGACACCAGGAATTGAGTCTGATCCTGAAGTCTGCAGCTCCTTTTCTCTTTAATGGGAAGTGAAGAGACCCCAGATGACAGTAACCATCATCTCTCACATTAATGACGTATCTCTCTCCTCATAAGGACCTAAAACAATAGGAACGCAGAGAGGCAAGTGGCTCTCCTAAGGCCGCTCAGCAGTAAGGTCCATCTGGTGTTCGAATCGTGCTGTATTTATCTCTTCATCCCCACCACCTACCACAGTGCCTGGCCTGCACTCTATTCAATGCATGTTGAATGCATTCTGACNCTGAACTGAACTGAAAGGAACATTATCAGTATGTATCAGAAGACAACATGTGTAAAAAAAATTCATAAAAAATTTACATGAAGGGATGTTCATGATAATATTAACTGTAAAGGAAATAGAAGAAAATAATTTAATTATTACCATAAGGCTTCCCTGGTAACTCAGCCGATTAAGAATCTGCCGTCATGCAGCAGGCCCTGGTTTGATTCCTGGATTGGGACAATCCCCTGGAGAAGGGATACGCTACCCACTCGAGTATTCCTGGTCTTCCCTGGTGGCTCAGATTGTAAAGAATCTGCCTGCAATGCAGGAGACCTGGGTTCAATCCCTGGGTTGGGAAGATCCCCTGGAGGAAGGCATGGCAACCCGCCCCAGCATTCTTGCCTGGAGAATCCCCATGGACAGAGGCGCCTGGCGCGCTACAGTCCATGGGGTCTCCAAGAGTTGGGCACAGCTTAGTGCCAGTGCACACTCACACACAGACACACACATGGTTTAATAATATGGATGGTCCAGATTTTATTGAGCATTTCTTCAGTTTTGGACATGTAGACATCTCCAGTTTCTCACTTGTTTTGAAGAGTGCTAAAATAAACATAGGCCTCTGCATTTTAGACAAAAAGAAAAAAAAAGATCTTATATAAAGTCTGGTAATTGAAAGGAATTTCAAAGCTACTAAAAAAAAAAAAAATTGGCTTCTCTGACTGAGTGTACAAGCCACTCTCGTCTTCCATTGTGTTTCTGTTCTTATTGAAAGCCCCGTCTCTGTGAGCTCCGGCTGGAGTTCTTGCTTCAAATGTCCTGGTTGGCGCCCTGCACATAGAACATCGGGAAGCCACCTACAGGCTGGACAATCACACGCCAAGAACTCTTCCAGGCGCCAAACCTGCCGCCCAAGCAGTTGGCTGCCGTGGTGAACACATTTCACCACAGGCCCAGAGTTTCCCCTCTTAATATGTTATTCCATTCGCCATCAGATCTCTGGGGAGCTGGACTTCAGAGAGGATTAAGAACTGAAACTACAGATAATCAAGGGAAAAGTACAAGAAATCATTTTTGCTTCTTTCTTCCAGCATCTTCCTTTCAGAAGATAAATTTAGGTGGGTGTGATAGTTTCCTCCCTTCCTTCTTCAAGCCTGTGGTCTGGTACAAGACCTAATGAATGGAGAATTTTCCCACCAGGGATGAATAACAATTTAAATTAGAACTAGAAAATCTCAGAGCCAAGAGGATCCTTAGAAATAAGTCTACTATAGAGATAGAAAAACATGGGAATGGAGAAAGTAAGAGTTATATCCAGTATTTCACAGCTAGTCATTGCCTGGAAAAACCAGCCTCAAGTAGCTGAGACTCAAATACTATATTTCATCACCTTGAGATGCCGTTGATTTTAAGAGCCACTTTATTTTAGGTGCCATTAAGAAAGAAAAGAAAATGCTGCCAGCTGAACTATAACCCAATGCTTTCTTATGAATTGAATTTTTAGACTTACTGAAAGAGCTCATTTATTCTGATTATATTTTTTTAATACATCACTCTCATGATATAAAAGTGAAATGTTCAGATATTCATGAAGCTTTTTCACATTAAGGTTCTGCCTTTTCTGAATCACTTTTTGACTTAAGGCCATTGAATCCCAGAGTGTTCCTTATATTGTCGTGCTCTTTACCTACCATAGGATCGGCTACGCTGTGTTTCTTTCCCTCTCCCAGTGTATTTTTTTTTAACATGTAATTTACGTATATGTAAACTATGGTGGCTCAGACGGTAAAGCGTCTGCCTGCAATGGGGGAGACCCAGGTTCGATTCCTGGGTTGGGAAGATCCCCTGGAGAAGGAAATGGCAATCCACTCCAGCACTCTTGCCTGGAAAATCCCATGGACAGAGGAGCCTGATAGGCTACAGTCCATGGGGTCGCAAAGAGTCGGCCACGACTGAGCGACTTCACTTTCCTTACGTATATAGTTTACATACCATGTAATTCACCCATTCAAAGTGTACAACTGAATAGCCTTTAGTACATTCACAGTGTTGTGTAACTATCACCACAGTCAACTTTAGGACATTTCCAACACCTCCCCTTCTGCCCAAATAAAACCATTACCCGTTAGCAGCCACTCCCTATATTCTTCTCATTTCCTTAGTCTTCCGCAGGCGCCAAGTCTTTCTGCCTTCGTGGATGTGGCTCTTCTGAGGCTTTCATAGAAATGAAATCTTACAGCACACGGCATTCTGGGGTTTGTCTGTTTCACTTAGCATACCGTTTTTAAGGTGCATCCGTGCTTTAACATGCGTCAGCACATCACTCATTTTTACTGCCTTATTTATTCAAGGAAGACTCCATTTTTCCCTCTGGGATTTTCCTGTAAGTTTTATTGCGGGCACTCTCTCGACCTTACCAGCAGTTGTCAGTGAAGCCCACTGAACTACAGTCAGGCTTCACGTTCCCTCCACTAGTTCTTAAGTAGCCTGCGGCCTGAGACGCTGAGGGCTGCCCCATGCCGCTGCGCCACCGGGAATCACAGCCAAGTTCACACCGGGGCTTGCACGGCCAGCTGCTGCCAGGCTGGCGGAAGGTGTTTGACGTCATCACTGCTTGTCGGGCACGGCTCAATTTCAGATGCATTGAAAGATGAAAAAAAAAAAAGGAATTTATTTTAGAGTTAATAAAGCATGGACTATATCTTCAGTACATTTCCTTAGATCAGTATGAGGAGAACTCATGCTGAGCACCAGTAAACAGANTTCACTTTCCTTACGTATATAGTTTACATACCATGTAACTCACCCATTCAAAGTGTACAACTGAATAGCCTTTAGTACATTCACAGTGTTGTGTAACTATCACCACAGTCAACTTTAGGACATTTCCAACACCTCCCCTTCTGCCCAAATAAAACCATTACCCATTAGCAGCCACTCCCTATATTCTTCTCATTTCCTTAGTCTTCCGCAGGCGCCAAGTCTTTCTGCCTTCGTGGATGTGGCTCTTCTGAGGCTTTCATAGAAATGAAATCTTACAGCACACGGCATTCTGGGGTTTGTCTGTTTCACTTAGCATACCGTTTTTAAGGTGCATCCGTGCTTTAACATGCGTCAGCACATCACTCATTTTTACTGCCTTATTTATTCAAGGAAGACTCCATTTTTCCCTCTGGGATTTTCCTGTAAGTTTTATTGCGGGCACTCTCTCGACCTTACCAGCAGTTGTCAGTGAAGCCCACTGAACTACAGTCAGGCTTCACGTTCCCTCCACTAGTTCTTAAGTAGCCTGCGGCCTGAGACGCCGAGGGCTGCCCCATGCCGCTGCGCCACCGGGAATCACAGCCAAGTTCACACCGGGGCTTGCACGGCCAGCTGCTGCCAGGCTGGCGGAAGGTGTTTGACGTCATCACTGCTTGTCGGGCACGGCTCAATTTCAGATGCATTGAAAGATGAAAAAAAAAAAAAGGAATTTATTTTAGAGTTAATAAAGCATGGACTATATCTTCAGTACATTTCCTTAGATCAGTATGAGGAGAACTCATGCTGAGCACCAGTAAACAGAGAGACTTGGGACACAGCCCAGAAACTTGCAAGGATATTAGAAGTCATGCATCAGACACCAGCCAGGGCAAGAGTCCCCTCCGGATCAGTGGGTCTCTGACCTGGGGTATGAGAACCATTTGGAGAGAGTTTGAAAATATGGACAGGTCCTAGCCGAGAAGATCCTTTGGCAGCAGGGCTCACATAGAAGCAGAATCTTTTCCTGTCTGCCCGGCTCCTTCCCTCCCTGTCCCCCTCTATCTTTTTTTCCCTCTCTTTCTTTCTTTCTTTCCCTTTCCTTCCTCCCTTCCATCCCCCGCCTCTTGCATTTCACTCTTATCTTTCTTTCAGTCTTTCTTTCTCTCTTTTGTTCTTTTTTTCCTCTTCTCTCAACCTCTCTCACTCTCCTTCTTTCTTTTCTTAAAGGCTAATTCATAACTGGAACCACCGTTCAAGCTCGATCCTGGCAGATCAGCCAATAGCATCCCAAGCATCAATGAGGAGGGGGTCATAAGTACCTTTGGATCATGCAGATTTGTTTCCAGTCCTGCCGTGGCCCCTTAGGGGCAGTGTGACCTTGGGCAAGTTGTTAAGACTCTCTGAACCTCAGCGCCACCCTCTGTAAAGTGATAGCCTAGAGTGTTGTGATAACTCTGGGGATCACACATGAGGGTGCCTTGTGTTTACAACACTTCTCCCAATCCCAGGTGGCCTGGCTCAGGTCTTCTCTGGCTTCAGTCATTACCGCCACCCCTCAGTATCAATGACTTAAAGCTTAAAACTTAAATTTTTTTTTTTTTTAATTCTGTGCTGGTATCCTATTACTCATGTGTGGCAGCTGACCCAGCTCTTCTGATTATGTGAGTTTCAATGAGGTACTCTGATTTCACCCACGTGGCATTAGACACTCTTTCAGATGCCCATGCTGTCCTTAAAATTTTTCTTCAAGGTGCTCTGCTGGGTTTTTCTGGCTTTAGAAACTCAAGGGCAGTCAGCTTCCATCAGTTCAGTTCCTCCCAGGTTTCCCTGTGTGTTTGCAGCTCCCAGTTACCCCACCGCAAATACATGTTCCACAGGTCACTTCATCTCTTACGTGTCCACAGATCCTAGCTGGATAGAAAATCTGCAGTTGTCAGGGATATGATAGAGCTGCCAAATGAATGTGAAGTTACCAATGTAAATTGTGGAACCAAAATTTCGATTCTTTGCTCTGCCATTGTGTCAATGGTAGAGATATTTTGGTGAACAAATAGGCCAAATAGAAGAAGGGGAGAAAATAACCTACCTATGAGTAAGCAGGCATGAACCACACGTCAAACAGAAAGTGAAGTCACTCAGTCATGTCTGACTCTTCGAGACCCCATGGACCACAGCCTACCAGGCTCCTCTGTCCATGGAATTTTCCAGGCAAGAGTACTGGAGTGTGTTGCCATTTCCTTCTCCAGGGGATCTTCCCGATGTAGGGATTGAACCCAGGTCTCCCGCACAGCAGGCAGACACTTTACCCTCTGAGCCACAGTCAAACAGAACCACACAATTACAGCTGCACTCTCACTGTGTTTCTGCATCCGTGCTGCTCCTCGAGAACATAAAGACGAATCAGATATGATTCTGTTCTGGAAACCCCAGTCTAGCAGGCAAGCAGACGACGGCATGGACAGATGCAGTACAGCCTAAGGCTTTCCACGGAGGAAGCAGGAGAGGTAGCTGGAATAAAGACTGTAAAGACGGTGCCCTCCCCTTACTGGGCAATGAGATGGGACATCACTGGGGCATGGTTTTCTGTGTTTATAAATAAAATAAAAATATCTATGTATTCATTCACTTCACAGATGTTTTTCTCATGGCTGTTGCATGTCACATACCATCTGAGGTGCCAGATATGCAGTGGACAAAAAGAAATTGTCTCTATCATTGGAGGGCTTATCAAATGCAGCCTTGACATATTAAGCCAATATACATATGTAGACAATTCACACTGTGACAGGTTCTATGAAGGGAACTATTAGATATTATCCCAGGATGACTATAATCTTGCTTTATAAAGTTGGTTTGAGTAACAAATGTGACTACTCATGTCAAACTCATAAAGAAAGTATATAATTATTACCATACCACAGGTAATTATAATATCTGTATATCTGCATAATTATCCCCATACTACAAATAGGGGTTTCCCAGGTGGTACAGTGGTAAAGAATCCACCTGCCAATGAAGGAGGCATGGGATACACAGGTTCAATCCCTGGGTCAGGAAGATCCCTTGGAGTAGGAAATGGTAACTCACCCCATTATTTTTGCCCAGAAAATTCCATGGACAGAGGAGCCTGGNTTTCCCTGAACAGTATGCTTTTATGGATGCATCATTCTGCAAATTTTAAGGCACTTCTATATTTTTTTTATGGTCTGCATCAAATTCACTCCTCCTGAGTCCCTTGCAGGGTAGATACTGACATCCTCCTATAGAGAGACACGGAGACTGAGGCCCACAGAGACAGAACAATTAGGAAGTGCATGTTGTGGTGGAAAAACCACAGGCTCTGGAATTGGATCAGCCCGGGTTCAAGTCCCAGCCTCGCAGCGTAGTAGCGGTGTGGTTAGGCACCGTTCCCCAATCTCTGAGCCTCTCTTCTCCCCTTGACCAAATGTGGATAATAGCCCAGCTCTGCCAGATTGTATGCCGTTTCATCACATCTGCGGTCAGAGGGGCTGATCGGGCCCACCGTCAGCACACAAGCTTTCTGCCTTGCTGCCCAGAGAAGGAGACGCTGAATGAAAACTGGAGACATTTGGAAGTGTTCGAGGCACCGAGAGTCTGATGAGAAGCACATTTTGTACCATGGGGTTCTTTCCACTTCACAACAGTGTAACGTTTAGGAATGCAATTTTAAAAAGGAAAGGAAGAGAAGAAAGCCCTCGGTGGATGAGCGCCGTGACGGCAGTGAGCGCACTCTGTGGTCCTCCAGGAGTGATGGCGAGGGGCATCCTTTCACCCCTCCCCTGCAGTCTGCTCCCAGACCGGCTCCTCACACGTTAGCAATCACCCGTCCAGTCAAATGTGTTAGCATCATTGGTCCCCGGGATGACGAGGGCTTTTATGGCCTTAATTAATCCAACTGTAGAAAAGGACAGGCTCTGTTAGCCAAGTGCACATTAATGCTGAGTTAATATTATTAAATTCCGTATTAGTATCAAGTTGCAAGACTGTCCGGAGAGTTGCTTACGAAAGCAGCCCTCGCCAGCCTGCCTTGTTAAGCTGTGAGCACCTCAGGGAGGGGCTTTGCCCGAGTGGCTCGGGACTGTGCCCACAGTGCGTAGCCTCTCCCGGGCATGGGGTGGGCATCCGGTGACTAACTGTGGGCCGCTCAGCAGTGGGCCTGTCACGTCTGCCCTGGGCCTCGATGACGAAGGCTCGTCTGTGGCTCTTTCTGCCAGTTCCTCAAAGGCAGAGACTGGTTCTTCACAGCAGACGCCGCCGGGGCCGTGGCAGAGCCTCTTGGCCCAGGGTTATTTCAGCTGCAGCTGTGGTGCACTCCCAGGCTCCCCTTGTGCTACCAGTGACCTCAAATGCACACTTGCATTTTCTGTTCCGTGGCTCGTATGAGACTGAGCTCCCTAGGCCTGGGAGCAAACCATACTAAAAAGAGTGTGGGGAAATTGGCTCCCCCAGGGAGGCTCTCCCAGGAATGGGGGAGCCCGGTGGGCTGCCGTCTATGGGGTCGCACAGAGTCAGACACGACTGAAGCGACTCAGCAGCAGTGGGGAGGCTCTCCACCAATGGCTGTCAGAAATCGGGAAGTATGGGTTCCAGTCCCCCAACTTTTAGCCAAACAGTTGCGGGAGCATCCCTCCTTTCACTCCTTGAGGGTCCCTTTGGAAGCAAGCCCCCATCACTCACGGCGACAGACAGTGATGCACCTCTGTGTTGACTGTCCCTCTTCCCTGTCTCATCCTTCCTGTTCCCCATGCCTGTTTTCTCGGAGTCACCTCCCAGATACACCATCTGCACCCAAGCCCTTCACTTAGGCTCTGCTCCCTGAGGAACGCAAGCCGCCCTCTTCATGTTGCGCTCACAGCCATCAGCTTGGTTCACATGCGTGTGTGCTAAGTTGCCTCAGTCATGTCTGACTCTTTGTGACCTCATGGACTGTGGCCCATCAGGCTCCTCTGTCCACGGGATTCTGCAGGCAAGACTGCTGGAGTGGGTTGCCATGCCCTTCTCCAGGAGATCTTCCCAACTCAGGGCTCAAACCTGCATCTCTTACATCTCCTGCACTGGCAGGTAGATTCTTTACCACTAGCACCACCTGGGAAGCCCAGCTCAGTTTACAGCACACCATAAATACACTCACTCCCTAGACAACTATTTATGGAGAATGTGCTGTGTATAGACACTTTGCTAAGTGAACAGTCTCTTTATCGTGGGACTTATATCATGGGCAGTATGGTAATTCACCAGTATGCAAAGTGAAATAGGGGCTAGAGAGTAATTCAGTTAGATTGAGTAGCTGAAGAAGGCCTTTCTGAGGAAGTGATATTTAAGCAGCCCCTATCTGAGTAAGAAGAGGGAGTGAGCCATGCAAAGACATGGGGAGGAACTCTCAAGCCATGGAGACCACAGGTGCAAAGGCCCTGTGGTAGAAGCATGCTCTGCATCCTAGAGGAGGAGGAGGGGAAAGGATGCCAGCCTGGCTTCCTAGAGGAGGAGGAGGGGGAGGATGCCAGCCTGGCTGACGTGAGTGAGTGAGGAAGGGAGCACAGGCAGTGATGTCAGAAGACAGGGTGAGAGGAAACAGGACGTTGGAAGTACTCAGTGATTTGGTGAATAATAGAATCTTTGTGTGCTCTGCCCTAACAGTGTTTAATGATGGGAAAGGCTCAGGTTTTGGCATCTGACAGCTCTGGATTTTAAGCCCAGCCTTGTTATTTTAGATGGAGTGTGACCTTGGGCAACTTGCTTAAGACCTGTGAACACTTTTTTTTTTCTCTCATTTATAAAATGGCAATCATAACGTCTACCTCATAGGATTCGTATCTGGTAGGACTCCTGGTTGCAAGTAACAGAAAACATGTGGAAACTAGCTTTGGCAGAAAAGGGGAAATACTGAGTCATGCATCTGAAATACTCAAGGGTGTATCTAACTGCAGACACAGCTGATCAAAGCTTCAAATGATGCCACCAAGACTTGGTCTCTGTCCCAGGTGTTAGTCTGATAGATCAGGCCTGCTCACTTCTTACCTCTTGCTGGTCTCCAACATGGACTATCATGCTGTTGATCACATGCCCATCTCTGGAGGGTGGGGGGTTCCACCTAAATCATACAGACTGAAATCAGAGGGGAGCCGGCTCCGCGGTGGCAAGCCAGCATGCTCTAAGTAGAAGGAGGCAGGCTTTAGAGCAGGTCAGGCCTACAGATGTCCACTTTAGGGCTGGTATGAGTAATCTTGGGTGTAATAACAGTGGCTTGAAGCAGGGTTTCGGTTCCCTGCCAGAGATTGGGGACAGGCCAAGTCAGTGAGACTACCAAATCCTAGCCACTAGACCAGTGAGCAGTGACAAGACCCTGACCCTTCGGCTTTGTAGGAAAGAATTCCCACAAAGACAGAAAGTAGTGAAACAAGTGAAATGTTTATTAGGAGGGAAAAGAGTACAGTATGTGTGGATAGGCACATGGGCAGACTCAGAGAGCCATGCCCTTGTGGTAGTTTAAATCACTTTCATGGGGCATTTCTTCTGGGTTTGCCTTTGACCAATCATTTTGATTTGCTTGGTTCTAAGACCGCATTTGGTATATCTCAGGGTTCTCCCAAGGGTGTGTGAGCATCTCTCAGCCAGGGTGGATCCCAGCAGAGAGGCCTATGGATAGCTTGGCATCACTCCCCTTTTGGGGTTTCCCTGGGTTTTACCTTCCCTGGGGAGGGTAAAGCATCTGCCTGCAATGTGGGAGACCCGGGTTCAATCCCTCGGTTGGGAAGATTCCCTGGAGAAGGAAATGACAACCCATTCCAGTATTCTTGCCTGGGGAATCCGACGGATGGAGGAGCCTTGTGGGCTACAGTCCACGGGGTCGCAAAGAGTTGGACACGACTGAGCGACTTCACTTTCACTCCCCTTTTGACCTCCAATGAGCTTTCTAGTCAGGAAAGTTTCCCTGATTTCGAGAATGAGAAATATTTGTCTCTCACCTTTTATCTGGGCAGGGCCCAGTCTCCTCTCTCAATTGCCCTGCCGTTGATATTGTGGAGTTTCTGTCCACAGAGAACAAACTCAAACTGCTTAGCGGGGGTGGGGGCCCGGGATGCGCGTGCACCTCCTGCCTCAGGAAGCATGAGTGTGTGCTCAGTCGTGTCTGACTCTTTTGCGACCCCGTGGACTGTAGCCTGCCACAATCCTCTGTCCATGGGATTCTCCAGGCAAGAATACTGGAGTGGGTTGCCGTTCCTTTCTCCAGGACATCTTCCCCACTCGGGGATTGAGTCTGCGTCTCCTGCATTCGCAGGTGGATTCTTTTACCACCGCCCCACCCAGGAAGCCTCATGAGGGTGAGCCAGAAGCCTCTAGCACAACACCAGGCATGTAGGAGCTCTCAGTAGATATTGGTAGACTGCCATCACCTTTTTCAGAGCCCTTATATTTTTTGACAGTCCCTTCCCTCCTGTGGGCTTCTCTGATAGCTCATTGGTAAAGAATCCATCTGCGATGCAGGAGACCTGGGTTTGAACCTGGGTTGGGAAGATCCCCTGGAGGAGGGAAAGGCTACCCACACCACTATTCTGGCCTAGAGAACTGAGAATTCCATGGACTGTATAGTCCATGGGGTCACAAAGAGTTGGACACGACTCAGTGACTTTCACTTTCTCTCCTACACCGTGGAAGTCCTGTGCCCTCCTGAAAGAGATCACACAGGAGGCAGCCTGGTTTCCCAAAATAAAGTTCTGATGATCAGTGATAGTGTCAGGGAGATGTGTCTGGATCCAGACTTCAGTCACTGAAGTTTGGTTTCATAGAATTCCACAAGTACCTACATGGCCAGCCCTGTGCCGGGTACTGGCAGCACAGAGGCAAGCAAAACACAGCTCCCACCAGAACCATCTTGCCGTCCCCAGGCAAATACGTATTAGGACAAACACAGACTTTGGATGGGGAATGTCCGGGGTCTGGCCTTTTCGCTACCGTTCCCAGGTGGACCTTGTTAGGCCAGGCGTTCAACCTTCTTTGAAATTGTTCCTTCATTTGTAAATGCCCAATTAACCTAATTCATTAGGTTCTACTGAATATTAATCAGTTCAGTCACTCAGTCGTGTCCGACTCTTTGTGACCCCATGGACTGTCACATGCCAGGCTTCCCTGTCCATCACCAACTCCCAGAGCTTGCTCAAACTCATGTCCTTTGAGTCAGTGATGCCATCCAACCTTCTCATCCTCTGTCGTCCCCTTCTCTTCCTACCTTCAATCTCTCCCAGCATCAGGGTTTTTTTTTTTCCCATGAGTCAGTTCTTCGCCTCAGGTGGCCACAGTATTGAATATTAGTCAAGCCAGGGTTGTTTTGAATGTTTAATCAAGGGAATTACATAAAACTGTCTAGAACTGTTGATGTCATATGATAAGAGCTAAAGAAACATCTTTTTCCTTGCCTCCTGATTGCCTACCTTCTATCCTTCTTATTACTTCATTTTGCAGAAAAAAAAAGCAGGGGGAGGGGAGGTGATAGGGGAGCAGGTATTATGTAATGCATCTGAAAGCAGCTGAGCGTGGCCGCTAGAGAGTTTGCCATCCAACAAATTGATGAGACACGATGAGCAGGCGGCATGGCGGAGGGAGCTCTCACACAGGCAAACCATTCCTGCGGCAGCTCCACTGCATACATTATCTCATTTAGTCCTTGCTGATTCTCTGATGATCCTCTACTTTCCAGATGAAGAAGTTGTCTTGGAGAGTTTAATCATCCATCCCTAGATAATGTGGTTCATTAATGGTGGAGCCTGGCTTCAAAAGCAGGTCTCGTCTGCCGCCCCCCCACAACCCAATCTCTTTCTCCTAGCTCATACTGCCGTGACAGCAAATGTGAGCAGCATCCAGCAACCAGTTCTTCTGATTTAAAATAACACTAGGTTTTGGAAGAAACAAGCCGACTGCAGCTGAACGGCGTGAGGCCCTCCAAGATGCATTTTGTCACCGACAAGGTCTCAGAGTGAACTTCTACGTTTGCCCAAGTAAAGGAAAGGTGGGGGAGACGCAGAGCGCTGCTGCTCCCTGGGCACTGCAGTGAGGAGCATCTGCGGGTGAGAGAGAGGCCAGGCCCAGGGTGGCCTCTAAATCCCCTCAGCGTTTCCTGAAAAGATCGTGGCTCTCAGAGCCGGGACCTTTCTCCCCACCTGGGCTAAATAACTCACTGCCCCAACCCCTTCCATCTTGGATTTGCTGCTTTTCTCCCAACCTGTTTTCAATTTGCTCTCATGGCCGGCTTTGACTGTGACCTCAACTCAATCAGAAGCAAGAGAGAGAGAGGAGAGAGGGAGGGAGGAGGAGGAGTGGGCGAACCGGGAGGAAGAGCACGGAGGCAGTGATGAAAGGGGAGGGAGAGCACTGAGGCAGAGGAGGTGGGCCTTCAGGAAAATCGCTCTGTGCTTTGCGGGGTTGGTTCTGAAGCTTCAGCACAATCGTGATTGACCTTTTCTGCGGATGGTAATGAGAGCAAGGCTCGGGCCTGAGTGGATCAAGAAATGTGTGGGGGTCTGGCCCGAGCCCACTCAGGTTACAGCCCCAGAAGGGCCATAATGGGGAACAGGCACATTCCTGTTCAGCAGCTCCCAACTCCCTATCTGTTTTCCAGGAAAGGAGAACAGAAAAAGAATGTTGGGGGGGCTGGACAGGCACGGGCCAGGTGGCAGCAGCAGCCTGGGTCTCGAAGGCTTCTGCCATCGGCTGTGACAGCGCGCTGGGAAAGAGGGCACGGAGGTAGCCCGAGCAGTGTCCTGGTGGAAGGCACACAGTGCTCAGACGAGCTGGACTGGGGTTCTGGACTCTGCGAAGGTAGCTGCAAATCCTCGAATGGGGGTGTATTAACAACATTCCCAAGCCTCTGAATTTCTATCAGGGAATGTGGCAGGGTTTTCAGTCAAACATCTAAAACTTTTAAGCCAAGATTTTTAGAAGACAGTCTTTATTCCCAACCTAAATAAAACATGGGCCATTGGTCTATAAGATAGATCTAACTGGAGTTGATCTGGTTGCAGTTTGGGGTGGGTATACAGGAGAGCGGCTTCAGCCCCTACCGCATTCACCGTTTCTTCTTACTTCCTGGAGGTCTAGCTGTTGTAATTCACAAACCACCAGACTACAGTACATACGTGAAGTCCATAGACCGCCTTCTGTCTTTCCTGGGCTTTCTATCATCCTCGGAGATTTCAAGTGTGAGAAGACGGCAGGGTGGAGCTGTGTGCCATGTAAAGGGCCTGGCACATAGGAAATGCCCAGCGCATGTGGTTCACATGCGTGTTGATTAAAGCTGGTCACAAACTGAGGAGCTCAGGCTGCTTGAGCAGCTGCGAAAACTCTTCCATTCTCAGTGATTTTATCGCGTATGCTCACTGGCAGAAATTGTCTCATAGGCTCTAGGCGTCGAGAGGTCAAGCTTGTTCCAGGGCTGCCTCCCACTTTGTGTATGGCTGTGGGCACAGCCACTTTCTTTATCTAGGCTTCAGTTTTGTCACCTGGAAGAGGAGTAGGCTGGATAAAGACAATCCCTGATGGTCCTTGTATCTCTCCTCTATTGTGATGACAACAATAATAACAAAAACAATACCAAAGCTGATTTCTGTTTTGAGTTGTCACTGTATGCTAGACATTGTGCTAACTGGTTTGTAAACAGTATACATATATAATATTTTATATGATATTTGCAACAATGCTGTTAAATTAGACCGCATTATTCTACCCTTTTAACATATGATAAAAATAGATGTGGAGAGTCAAGGAACCTGTCCAAAGCAAATTGTAACTGGGGATGTACCAGGATTGAGCCCCAGGCAGAGCCCAGCCTCTTAGCCACTGCACTTTATTGCTGTTCATTCGATTATACCGCTGCCAGACCTGGAACGTGTATACCATGATACCACAATGCATATGTTGAATTGCACAAATTCACCTTTGTACTCGGAGAAGCCCCCAGGCCTTTCTTACCAACCCCCCACCCTCACTGGGAGAGGAAGGACAGTGAGGGGTCCTGCAGTCACCTGTCTCCTTCTAGGTGGCATTTAAGCCTTCTGGAATGGAGTGCCAAAGCAAGCAATCTTACAATTTACTTTATGGGTCTGTTCTTGTATTTAACAACCCTTCCTGTTGTCAGATTACAAGCTGTGGAAGGTCAGGGACCATTTCTTTTATTGTTTCATTTCCCAAGCCTGTAGAGCTAAAAGAGTGGCACGAATTCAACCGCAACTCGAAAGAAATTGAGAAAGCTCCCTTTCTTAACACTATTGGTTTTTTGAACTTTCTCTAGGAGGCAGCAGAGCATCAAAGAATGGCTTTGGAATTTAGGAGGATATGGGTTCAAATCTCAGCTCTGTCTCTTCCTAAATGTGTGAGCTTAAATTTAGCTTTATCACAGAGATACTAACGTTTAACTCCTTAAGACTGAATGTTGTGAGAATTAAATGGCAAAAACAAAGGTTGGTGTGAAAATAGCCATTTCCTTCATAGTAACTGTTTTTGTTTGGACAGTTATTATGTGTGTATAATCCCAAACAAAACTGAACGCTAAGCAGCAGCATCATGTGTTTGGCATGACTAGCTTATCTACTCCACATTATCCAGCTTCTTTCCTTGAGCTAAACCTAGAAACTGAACTGTGTGCTGAACTTGCTGACCAATGGGGCTTTTATCCATGGTCTAAGTTATTCTGAAATGCATGGCAATGTCTGGAAAACTATGTCCATTTGAATCTGAATGTCAACCATCTTTTGGCTTGAAGACAGTTAATACAGGCCACAGCATACTGAATCCCCTTACTGAGGGCCAGCTCTTTCAATGGCTATCTGGAAGCAAATGGAAAAGCAGACAGACATGGATTCAAGCTCAAAGAAAACAAATGCAAGCAGCCAGACTTGGAATCCTGAAAAACCACGAGAAACAAAGCCCTCACTCCATCCAGTGAATAGTCCTCTGTTTTTTCTCCTGTATTTGTCACCCCATATATTATTCTACTTTGGTACCAACTGGAAGACATCTTTGGATTATGATTTGATTATGGAAGAAGCTTGATATAAGAGGCCTACAGAAAACACAGGGATGCCAAAACTGGTGATAAAAAGCATTTCAATTACCTCCTCAATTTTGGGGGGGAGGGGTTGGGGAGCAAAACCTCTGATTCTAAACAGACTTTCTTCCTGGACTCAGCCTTTCTTTCTAGATTGCAATCTCATAAAAGAGTCATTGACCCCTTGCTGCAGAAAGGCAAACTGAGACTTGAGAAGTTAAGGGACTTGTAACAACTGTTAGAACTCAAATTCAGTCCCAAGTCTCTGGCAATAGCAGCCGAACTTGTGTGTAACTGACTTTAGCCTGATTCAGACACTTGCTCTGGCGTGTATGTATCAAGTCTGCTTTTTTTTTTT
>SJYW01003338.1:794069-809497 GCA_006410735.1 Raphicerus campestris | reverse complement strand
GAGCTGGACTGGGGTTCTGGACTCTGCGAAGGTAGCTGCAAATCCTCGAATGGGGGTGTATTAACAACATTCCCAAGCCTCTGAATTTCTATCAGGGAATGTGGCAGGGTTTTCAGTCAAACATCTAAAACTTTTAAGCCAAGATTTTTAGAAGACAGTCTTTATTCCCAACCTAAATAAAACATGGGCCATTGGTCTATAAGATAGATCTAACTGGAGTTGATCTGGTTGCAGTTTGGGGTGGGTATACAGGAGAGCGGCTTCAGCCCCTACCGCATTCACTGTTTCTTCTTACTTCCTGGAGGTCTAGCTGTTGTAATTCACAAACCACTGGACTATACAGTACATACGTGAAGTCCATAGACCGCCTTCTGTCTTTCCTGGGCTTTCTATCATCCTCGGAGATTTCAAGTGTGAGAAGACGGCAGGGTGGAGCTGTGTGCCATGTAAAGGGCCTGGCACATAGGAAATGCCCAGCGCATGTGGTTCACATGCGTGTTGATTAAAGCTGGTCACAAACTGAGGAGCTCAGGCTGCTTGAGCAGCTGCGAAAACTCTTCCATTCTCAGTGATTTTATCGCGTATGCTCACTGGCAGAAATTGTCTCATAGGCTCTAGGCGTCGAGAGGTCAAGCTTGTTCCAGGGCTGCCTCCCACTTTGTGTATGGCTGTGGGCACAGGCACTTTCTTTATCTGAGCTTCAGTTTTGTCACCTGGAAGAGGAGTAGGCTGGATAAAGACAATCTCTGATGGTCCTTGTATCTCTCCTCTATTGTGATGACAACAATAATAACAAAAACAATACCAAAGCTGATTTCTGTTTTGAGTTGTCACTGTATGCTAGACATTGTGCTAACTGGTTTGTAAACAGTATACATATATAATATTTTATATGATATTTGCAACAATGCTGTTAAATTAGACCGCATTATTCTACCCTTTTAACATATGATAAAAATAGATGTGGAGAGTCAAGGAACCTGTCCAAAGCAAATTGTAACTGGGGATGTACCAGGATTGAGCCCCAGGCAGAGCCCAGCCTCTTAGCCACTGCACTTTATTGCTGTTCATTCGATTATACCGCTGCCAGACCTGGAACGTGTATACCATGATACCACAATGCATATGTTGAATTGCACAAATTCACCTTTGTACTCGGAGAAGCCCCCAGGCCTTTCTTACCAACCCCCCACCCTCACTGGGAGAGGAAGGACAGTGAGGGGTCCTGCAGTCACCTGTCTCCTTCTAGGTGGCATTTAAGCCTTCTGGAATGGAGTGCCAAAGCAAGCAATCTTACAATTTACTTTATGGGTCTGTTCTTGTATTTAACAACCCTTCCTGTTGTCAGATTACAAGCTGTGGAAGGTCAGGGACCATTTCTTTTATTGTTTCATTTCCCAAGCCTGTAGAGCTAAAAGAGTGGCACGAATTCAACCGCAACTCGAAAGAAATTGAGAAAGCTCCCTTTCTTAACACTATTGGTTTTTTGAACTTTCTCTAGGAGGCAGCATAGCATCAAAGAATGGCTTTGGAATTTAGGAGGATATGGGTTCAAATCTCAGCTCTGTCTCTTCCTAAATGTGTGAGCTTAAATTTAGCTTTATCACAGAGATACTAACGTTTAACTCCTTAAGACTGAATGTTGTGAGAATTAAATGGCAAAAACAAAGGTTGGTGTGAAAATAGCCATTTCCTTCATAGTAACTGTTTTTGTTTGGACAGTTATTATGTGTGTATAATCCCAAACAAAACTGAACGCTAAGCAGCAGCATCATGTGTTTGGCATGACTAGCTTATCTACTCCACATTATCCAGCTTCTTTCCTTGAGCTAAACCTAGAAACTGAACTGTGTGCTGAACTTGCTGACCAATGGGGCTTTTATCCATGGTCTAAGTTATTCTGAAATGCATGGCAATGTCTGGAAAACTATGTCCATTTGAATCTGAATGTCAACCATCTTTTGGCTTGAAGACAGTTAATACAGGCCACAGCATACTGAATCCCCTTACTGAGGGCCAGCTCTTTCAATGGCTATCTGGAAGCAAATGGAAAAGCAGACAGACATGGATTCAAGCTCAAAGAAAACAAATGCAAGCAGCCAGACTTGGAATCCTGAAAAACCACGAGAAACAAAGCCCTCACTCCATCCAGTGAATAGTCCTCTGTTTTTTCTCCTGTATTTGTCACCCCATATATTATTCTACTTTGGTACCAACTGGAAGACATCTTTGGATTATGATTTGATTATGGAAGAAGCTTGATATAAGAGGCCTACAGAAAACACAGGGATGCCAAAACTGGTGATAAAAAGCATTTCAATTACCTCCTCAATTTTGGGGGGGAGGGGTTGGGGAGCAAAACCTCTGATTCTAAACAGACTTTCTTCCTGGACTCAGCCTTTCTTTCTAGATTGCAATCTCATAAAAGAGTCATTGACCCCTTGCTGCAGAAAGGCAAACTGAGACTTGAGAAGTTAAGGGACTTGTAACAACTGTTAGAACTCAAATTCAGTCCCAAGTCTCTGGCAATAGCAGCCGAACTTGTGTGTAACTGACTTTAGCCTGATTCAGACACTTGCTCTGGCGTGTATGTATCAAGTCTGCTTTTTTTTTTTGTTTGTTTGTAAAAAGCAGTAAACGAAAAACACGACACATCAGATGTACATTGTTGGGCCACAGGGACAAATAAGTTTTAGAACTTGTGTCTGTCTGAATCATCCCAGGGTCACCTGGACAGTTCAGTCTGGTGACTGTACATGGTTCACTTGTGAGTGAAGGTGAAACTCTCCTTTAAAAGACCGAAAGGAAGTGATCTGTAAATTCTGTCCACTCAGTTCCCTGGTAGAGAAGTGCCATGTCTTCCCAGACACACGGCCAGTGTTACTGTTTCATGATGATTCTACCATGTTGGATCGTCCTCAATCCCACATGGAGAGAAGACAGTTGAACAGACGTCCTCCTCTTGTTTATTGCTGAGAATCTAAGTAAGGAAAAGAGTGCAAAGCCCTCCATATCACGCATGAAGAAGAACAAGGAGTCAGCAGTTTGGAGGCCTCATCTCATTTCATATCACATAGTATATATAGTACCTCACTTGCCTCTAAAATCATCGTGTTTTAGAACTGGAAGACTTAGAGGCCATTTGGTGGTTTAGCGGTTTAGTTGCTAAGTCATGTCCGACTCTTTCAACACCTCGGACTGTAGCCTGCCAGACTCCTCTGTCCATAGGAGTCTCTAGGCAAGAATCCTGGAGTGGGTTGCCATTTCCTTCTCCAGGGATTTTCCCAATCTAGGGATTGAACCCATGTCTCCTGCACTGCAGGCAGATTCTTTACCAACTGAGCTATGAAGGAAGTCACAGAGGCCATTTAATCTGGCTCATTTACTTTAATTTTTAAGTACTTTTCATTGATTTTTTTTTCTTTGTTGCAAGAGCAATACATGTCCATTGTAGCTAATTTTTAAAAGATAGATAACCAAAACTAAAAGAGAAAGTACCTATTATCTCACTTTCCAAAGTCATGTTATGCATTTGCTATATCTTATTCCTTTTTCTAGACAGATATACATGTAAAATTTCCACAAAAAATTAAATTATTCTGTAATAATGTAAACTGTTCTTTTTAACTTACTATGCTATGGATAGCCTTTCAAATAACTTTGTTTTCCTCAAGGTTATTTTTGATGACTATAAAATGTTTCATTGCATCGTTGACCTACAGTTAATATTACTGTCTTGATACCATTAAATATTTAGCTGTTTTTAAATTCTTGCTAGTGGTGTAAGTAGTATCACAGTGTTTATCCTTATAACTTAATCTTCATGAACAGCTGTTTTTATTTTGTGTTCTCAGAAATCCAAACAGCGACTGTAGTACCTTCACTTTTCAGAGGAGAAAACTAGAGTAGAGAGATGGGGATTTAGTTGTCCGAAGTTATACAGCGAATTCTCAACAAGACTAAGCCTAGATCCCAAGATTTCAGATGTTTAGTTATTCTGTCTAGTCTTCATCTTACCTTCCTTTATTTTATAGGAAGACGTATTTGCTCACTTTTTTCACCTGCTCCTTCTATTGGCTGTGCCGGGTCTCCGCTGCTGCGCGCGGGCGTTCTCCAGCTGGGGAGGACGGGGCCTGCTTGCTGCAGTGTGGGGCCTCTCGTGCGTCTCCGTGCTGTGGAGCACGGGCTCTCGGCGCGTGGACTTTCGCAGCTGTGGCTCAGGGGCTCAGTAATTGCTGCCCTGGGGCTCTGGAGCATAGGCTCAATAGTTTCTCTAGGGCAGTGGGCTCTTCCCAGACTAGGGATCAAACCTGTGTCCCCTTCATTGGCAGGCGGGTTCTTTGCCGCTGAGCCACCAGGAACGCCCATCTCATCTTTGTGATTAACCCTATTTCTAGTAAACTTCAGCAGCCTCCTAAAATCCAATGGCTAGACTGACGTTTGGAAATCACGGGGCACTTGCTCGTCTACTGTCCCTTCCTGTCTCATGAGCTTCATCACTGATCAGTCACGGAACTCTTTCCCTGTTAGCTGTAACAGTCTCAGTCCACCTCAGCATAACACCATGAAGCCAGTGCCGCTGTGTAACAGCGACCATGTGACGTGAGGCCTGCTTGACATCCTTAGTCCAACACCTTCATCATGCGAGGAAGGAAATTGCATTTCCAAGGAAGCTTGCTGAAGAAGTAGAGAGGGAGTAAATCGCAGTGACAAGGCCAAAATAGTTACTCTAGACAGAGAGCACTGCCCTCCTGTTGCCTTGTCAAGCATTTTTAGTGCACAGTAATATACCTCATTTGAGTTTTGCTACAATCTTATAAAGGTGGGTATTAGTATCTTACGTCACACTTGAGAAAACGCAGACAGAAATTAAGCAAAGAGTCATCAGGAGTAGACCCTGAGCTGTGTCATTTTCATATCCTGTGCTTGTTCTGTCCATTAATCCTCTTAATAATGATATCCAGACGTTGGATGGGTTTGGACAACAGCAAGAATGTCTGCTCACCAAGGCCTGACCTGGGGAGCTCATCTGTCTTTGTCTCCCTCCAGGAGAATTCCTGAGTTTTGCCGATGACNTTAATAATGATATCCAGACGTTGGATGGGTTTGGACAACAGCAAGAATGTCTGCTCACCAAGGCCTGACCTGGGGAGCTCATCTGTCTTTGTCTCCCTCCAGGAGAATTCCTGAGTTTTGCCGATGACTTACTCTCTGGCCTGGGTACATCTTGTGTAGCAGCTGGTCGAAGCCATGGAGAGGCCCCTGAAGTCAGTATCTACTCCGTCATCTTCAAGTGTCTGGAGCCGGACGGTCTCTACAAGTAAGACATACTTTGTATGTGGGGAGCATGAAGCAGACAGGAAAAGTTAAAGTAGTCTGGGAGGCAAGGCATGAGTAATCTGTCCAGGCCAGCCAAGTGTTTTATAGACCAGTCTGTGTGTGCACCTCGATAGGCTAAGATTTAGAAATATCACCACAGTGAGTCACAGAATCAAACACTGCCAGTGCTGCAGGGCCCTAGGAAGCCAGTCACTCGGAACCATTCCTCCTGCTGAGAAGGGAGCAGCAGGCCAGGGAGGGGGCACAGCCAGTCTGCAAGGAGGGCAGAGACGGGAGTCTCTGCGTGATGTTCTTTTCTCGATTTCATGATATCCCCTCTGAAAGATGGTAGATTGGCATTTCTAAAGTCTATATACATTTGTAGGATATGCATATCCTCCTTCACTATTAGGTCCATCCAGACCCCTGGTGATAGTACCATTATAATTGTTTCATAGAGTATTGCACAGAGTCATTGCATCCCAGTGTCTGGAGATGCAAATGCTGACTCATCTGAGACTCACCTGTTCATCTCCGAGGGGAGGGAGGCTCATCGTCTTTGTTTCCCAACTCAGTGAGTGTTTCCTCATTCAGATGTGGCCACAGAGCTGTAACAGAGAGTTCTAGAGACCTGTTCTCTTCATTCTCTGATTATGAAGCTGTAAGCCACCTCCCTCTCCCATCTAGACAGCTGCCATTGTTGACCACAGCACTGTTGACCAATTAATTATTCAGCTCACTCATATTTTTTCTTCTGTTCATTGATTCATTTGCTTATCCATCCACCTATCCACTGTTTATCTCTCCATCCATCTCCCCCTTTCTTCTTTCCTTTATCCATCCACCCATCCATTCCATTCATCTATCTGTCCATTCATTCTTACACTCCATCATTCTTTCACTTATTTATTCATCCTTTAATCATTCACATTTTTATTTACTCACTTATACTCATTTACTTATTCAATAGACCTGTCTAAATATTCCCTATGTCTTGGCAGTGTTAGAAGGCAAGTATAAATGTGCCCAAGACAAAATCTCTGTCCTCAGATAACTTAAAACCTAATGGTAGTATGAAAGACCACAGACCATGGATTCACATCTGGGTTTGGCATTTTTAGTTGTGTGGCCTTAAGTCACTTTGCCTCTGTGAACCTCAGTAAAGCTGAAATAATAAAACTCAGTTATATGTCTGCATGAGAATTAAATAAGGAACACCTTAGCAGAGTGTCTATGTATGTGCTCAGTAACTAATGTGTGTGCGGTAGTTGCTCAGTCACGTCCAACTCTGTGAGACCCCATAGACTGTAGCCCACCAGGCTCCTCTGTCCATGGGATTTTCCAGGAAGAACACTGCAGTGGGCTGCCACTTCCTTCCCCAGCGGATCTTTCCGACTCGAAAGGAAGGATGATCCCGGGATTGAACCCAGGTCTCCTGCATTGCAGGCAGATCATACACTACCTGAGCCCCCAAGGGAGCCCCTCTGTGGTCTGTAAATGTCCCCCATCTCCAAAGGGCTTCCCTAGTGGACTGAGCAACTACTCCTCGTCTCCAAAATGGATCCCATCCCTATTTTCTGTGCAAGACCATGACTTTTCTGAAGACCATGGGGCTCTTTTTAGCTCTTGATGTATTCAGGCTCATTGTAACACTCAATGTGTTCATGCACCAGACTCAGGAATATCACCATGAGATGGAAATCAGGGCTTCTGACCTGGGCTCTGCCAACGACTGTGTCATAAATGTTAGGGCCCAGGTTTTATTTTGTACAGAAAGGCAGGATCAGTCAGGGACAGCGAGAACTCTAGGAATGGAATCCCTGAAGCACAATGGGCTGTAGACATCTTTCAGTGGGACATGTGGGCGACTGTTACAGCCGTGGCAGTGTTTATATTTAGGTCTTTGGAGCAGGAGTCTGCAGCCTCTTAATCAGTAAACTCTGATACTGATCCCTTGAGCTCTAGGGTCACTGCATCTGTGAAATACAAGTATGCAATGAGATTAAGAGCTTTATGATCCTCTTCAACTCTAAAGGCTATGATCGTATGAAGAAAGCGGCGTTTTGGAAAGAGTTCCTGCTGCCTGACTTCTGACCTCCATCCCTTATTGAGGGAATAGACTGGAGGCAGGCAGACCTCCACCCTGCACTTCCTCAGCTGTTTGGCATTGAGGGAACTCCTCAACCTTCCAGCCTCCATTTCCCTCCATGTGTAAATCAGACAATATGGTGTCTGGTTCGCTGGGAGCCCAGGAGGATTTGATGAGCTAATAACGCCCCCATATTCTTCACTGTGTCACAAGCCCCCAATAGGAGCATGAGGACCATTAACTGTTGTCTCTATGGCGCTTGCTGCCCCTGCTGTAGGAGTAATGAATTTCAACTCCCTCCCCTTGCATTCTCCAACTGCTGGGAGAGAAGGGATGCAGGTGGTTCCTGTCTGCTGAGATGTGAGTAGTGACCCTGTCTCTGGGTGACATTGTGGGGACTCGGCATTACCCAGGCTGGAGTCCTACAGGCCCGTTATGTCGAGAGAGGGAATGTTTTATGGAGCCCCGAGAGCAGTTGACCCCGAGAGCTGACATATAAGCTGCCATCCTCCAGGAGTGATGAGTACCTTCCCTCGCCTCTTCTGTTCCTCCTGACCGACATACCTCCCACCTCCCTCCCACCTCTCAAAGCAGGAGCATCATTTCTTCTCTAGTCCTGGAAATGTGCTCGTCATGAGCCTGTCATCCCTAACACTGAACACTTCTTTATTTTCTTTCTGAAATCGGTTTTATTAACCAGCCTGGGATGCGGGCCACTCTGACAAGGAGCCAGCGTGTTGTTTGGACCCGTCTCTCATCCCACTGGTGGCTCTCCTCCCCTGAAGTCTGACCGGCTCAAGTCTCCAGTTTTAAAAGAATTCCAGTGTCAGTTCTTGGGCTTTTGCATTTTCTGCTTGCTCATGGCTTACCAAAATGAGTTTTTTTTCCTCTTGGGCAAAAAAGGCCATGTGTGGCAGTGGAAAGAGTACAGGCTTCGGAGACGAGCAGAGCTGGGTGTACATCCTGCTGCTGTCCCACACCCACAGCTGGCCCCGGGGAAGGCCCTGGGTTACTGCCCTAGACAACAGTTCCTCCCTCTGGGAAAGGGGGCTGGCAATCTTCTGATCTCATAGACTTGTAGGGAATAGCATGAAGAAACTCCAGGAATGGGGTTTACCAGAATGCATGGCATGTGGGGGAGGTCTGCAGGAAATGCTAGTTTCTTTTTCTTCTTCCTCCTTCATCTCTCTGACCCAGGTGCTGGTCTTCAGTGTCTCTTTCTTCTCCAGGATAATCTGGGAAGAGCTATTCTCTAAGAGGCAAGCTGGGAGTCCCACTGGTCCTGAGAAGAATGAGCATCTAGGATCATTTGGCAGAAGTAGGAGAAGGTGATGGCACCCCACTCCAGTACTCTTGCCTGGAAAATCCCATGTACGGAGGAGCCTGGTGGGCTGCAGTTCATAGGGTAGCTAAGAGTCAGCACGACTGAGCGACTTCACTTTCACTTTTCACTTTCATGCATTGAAGGAGGAAATGGCAACTCACTCCAGTGTTCTTGCCTGGAGAATCCCAGGGACAGGGGAGCCTGGTGGGCTGCCATCTATGGGGTCAAAAAGACTTAGACACGACTGAAGCGACTTAGCAGCAGCAGCAGGCTGAAAAGTGGGAGAAGGCAATGGCACCCCACTCCAGTACTCTTGCCTGGAAAATCCTATGGACAGAGGAGCCTGGTAGGCTGCAGTCCATGGGTCGCTAAGAGTCGGCACGACTGAGCGACTTCACTTTCACTTTTCATTTTCATGCATTGGAGAAGGAAATGGCAACTCACTCCAGTATTCTTGCCTGGAGAATCCCAGGGACAGAGGAGCCTAGTGGGCTGCCATCTCTGGGGTTGCACAGAGTCAGACACGACTGAAGTGACTTAGCAGCAGCAGGCTGAAAAGAGAGCATGAGTCCAGACTCCCAAGTTTTAATTAAGCATGGGTGGACATCAAACCCTCTGTCCATGGCTGCCAGAAGACGTGATGGAAGAGTTCAGGTGATGGAAGAGTTCAGGTGCTTAGGCCCAGAGGCATGGTGTCTCAGTCAGAAAGTCTGAGTTCACACCCCACTACCACCACTTCTGTCTCTGGGACCTCGGGCAGGATGTTCACATCTTCTCCTGTTTCACACGTTCAGTGTCTTCAAAATGAAGATGAATTAGACCCACCCCAGCTAGAGATTTCTCAATATGCATCCTCTGCCATAGGGATTTTTTTTTCTCATTCTCTCTCTTCTCCTCCTGAGCTCTTGCTCTTCCAACTCTTCGTACCTTCTCACTTGTTGCACTCTGCCGTACCTCTGCCCCTCTGTCCATCTCTCCTGGCTTGTTATTCTGTCTCTTGTGTGAATATTTTCCACATAGCTTACTGCCTTTATCTGCCATCGTCCAATCATCCCTTCTTTGCCTTTCCACGTGTTTTTCTCTTCATGTGTGTTTCTCTGTGTGCGTCAGGTTTCCCAAGTAGGGCTAGAGGTAAAGAACCTGCCTGCCAGTGCAGGAGACTTAAGAGATGTGGGTTCGATCCCTGAATCTAAAGATCCCTGGAGGAGGGCATGGCAACCCATTCCAGTATCCTTGTCTGGAGAATCCCATGGACAGAGGAGCCTGGTGGGCTGCAGTCCATTGGGTCACAAAGAGTCAGACACAACTGGAGTGACTTAGCAGGCACTCACGCACATGTGTATCTCAGTTGCTCAATCCTGTTGTTTATTCAAGTTTTGGTTCATCCTTCTCTGTCTCTCTCCCTCTGGCCCCNTGGGTCACAAAGAGTCAGACACAACTGGAGTGACTTAGCAGGCACTCACGCACATGTGTATCTCAGTTGCTCAATCCTGTTGTTTATTCAAGTTTTGGTTCATCCTTCTCTGTCTCTCTCCCTCTGGCCCCCGTTTACCCCCACTCCCTCTCTCCACCCCACCTAGGAAGGCAAGTTGCTTTCACAGCCTCTCCATCCATGTAACTTTACACAGAAGCACAGAGTTGAGACCAATTGTGAGAGTGAAAGTCACGTCTGATTTTTTCTTTTTTTCGTCGTAAGCTCACCCTGGCATAACATCAGCACCCGGGCCTGTTTAAACTGAATTTCCTGTTTGTTTCATTTGTTTTACTTCTGAATGAAAACAAACAAGAAGCAGCAGAGGGAGCGGGTCGCCAGCAGCTCGGGCTGGGTGACCAGCTCCTGCGCCTTGGGGCTGCTGGAGTCGGACGGTGACCCTGAGCAGGGATTGCCGCATCCACCGCTTCTGCCCTCGCCTGGCCAGAAGCCTAGACACCTTTTTGGTCGCCGCTCCCCAATTTCCTATTATCCGAGGTAATTAGCCTCTGTCTTGTTTTGGCCGCCTTGCCTTTCTCTGAGCACGGAAGACTGCCAAAGAGTCCTGGGCAAACACACAGCAGCAGCCAGGCCTCACTCCTGGGGTGGGGGCTCATCTCTACATTGGGAGGCTCGCCGCAGGCCTGCCCTCCCCTCCTGGGCCTCAGCTCTGTGAGAGGAATGCCAAGGGAGCCGGGGTCCTGCAGCCCCGTGCCCACGCCCATGGGGGGACCAGAGGCTCAGGGCGAGGGAAAAGCCTGAGGTCAGGAGTCGGGTTGGGAGCAGTTCCCACACTTGCTCCTGGCAAGACCTGGGAGTTCTCCCAAGCTCCTCCCCTGCCTCTGGCCTTGATGTTCTCACCTGTGAAATGGAAAGGTTAAACTCAGTGGGTTCTGTGACTTGCATACTGAGGCAGCAATGGAGACTCTGGACCAATGGCCCAATTCTCAGAGGCCCCAGAGCCTCCTGGATAGCAGGGGTGAAACAATGGTAAGCATGTATTGGGCACTCACTCAGTGTCAGGAACCAGGCCAAAGATGGTCCATGTGCTGTCTCATTCCATCCTCACTGTAACCCTATAGATCTGGCATCATCGTCATCATGTTTCGTATCCCAGGTGGGGAAACTGGGATTTAAAGGACTAAACATTTTGTCCAGAGTCACATGAGAAGAAGAGAGAGAGCTGAGAGTCATACCCAAGGCTGCCCCCGCCCCCCGCCACCCTGCTCCCCTCACATGCTGTTCTTGACCTTGTCCTTGTCCACTCACACATGTGGAATTCTTAGAAGTACCTGGTAGAGATAGTGGAGGAGGACCTTCTAACTATAAGCAAACATTCGCAATGGAAAGAACACTGGAGACAAGAATAGCCCAATCTTCAGGAAAGGTACTTCACACCTCATCTTTCTCATCTGGAAAATGGAGCTAATTAATCCATCCATGAAATGGAGATAATTACACCTTCCCAAGAAGTTACAAAGAGCAAACTGGATAGTATATGAGAAAGTGCTTTGAATCTGTCCTAAGACATGTGGACATAAGAATTTACCATGATCACCTTGTCGAAAAAGCAGCAAAGGGAAGGGCAATAAATGTTTTGAAGGCATATCTCTCTCCGCACCCTGCCACACACACATATTTTTAATTCAGGCCTTTGAACTCAGAGGTAAATTTATACAACTTGGTTCCAGTACCTATGGGCTTCTCTTATGGCACAGCTAGTAAAGAATCTGCCTGCAATTCAGGAGACGTGGGTTCGATCCCTGGGTTGGGAAGATCCCCTGGAGAAGGGAAAGGCTACCCACTCCAGTATTCTGGCCTGGAGAATTCCATGGACTGTATAGTCCATGCGGTCACAAAGAGTCAGGCATGACTGAGCGACTTTTACTTCATTTTTAGTACCTACACCGTGTGGCCCTGGGCACATTTCTTAACCTGTCTGAGTTTCCATTTTGTCTGTACAATGGAATCATCTTACTAACAGGAACTATTTCATAGGATCACGAGGATTCAATGAACCAAAACATGTAAAGAGCACAAGACAGTCTGCAGCTCACTGTCAGTTTTTCATAACTGATGAGAGGGTGGCCGCTGTTACTACTCTCTGTTACTACGCGACTCTACCTAAGCAGTCATCCCTGGGGCCCTGTGTTGCCTGCTACGTTCACAGCACTCCAGTGGGAGAGTGAGCCAGTCCTTCATCTGACCTTGATTCCTTTACTCATCCCTCTGCACACAGTGCTAGAATGTACCTTCCTTAAGGTCTTTGCTTCTACTGTACTTTCCCCAGGAGGGCCTTCTCCTGACTCTTCCCATGACCCCTGGCTCTGCTCCTTCAGGTCTATGAGCAAATGTCATCTTCTTAGAGAGAGCTTCTTTGACCACATTATCTGCAGTAGATCACACCCACCAAACACACAGACATATAAAGCCATGCCACTTAATACAGCAGTAGTGATTTAGCATCTAATTTACTTATCTATTGGGTTTCCCTGGTGACTCAGAGGGTAAAGAATCTGCCTGCAATTCGGGGGACCTGGTTTTCATCCCTGGGTTGGGAAGATCCCCTGGAGAAGGGAATGGCAACCTCTTCCAGTACTCTTGCCTGGAAAATTTCATGGACAGAGGAGCCTGGTGGGCTACAGTCCACGAGGTCACAAAGAGTTGGACACGACTGAGGGACTCACACTTTCACTTTCACTTCTCTGTTGTCGGCCTTTTCACACTAGACCATCCACTGTGTAAGGTAGGGTCTGTGTCTGCCTTTGTCATCCTGAATCTCTGGTGCCTAGAACAGTGTCTGATGCCAGTAAAGAATCCAGTAAATAGTTGTTGAATGATTCTGGAAAAATGTTGAAGTCAATGCAGAAATGTGGAGATACTGACTTCTCATCTTCACTTCCTTTCTCACCAAATATTCAGAAGACATCCACTGTGTGTCAGGCTGTGATCTGGAACCATAGCCCTATATCTATCTCAAGGTTTCTATGTGTCTGTAGCTACCTACTATCTATCTTGTCGTTGTTCAGTTGCTAAGTCATGTCTGACTCTTTGCGACCCCATGGGCTTCCCTGTTCTTCACCATCTTCTGGAGTTTGCCTAAACCTGGGTCCATTGAGTTGGTGATGCCATCGGATCATCTCATCCTCTGTTGCCTACTTCTCCTGCCTTCAGTCTTTCCCAGCATCAGGGTCTTTTCCAGTGAATCAGCTCTTCACCTTTGGTGGCCAAAGTATTAGAGTTCCATCATCAGTCCTTCCAATGAATATTCAGGGTTGATTTCCTTTCGGATTGACTGATTTGATTTCCTTGCTGTCCAAGGGATTCTCAAGAATCTTCTCTAGCACCACAGTTTGAAAGCATCAATTCTTCAGCACTCAGCCTTCTTTATGGTACAACTCTCACATCCATACATGACTACTGGAAAAAACCCGTCTTAATACATGACTACTGGAAAAAAAACCGCTCTTAAATCTTATCTAACTTAATCCTCAGAACAACTCTCTAAGGCAGTGGCTGTTACTCTTAAGCAATTAAGGCATGGAAAGGTTAGATAAGTTGACCAGAGCCTCAAGGCTAGTAAATGGAAAAGATAAGATTTGAATTCAGCCAATTTATTTCCAGAGGTTCAACTTGAAATTACTGCACTAGATCCTATCTCCCTGAGTTTGCATAATTCCAAGTCCATTGAGTCCTCGATGCCATTCAACCATCTCATCCTCTGTTGTCCCCTTCTCCTCCTGCCTTCAATCTTTCCCAGCATCAGGGATCTTTTCCAATAAGTTGGCTCTTTGCATCTGGTGGCCAAAGCATTAGGATCTTTTATACAGAGCTCCCTACTCAGATGAATTGGAAACACTATGGGAAACAGATTTTGAGTCCTGCCACCAGAAGCCACATGGTTCCCCCTGAATCCCAGATTTCAGCCCTGGTGATGCCACACCAACAGTTGATCCCCAAGTCTGTGAGGATCCCTGCTCCTCCTGGGGACGCAGTCCCAATGCAAGTTTTGAGGTGCACAGGACCTCCAGCTCGCATGGACTGAGTTGTTTCCTGGGCATGTGTTTCTGCAAACAAGTCCAGGCTCCCTGTCCCAAAAATACCGTTCCAAAAGCCCAGGGGCTCAAAGCCTTGGGTGTAGCATTGCTGGGTTTCTCATCACCCCCAGGACACCCCCCACCCCTTGCCTGGGCACAGCCTGGGCAGCGCCTTGAAAAAGCATCCAGGGCCACTACCATGGATACTATAATTACATATTAGATGGAATCCCAAAGTTTCCTTTTATTTACATTCCTACACTGCCCTCTTCATTTCCTCTCTTTGTGCCAAGAATCAACACAGAATTTACTGGGAAATGCATGAAAGTCATCAGGAGTCGTTCAGGTCTGGCTTTCATAAGTGTTTGCCCAGAGGATGGGAAGCAGGGGGCCTGTGGGTCATCCTGCGTCTGGCCCTAGGATACTCAAAGTCCTTGGACAACACGGCATTTCCACCTCGGAGGCCTGTGTTTTTCCATTCGTGGGAGAGGGGTGGAATGGCACCACCACCCCAAAGAATGTTTTATGAGTTCAGATGAGTTCGGAGGCTGGGAGATAACAGAGCCCAGGATGTGGACTCCAGCCCCCGGTGATCAGAGGGGGCAGTCGGAGGGGTCGGAGTCCGGGTTGAGGAGCTTCATCTGGCTCGAGGCTCTTTGTGTCTTCCCTCTTCCAGCTTCATGCTCCCCATCTGCGCATGGCTGGGCCGGCTTCTCAGGGGACTCTCAGCTCCTAGTGGGAAGGCGATGTGCACAGAGGAAACCCTCCATGCTGACCAGGGCCGGGGTGGCCACCTCTGAGAGCCGAGGCTGAGGCCCGAGGTTGATCCAGGACACAGCAGGGACAGAGCCAGGATGGGCCTGACAGTTCTTGCCGCCCTCTTGGCTTTTTCTTCCTACTGTGAAACTTTCTCAGTCTCTCTTTTCTTTCTCTTCAACCCTCTCTTCCTCCCTACTTCCTTCCCCCTCTCTTCCTCCCTCCTTTATTTCCTGCATCTTTTCCATTCTCACTCTCTCCTCTCTCTGAGTCCCCTCCTGTTCTTCCATCATACCCAACTCTCCACACAGTTGTCCCTTTCTTCTTGTTTCTGTCTGACTCTCCTTTCCCTCTCTTTACTTCCATCCCCATCCTTGCTCTCTCTCCTGGGTCTACTTCTCTTATCCTCACTCTCTCTCTATCTGTACATCC
>SJYW01003338.1:775035-785860 GCA_006410735.1 Raphicerus campestris | reverse complement strand
GGGGGTGGGGGGGGGTGGGGATTCCCTGGTGGCTCAGATGGTAAAGCGTCGGCCTGCAATGTGGGAGACCTGGGCTTGATCCCTGGCTCAGGAAGATCCCCTGGAGAAGGAAATGGCAACCCACTCCAGGACTCTTGCCCTAGAGAATTCCATGGATGGAGGAGCCTGGTGGGCTACAGTCCGTGGGGTTGCAAAGAGTCGGACACAACTGAGTAGCTTTTCACTTTTTAGTCATCTGTCCTGCTTGTCCCCGACTCTCAGTCTCTCTCCTTCCACCTTCTTGTGTGTCTCCTTCCTACCTTCACCTCTAGCCTGTCCCACCCCCACCTAAGAACAAGGGTCCAGGCCTATTATATGAGACGGGGGTGGACAGTCAGTTGAGTGCGGCCAAAGGAGCTGGGGCCTCTAATGTCCCTAAACCCAGATGGAATGTGGCCTTGCTCTGGCTGCGGCGCCCTGTCCCAGTGGTCAGGGGGTGGGCTGAGAGGGGTGCACCCTCAGAGGGCGAGCAGCCGAGCTGCTTGAGACTCAATTCGATCCAGCGGCAGGTCATGCTAACCTCTCCAAAGTGCTCGGTCGGGGCCCCAGAGAGGGAAAAAGCTGTCCTCGGGCCAGAAACAAAGGGAGGCCCGAGCCAAGAGAGACTCGTAGAGGAAAAATGACGCTGTTTCTCAGCTGACAGACAGCGAGGCTCCTAAGACCTGCTGGACTCTCAGGCAGGCTGTTCTTTCCTCAAACTGCGTCAGAATTTCATCCAGGAACGGGAGGCCAGCCAGGCTTCCAGAGGGACAGGGCACAGACGGCCGATGCGAAGCCGTGGAGGGTGCGGAGGCTGGGAGCTGAGGCCGGACTGGGGAGTGGGGCCTTGAATGCCGGGGGCAGGAGCTGGACTGGGTCCTGTGGGCCACGAGGAGCCAGGAAGAGCTGTTGAGGAAGCCCAGGATGTATTTAAGCCTGTTTTCAGTGCCAGCTCTGAGCATGGCTTAGAGGGCGGGCTGGATCGAGTGGAGAGACCCGGAGGCCATGGCGGACAGTAAAGGCACGGTCCTCGCACGCTGGGGCCGGTGAGCAGGACCCTGAGTAGGGCATGCATGGGGCCCAAGTGGAGCAGCGTGGGCTCAGCTCACTTCCGGAAACATCCGGAAGCAGCTTTTCCTCTTCTGAATACCTGAGCCCAGCTGTGCAGAGTGCTCAAGAAAAGGAGATATGTGTCAGGTAGCCACAATATGCTTTTCTAAAAAAAAAAAAATTAATTAATTGGTGTATAAGGGTTTTACAATGTATGCATTCCTGCTCCACAGTGAAGTGGATCAGTCATATGCATACATAAATCCCCCTCCACCCACCCCTCTAGGTCCTCACAGAGCACCCCGCTGAGCTCACCGTGCTATACAGCAGCTTCCCACTAGCTATTGATTTTACACATAGTAGTGTACTTATTTCAAACCCAATCTCTGCATTCATCCCACCCTCTCCCTCCCCTCACACATCTGCTCTCTACGACTATATCTCTATTCCTGCCCTGAAACTAGGTACATCTGTACCATTTTTCTAGATTCCACCTGCATGCGTTAATAGACTGACGACTGTTGGTTTTCTGATACAGTGTGCCTGATACTAAGCCAGTCACTTGCGATTTAGAGCTAACCAACCCAAACAGTCCTTCTTTGGAAGGAATGATGCTAAAGCTGAAACTCCAAGACTTTGGCCACCTCATGTGAAGAGTTGACTCATTGGAAAAGACTCTGATGCTGGGAGGGATTGGGGGCAGGAGGAGAAGGGGACGACAGAGAATGAGATGGCTGGGTGGCATCACAGACTCGATGGATGTGAGTCTGAGTGAACTCCGGGAGATGGTGATGGACAGGGAGGCCTGCCGTGCTGCAATTCATGGGGTCACAAAGAGGCGGACACGATTGAGTGACTGAACTGAACTGAAGCCAAACAAGGCCTCTACCCTCGCAGGGCTCACAGTTGTGGTGGGGAGGCTGAGGAGACAGAATGACCTTTCACATCAGGCTCCAATGGGAAGGCCCGGGGGCTGTGGATACACTGAGAAAGGGTCCCAGCCCAGAGAGGTCGGCTGTAGNCGAGACTCAATTCGATCCAGCGGCAGGTCATGCTAACCTCTCCAAAGTGCTCGGTCGGGGCCCCAGAGAGGGAAAAAGCTGTCCTCGGGCCAGAAACAAAGGGAGGCCCGAGCCAAGAGAGACTCGTAGAGGAAAAATGACGCTGTTTCTCAGCTGACAGACAGCGAGGCTCCTAAGACCTGCTGGACTCTCAGGCAGGCTGTTCTTTCCTCAAACTGCGTCAGAATTTCATCCAGGAACGGGAGGCCAGCCAGGCTTCCAGAGGGACAGGGCACAGACGGCCGATGCGAAGCCGTGGAGGGTGCGGAGGCTGGGAGCTGAGGCCGGACTGGGGAGTGGGGCCTTGAATGCCGGGGGCAGGAGCTGGACTGGGTCCTGTGGGCCACGAGGAGCCAGGAAGAGCTGTTGAGGAAGCCCAGGATGTATTTAAGCCTGTTTTCAGTGCCAGCTCTGAGCATGGCTTAGAGGGCGGGCTGGATCGAGTGGAGAGACCCGGAGGCCATGGCGGACAGTAAAGGCACGGTCCTCGCACGCTGGGGCCGGTGAGCAGGACCCTGAGTAGGGCATGCATGGGGCCCAAGTGGAGCAGCGTGGGCTCAGCTCACTTCCGGAAACATCCGGAAGCAGCTTTTCCTCTTCTGAATACCTGAGCCCAGCTGTGCAGAGTGCTCAAGAAAAGGAGATATGTGTCAGGTAGCCACAATATGCTTTTCTAAAAAAAAAAAAATTAATTAATTGGTGTATAAGGGTTTTACAATGTATGCATTCCTGCTCCACAGTGAAGTGGATCAGTCATATGCATACATAAATCCCCCTCCACCCACCCCTCTAGGTCCTCACAGAGCACCCCGCTGAGCTCACCGTGCTATACAGCAGCTTCCCACTAGCTATTGATTTTACACATAGTAGTGTACTTATTTCAAACCCAATCTCTGCATTCATCCCACCCTCTCCCTCCCCTCACACATCTGCTCTCTACGACTATATCTCTATTCCTGCCCTGAAACTAGGTACATCTGTACCATTTTTCTAGATTCCACCTGCATGCGTTAATAGACTGACGACTGTTGGTTTTCTGATACAGTGTGCCTGATACTAAGCCAGTCACTTGCGATTTAGAGCTAACCAACCCAAACAGTCCTTCTTTGGAAGGAATGATGCTAAAGCTGAAACTCCAAGACTTTGGCCACCTCATGTGAAGAGTTGACTCATTGGAAAAGACTCTGATGCTGGGAGGGATTGGGGGCAGGAGGAGAAGGGGACGACAGAGAATGAGATGGCTGGGTGGCATCACAGACTCGATGGATGTGAGTCTGAGTGAACTCCGGGAGATGGTGATGGACAGGGAGGCCTGCCGTGCTGCAATTCATGGGGTCACAAAGAGGCGGACACGATTGAGTGACTGAACTGAACTGAAGCCAAACAAGGCCTCTACCCTCGCAGGGCTCACAGTTGTGGTGGGGAGGCTGAGGAGACAGAATGACCTTTCACATCAGGCTCCAATGGGAAGGCCCGGGGGCTGTGGATACACTGAGAAAGGGTCCCAGCCCAGAGAGGTCGGCTGTAGGGCTATTTTGCAGATCTCCTATGAAGTTTTCCTGCAGAAATAAGAGGAGGAGTTGCACTGGATTGAATAGTGTCCCTCCTAGAAGTCATGAGTACCTGAAACCTCAGAGTATGACCTTACTTGGAAATAGAGTCTTTGAAAATATAATAGATTAAGGGATTCCCTCATGGCATCCAGTCCCATCGCATCATGGCAAATAGATGGGGAAACAGTGGAAACAGTGTCAGACTTTATTTTGGGGGGCTCTAAAACCACTGCAAATGGTGAATGCAGCCATGGAATTAAGAGACGCTTGCTCCTTGGAAGAAAAGCTATGACCAACCTAGACAGCATAGTAAAAAGCAGAGATGTTACTTTGCCAACAAAGGTCTGCCTAGTCAAACCTATGGTTTTTCCAGTAGTCATGTATGGATGTGAGAGTTGGACCATAAAGAAAGCTGAGTGCCGAAGAATTGATACTTTTGAACTGTGGTGTTGGAGAAGACTCTTGAGAGTCCCTTGGACTGCAAGGAGATCCAACCAGTCCATCCTAAAGGAAATCAGTCCTGAATATTCATTGGAAGGACGGATGCTGAAGCTGAAACTCCAATACTTTGGCCACCTAATGCGAAGAACTGACTTATTTGAAAAGACCCTGATGCTGGGAAAGATTGAAGGCAGGAGGAGAAGGGGACGACAGAGGATGGGCATCACCGAGTCAGTGGACATGAGTTTGAGTAAACCTCGGGAGTTGGTGATGGACAGGGAGGTCTGGCGTGTTGCAGTTCATGGGGTGGCAAAAAGTCGGACACTACTGAGCGACTGAATTGAACTGAACCACAAGCTAAGGAATGCCTTGGGCCCTCAGGGGCTGGCAGAGAAAAAGAATGGTTCTTCCCAGGAGCCCTCAGGGTGGCGGGGAGCTTGGTCCTGCCTTCACCTTGATCTCAGACTCCTGGCCTCCAGAGCTGTGAGATCATACATGTCTGTTGTTTTAAGCCTCCGTCTCTGTGGCAACTCATTATGGCAGCCACAGGGAACTAACCCAGGAGTTTCAGGCAGAAGACAGATTAGGAGAGGCCTGGAAAGTGAGAGAGAGTGATGAGGCAGAGTGTAGCTGGAGTGAGGAGGGCAAGGGCTGGTGGTCAGAGAGCTAGGGCTCTGCGCAGGTGAGGGCCTCATCAGCCACGTCGGGGCCCCTAGAGGAGCAGAGTATGGGATGAGGCAATGGGAATGACCTGAAGGAGCCTCATGGCTCCAAGCATGCCTTCCTGATTTGCAAGGGGAAGACCAAGCAGCTGGACAGTGTCCAGAGGAGAAAAAGATGGTCACCAAGGGCCCTAGAAGTGAGGTCCCTAGAGAACATTTCAGGGGCTTGGACTCTTCTTTCAAGTTAAGAGAAGACACAGGGGGGTGGCCCACGGTCTTCAACCCTCTGTAGAGCCACATGGATATCAGAGGGCACCGATGTGTCCACTCTGACCCCTGGGGGGCAGGATGGGGTGATGTGTGGGAGGCAGGCTTCAGGTCCCTGTCAGGACTCCGTGGCTGATAATCTCGGGGGATGCTGTAGTCTGCGCCTGGGGAGCAGGGAAGTGAGGGAGATGGACTGGGCTTTATAAGGATGAACTGGCAAGTGACCTTAATGGGTCGGTGTGACCAGTGTCCCCACCACGCCCTGCTTCATAACAGGAAGTGGTGGGGACTGTGGTAGACTGGAAATGGAGCAGAGGACACTCAGCTCCAGCTCATCACTGCTATGTGAGAATGTAGATTCAGTGTTGAATAACCTTCCAAACCGTAAACCTAGGCTTAAATGCCATCTATTAATTAGTACTTGCTGGAAGCCGATTCAAAATTGGTCATATAAACCAACTGTGTAGGTCACAGTGAGCCTGCAATTTATTGCTTTAGGCTCTCTTATCTAAATCAACTCTCTCAGTATATAGATAAGGGAGCTGATGCCCAAAGAGACCCATAGGCTCCACAGTGAGGGCAGAACTAGGATTAGCGCACAGGCTTCCTGAGGCTCCATATACAGCTCTTACCAGCAGGCCTTGACTCCCTGCCTTTTATCTTGGGGGTGTTTAGTTGAGAGAGAGCTCAGAGACAGCTCAGCAAGGGGAGAACTCCCCAGGATGGGGTCACGAGTCACATACAGCCCAGCTAGGCTGCTCTCTCAACCCTGGACAAAGAGCTTCCTCTTTCTGAACTTCAAGGGTTTCCTCATCACAATGAGGAGACTGGATGCTGAAGTCCCTTCCTTCTCTGACTTTCTAGGACTCTAGGAGCTCCTGAAATAGGAACGGACCCACACTCACAGCCAGGTCTCTCCCTGCTCCCATTACCTCGGCTGTGGGTCCAACGCCACAGTCTGAGGGGCTACCCACACCCCCCGCCTACCTCCGAACTCCCACCTCCGTCTGTGAAGGAGGCTGCTGTTAGGACCAGTCTTGAGGTCATCACTGGAAAGGTGTTAACAGACTGCAGGAGATCACCGTGAATGATGTGTAGAAACTCAGAGGCCAGACAGAATCCAGATTTCTGGCATTTTTCCATCTGTTCTGTTCTCCTTGCCCCCAAGGACAGACTCCCTCCCCCAGGTTTCAACAACCCCCTTCTGGTTTCACATTTGAATCACAGCACAGCAGAGCTTNGATGAACTGGCAAGTGACCTTAATGGGTCAGTGTGACCAGTGTCCCCACCATGCCCTGCTTCATAACAGGAAGTGGTGGGGACTGTGGTAGACTGGAAATGGAGCAGAGGACACTCAGCTCCAGCTCATCACTGCTATGTGAGAATGTAGATTCAGTGTTGAATAACCTTCCAAGCCATAAACCTAGGCTTAAATGCCATCTATTAATTAGTACTTGCTGGAAGCCGATTCAAAATTGGTCATATAAACCAACTGTGTAGGTCACAGTGAGCCTGCAATTTATTGCTTTAGGCTCTCTTATCTAAATCAACTCTCTCAGTATATAGATAAGGGAGCTGATGCCGAAAGAGACCCATAGGCTCCACAGTGAGGGCAGAACTAGGATTAGCGCACAGGCTTCCTGAGGCTCCATATACAGCTCTTACCAGCAGGCCTTGACTCCCTGCCTTTTATCTTGGGGGTGTTTGGTTGAGAGACAGCTCAGAGACAGCTCAGCAAGGGGAGAACTCCCCAGGATGGGGTCACGAGTCACATACAGCCCAGCTAGGCTGCCCTCTCAACCCTGGACAAAGAGCTTCCTCTTTCTGAACTTCAAGGGCTTCCTCATCACAGTGAGGAGACTGGATGCTGAAGTCCCTTCCTTCTCTGACTTTCTAGGACTCTAGGAGCCCCTGAAATAGGAACGGACCCACACTCACAGCCAGGTCCCTCCCTGCTCCCATTACCTCGGCTGTGGGTCCAACGCCACAGTCTGAGGGGCTACCCACACCCCCCGCCTACCTCCGAANAGACATTCCCTTTATAGACACAGAATCATATTGCTTTGAGGTTATTCTCTAATTTTCCGTGTCAGTTAGTCTTGTCTTCCTGATGAAATTGAATTCAGAGTAGCCAGAGTAATCTTTTTAAAATGTAAATTGGATCTTTTCATTCCTCTCTGTGACTCCCTCTGATGACTTCTCATCACCCTTAGAATAAAACCAAGACTCCTCACTGCGACATGTAAGGCCCTATAAGCCCTGGCCCTGTTTACCTTCTCTTTCATTGCTTTTTCTGCCACTACCTTCAAGGCCTGTGTCAAGCCCCACAGGCCTTCATTCTATTCCTTTAATACATCAAGATTTTTCCTATATCACAGACTTTGTATCAATACTAACTACCCTCTGCTCCCGAGATATTTTCCCCAAGCATATTCTCAAAGCTGAGCCCACCCCCTACACACAGACACATTATTCAGGACTTGGCTCAAACACTACCCTTTTAGAGAGGTCTTCTGGCAACACTTGATTCTGGTATAACTTAATTCTCCTCCATCAGTCACTTACTATCTTGAGTGGATTCTCTAGGAAACAGACTGAGTTGAAGACCTCTTTGCAAAAAGTTTATGGGGCCTCCCTTGGAACTAGCACTTGTTGGGGGTGAAGGAAACAGGACAGAGCAGAAGGAGGAGTTCAGCTGAAATATGTTCACAACAAAGACTCAAGGGACCCTCACAACAAAGGCCTCTAGACCCTGGGAGCCCTAGAGCTGAGCCAAGGGCCCTGGGCTTTGTTCTTCTGCACTGCTGGCTCCAAGACACAAGCTATCCTCATGAAGGAAACACGGCCTTGGGAAAGGCAGCTTTCTCCTGGAGGGCAGTTTCCAGAGAGTGATTCTGCTGAGAGTTATCAGCTAGCAACTCCCAGCAACTGGGGAATAGGAGCTTGTTTCCTAAAGAGGGTGTGTTAGTGGCACTTGATAGCATCTGCTACAGTCGATTCATGGTGCTGCTCAGATCTGGTTCCTTCATTTGCTCAGTTCTGTGGACAGCTTCCCTAGAATTCCGGCTGGTGTCTTTTGGTGAGGGGAGGGGCAAACTTCCAAGAGAAGATTCATGGAATGAACTGAGACCACACCATCCCAGCCGCCCTCTGGGTCACCCTCTTCGACTTGTTCTAGATTCTCTTGCTGCTCACAAGTATGGTGAGCTTACCAGGTGACAGGTCTGAGCTGCTATCATCATGCCCTTCTTGGGCCTTAGCTGCTGCATTTACTCATCTACTTACAAAACTGGGCAAGAGATGCCCCTACGGATCACCTGGATAACAAACACATTCTTCCCTGCCTCCACTGTTTAATAGCAGCCCTCCTCCTACTGATGATCAGAGTCCATTATCAGGAGCTGAAGTGATCAGGCAGCAACCATAGCTTGAGGTGTATGGCACTCCTGCTGTGGCTCCCTGTTGGCAATATCCCCCTCTGGGAACCAGAACATCTAAGCCCACAGAGCCCAGGGTTGCTGAACAAGTGCCTCAGCCCTGGAGGGAGAGATCTGTGTAGCACATCACAAGTTCTTGTACACAATCTGTCATACAAACTCCACTTTCGCTTCCTACCCAGCACACTTCTCACGTCCTCCACTTATCTTGTTCATTTTCCTATGTTGTCTATCTCTGGTTCCAGAATTGGAAGGGCTCATTTTGCTGCATATCTCAGTGCCTAACACAGTGCCTGCTTCACGGTTGACTCCCAGTCAATACTTGTTGAGGGAGGAAACAGCAGCCTGGTTGAACTGAGCTCAGAGTTACAAAGTCTTCAGAGGTGGGGTCTGCTTCCTGCTGTTCTTGGCGCATGGAGCAGTGACTCAGAGAACACTTGACTGACTGGTCCACCCTCTCTCACAGGTCACTTACGGCTCTCCGACTCTCTGAGAGTAAGAGGCCTCCCTAACACAATCACAGGTTATTTTTAGTCTGCTTCTTCTTCTCTGGTCTATTAAGGTGGTGAGAAGAAGCTGGCTACCTGGGGCTTGCAGTAGCGCTAAAGAAAACCAATCTTCCTCTCTCTGGAAAACCCTAGGAGGTGTCCTCAATACTAGGCTCCAGGGTGACAACTGCCCAGGCTGTGTTAGCTGAGAGCCTTGTGATTACATTTTTCATTTTCTGGCCAGGGGTACCGGGGAAGTGATTACTGAGGTATACACAGGAGCCGGAGTCTTCTCCCTCCCACAGACACACAAACACGAGCCTCTCCCTTCCCTCCGATGGTTCCATTTTCTCTCATTAGACGACTTTCTGGGGCCTTAGGAGATTTCTCTGGTATAGACTCCAAGGGGCTCTTCCAGCTAATTAGATTGTGAGCTGGAAGACTGACTATGAGACTGCTTTAATAATCTTCTATTCAGGGCTTAACATGCTTATCCAGTTTGACTATTGGAGAAGAAATTCTTTTCTTTTTTAAGAGAGAGAGAGACAGTGAGGAAGAGCGTGTGAGGAAACAGGTTTTATCCTTGAGACTCTATCAGCGCAAAGGGCAGCTGTAATGATGCTCTTCCCATGGAGGTTTTAGAGGGTCTGCGTGTGGCTTGGAAAGAAAACTCTAAATCCCTGGTTGTAACCCTTGACAATTATGAGTCACTGCCATGATTCCTGAGAGGAGGGAGGAAGGAAGGGCCATCCTTTTTATATGTGAGAAGCCTCAGCAACACATACTAACGCAATGGCTCTGAAATCAGGGGCTGTACCCCTTCTTGGCTCTGGGACCTGTCTTACAGGGATTTGAAACACCCTGGATGTGAATCCCAGCTTCACCACGTCCAGCTCTGTGGCCTTGAACAAGTTCCCCAATTCTATAAATCTAAGTGCCTTCTTCTGTAATATGAGAATAATAATAATATTTTGGGGGTGTATTCAGATCATTCAGTCGATGTTTTTCAATACTAGTGTTGAAAACACTAGTGTTGGAGAAGACACTTGAGAGTCCCTTGGACTGCAAGGAGATCCAACCAGTCCATCCAAAAGAAAATCAGAACTGAATATTCATTAGAAGGACTGAGGCTGAAGCTGAAGCTCCAATACTTTGGCGATCTGATGCTAAGAACTGACTCATTGGAAAAGACTGATGCTGGGAAAGACTGAAAGCAGGAGGAGAAGGGGACAACAGAGGATTAGATGGTTGCACGGCGTCACCAACTCAATGGACATGACTTTAAGCAAGCTCCAGGAGTTGGTGATGGACAGGGAGGCCTGGTGTGCTGCATTCCATGGGGTTGCAAAGAGTCAGAATGAGGAACTGAACTGAACTGAGAGCATTCATTTAGAAAATAAATGCATGTGCTAAGAACAGTACCAGAAATTTAATAAAAGTGCTCAAAAGTGGTACTACTACTATCATTTTCCTAATCTGTAAAATGGGACTATTAATAGAATTTGCCTCCTGGGGCTGGATGTAAGGCTTAAATGAGATGATGTACCTAGTGATGTGGATAGTGCCCGGCATTGTGTATGTCTTAGCTTGGGCTTAGCTTCTCATTTTGCCATGACAGAATACCACAGATTAAGTGGCTTTGCACAGATTTATTTCCTTACAGTTCTGGAGGCTGGAAAATCCAAGATCAAGTACCCAGCAGGATTCAGTTCCTGGTGAGGGCTCTCTTCCTAGCTTGCACTTTCTCTCTGTGCCTTCATGTGGATAAAAGAGAAAGACTACAAACCAAGAGAGACAGGCAGAAACAAAAAGAGAGAAAGAGGCAGAGAGAGAGACAGACAGTGTGT
>SJYW01003338.1:750911-769651 GCA_006410735.1 Raphicerus campestris | reverse complement strand
TCCTTATACTAGTAATAGACAACCTTGATTACTGTAATTTTGTAGCAAATTTAGAAGTCAGGATGTGTGAATCATTCAAGTTTGTCTTTTTTATTTTGAAAGATTATTTGGCTATTCTGGGTATTATGTATTCCCATATGAATTTTAGGACTAGTTTGTCAATTTTTGCCCAAAAAAATCACCTGTGATTTTTTTACAGGGATTGTGTTGAATCTATAGATAAATTTGGAAGTAGTTTCATATTAACAGTGTTAAGTCTTCCAATTCATGAACACATGGTATCTTTCCATTTATTTCGGTCTTTTAAAATTTCTTTCAGTGATGTTTTATAGTTCTCAATGTATAAGTCTTACACACCTTTGTTAAAACTACTCGTATCATTTTATTCTTTTTGACAATACTGTCAATGGAATTGTTTCTTAATTTTATTTTTCTGATACTTCATTGCTAGTATATAGCATATAATTGATTTATTTTTATTAATCTTTAAACTTGCAACTTACTGAACTATTTTTTTGAAGATCTTTGTGTGTATATAGATTCCTTTGTTTTTGTACATACAAAGCCATGTCATCTGCAAATATAGATATTTTCCATTTTCCTTTGTTGTCTGGGTGACTTTCATTTCCCTTTTTTGGCTTAATTGCCCTGTCTAGAACCTTCAGAGCAATGTTGAATAGAAATAGGGAAAGCAGACGTTCTTGTCTTGTTCCTGATCTTAAGGGGAAAGCTTTCAGTCTTTACCATTAAGTGTGATGCTAATGTTCCATAGATATCCTTTATCAGACTGGGGATGTTCCCTTCTATCCATAGTTTGTTGAGTATTTTTATCATGAAAGGGTATGGGGCTCTCTGAAAGCTCTATTCTTTGCCTATTGAGATGATTATGCAATTTTTGTCTTTTAGTCTCCTAATATGATGTATGATACGGGTTGATTTTCATATTCTGAATCAGTCATCTTTTCAAGGGGCAAATCCCATGTAGTCACGATGCATGGTCCTTTTTAGGTGAGTAGTTTGCTGTGTCGATGTTTATAAGGAATGTGGGACTGTGTGAGCGTTTGTGTGTGTATTTCCCTTGCGGCACCTGTTTTTGGTATCAGAGTAATGCCGGCCTCATACAGTTACCTGGCAGTCTTCCTTCCACTTTCATTTTTGTTTTGGAAGAATCTGTAAAGATTTGGTGTTAACATTTGGTAGACTTCATGAATGGAGACATCTGGTGACCCGTTGCTTCATAGGAGACGAAAGCAAGGTCCGTGGGGAAGGACGTCACTTTAGGTCACAGTGTTGATCAGGGCACAGCTGGAGAAGTCCAAGGTTCAGACTGCTGTCTCTAATTTTCCTAATGCTATTGGAAGCAGGTATTGTTGTCTCAGTGTAACTGTTAAGGAAGCAGATTCAGAGGCATCCTGTGACTTAGCTGCACACCAGGGCTGAGCGAGAGCTCTAACTAAACCTTAGGAAAAGTGGCGGTTTCATTGCTTACAACACCCTCCAGGTGACTGCCTTTGCCTGTGGGGTCGATTTTCAAATAAGCTTCATTCTCACTTTATGGCACATGTTGCTGTTCAGTTGCTACATTGTGTCTGACTTTACCCCATGGCCGGCAGCACATCAGGCTTCCCTGTTCTTCACCACCTCCCAGAGTTTGCTCAAACTCATGTCCATTGAGTCAGTGATGCCACCCAACCATCTCTGTTGCCTCCTCCTCCTCCTGTTCTTAATCTTTCCCAGCATCAGGGTCTTTTCCAATGTGTCGGGTCTTTGCATCAGGTGGCCAAAGTATTGGATGGAAGCTTCAGCGTCAGCCCTTCCAATGGATATTCAAAGTTGATTTCATTTAGGATTGACTGACTGGTTTGTTCTCCTTGCTGTCCAAAGGACGCTCAAGAGTCTTCTCCAGCACCATAGTTTGAATGCATCAATTCTGTGGTGCTCAGCCTTCTTTATGATCCAGCTCTCAAATCTGTACATGACTACTTGAGAAGACATAGCTTTGACTACACAGACCTTTGACAGCAAAGTGATGTCTCTGCTTTTTAACACACTGTCTAGGTTTGTCATAGCTTTTCTTCCAAGGAGTAAGCATATTTTAATTTCATGGCTGCAGTCACTATCCTCAGTGATTTTGGAGCCCAAGGGAATAAAGTCTGTCACTGTTGCTATTTTTTCCCCATCCATTCATAATGAAGTGATGGGACCAGGTGCCATGGTCTTAGCTTTTTGAATGTTGAGTTCTAAGCCAGCCTTATATATCATGAGTAAGCAAAAAAAAAAAAAAAAGAAAGAGATAACGTGTACTGAACGAAGCACTCTTTTAGGTGTTTTGCATGTTATTTCATTCTTACAGCAGTGTTGTCAGTCAGATAGTATTGACTCCAGTTTACAGATACAGAAAATGAGGCTCTTAGAGATAGCAGCAATAGGAAACAGTGTTGTGATCTAATTCAGTCCTTCAGACTTCAAGCCCAGGAGTTGTGCGTACTCTGCACACCAGCCCTTCGTGTGCGGGGAAGCAGTGCTCACTCATGGGGTGCACACTGGGCTCGGCTTGAAGTAGATAAGAGCCATCCTGCCTGTAGCGCTCCCTAACTCAGTGTCCAGGGGTGAATCCAAGTCGATGACCTCTACTTGGCCTCCTTTCCTCTGCACTTGGCTTTGGCAACATGCAGCCTCAAAAAGCACCACAGAGGAAAAGAAAGTCTTTCGGGTCAGATGTGGAAAGAGGCGTGATGGCAGGGTTGAAAGTGGGTGATGGTGATGGTGATCCTGTACTGAGATCGCTTCCTTGTCAAAAGTCAGGAACGTGGAGTTCGTCCTCCTAATAAAGTCTAACCTCCTCTGAACTGTGACTCAAGACCCAGTTGGGACCAATGAATACCTAATAATTCTTTTTGGAAACAGCACTGGGCTTTGAGTTAGGAGACCTGCGCCGGGGCCTGGCTGAGCTGCTCTCTGTACAGCCTTGGGGGAGTCAATTCACATTTCCATGGTTCACTTGCCTCCTTGTAAATATGGATTTAATAATACATATCCCTTAGACAGCTGTAAAGAGAACAGAAGACAACTATATAAAAGTTCCCAGCTATGTGTCTGATGTGGAGTTAGGTGCCCAAGAAGTGTGTGTGGAATCTCCAAGGTGCTTTCACATCCATGATGACTGCTTGATCTCACAGCATCCCTGTGGAGTTGTCAATAGGTACCTGAGGCAGAGAGAAGTCAGATCACAGGGCCAAAGCCCACAGCTTGCTGACAAGGTTAAACCTACAAATCATGTCCTCTGTCTCTCAAATCAACATATTCCCAAGTTATGCTTTCCTGCAAAAAAATTTTTATAACTGAAGTCATTTAAAAAGTTATTATTTTTATCTGAGATTCAAAGAGGTCATACAACATCCAATAAAGATATAAGAGAAAAGGCCACACATTTGCTTCAAAGAACCCAGGAATACAAGTTGAAGTGGAATTGGGCGTTCCATGCATAATTCATTCCTTGATTTGGAACCATAAATTTAACCTGTGTCTGCTCTACCCTAAAGCAACCTATTAAAAGATGAACATCCTCCAACTAAGAGCTATAGTCAGTCCAACTGTGTGTTATCATGTCCACTCCCTGACAAAAAGAGAAGTTAGAAAAGAGGAGGGGAGAAGGGGTAGAGACAGAAAAAAAACAGGCGGAGAAGGACAGGAACTGTTGCTAAAGTCAAGTGCCAATTAGAATTCTCTCGAGGGGTCAGCTTATGCTGGACAGGTGAGTGAGTGAGTTTAGACAAACTATTTGCATAGTCCTTGGGTATCACAACCCATTGACAGAATCACACCGTTCAGGCTTTCTGGGTAGAGAAGGTTAGGATTTTCACCATGTTTTGGTAAGAGAAAGTGAGACTCTTATAGGCGGTTGGCATTCCCTGTAGGTGGCAGCTGACAGGAGGTCCAGGTGACCCTTGAATGCATTCCCAAGGCTTGGTCCACTATTTAAAGTCGGGAGAAGGGACACANAGTTTAGATAAACTGTTTGCATAGTCCTTGGGTATCACAACCCATTGGCAGAATCACACCGTTCAGGCTTTCTGGGTGGAGAAGGTTAGGATTTTCACCATGTTTTGGTAAGAGAAAGTGAGACTCTTACAGGCAGTTGGCATTCCCTGTGGCAGCTGACAGGAGGTCCAGGTGGCCCTTGAATGCATTCCCAAGGCTTGGTCCACTATTTAAAGTCAGGAGAAGGGACACGCCTGAAGGAAACGTAGGGGCAAGAATGCCTTTGTATCTAAGTTCTGCAGCACTGCATCCCATTTTTTGTTCACTTAACCATCCCCCTGCTCTTCTGGGAGCTCTTGGAAAGCACGGACCACACCGTTCTTCTGCACGAGTGCTTCCTCTCCTGCTTAGCACCTGGTGGGGCTTCCATCAGGAGTTCCGCCAGCAGCAGGCGCACGCAGAGCGGAGCTCATCCCCTAGTCAGGTACTGGAGATGTACTCAGCGTGCTTTAATGGTGAATCAGTTTGTATTTATTTCACTTTGAATGTCAGCACATGCATCATTCATGGCTGATTCTGGTACTCGGGCACTCTGGGTGTTAGGGTAATGCTCATAACCCAGTGAACTTGGGGGGTCTTGGCAGGCAGAGCAGTGCATGATTCTAGATCGCTGTTGCCACTGCCTGATCCTGGGCCCACACTGGTTTCCAGACTTGGCCTTCCCCCAAGGCTCTCTCTGTGGGCTTCCTGCCTCCCCTGATGCTTTACCTGTTAGCTCATGCAGCTGGAGGGGTTGAAGGGAGGGCAAGTCGGGGGTGCTGGTGTTGCAGCCCAGCTGCAGACTGCCTCACCTTTGTCCCAAGCAAGGCCTCCCAGTCACAGCTCAGATTGGGTTGTTTTGAAAGTGGACACCAGGGCGAGAGTCCTTTATACCGTGACGGTCTCTCTGTGCCCGGCACTGGAACTAAATATTTATGTTGGCAAAAAGCATAGGTTGTCCGCCTGAGTTAGGAGATAAGAAGGTTGGCTTTTGGTGTTGGGGCATAGGTGAGCTGCCTGTGGTACTGTACAGCCCCTGGCTGATCATCTTCAAGTCCCTTTTTGATGCACCGGGACTAAACGAGAGTAGAGACATTTTGCCCCACGGCTGACACCCAGCGAGGGGAAACTTTGGACATCTGAATTCTGGCAGTCAGTCCATACCATCTTGCCCAATGCCCTCATTTCATGGGCTGGGAAACTGCGGGCAGGGCATGGTTCAAGGTTACAGTGCTCATTCAAGGGGACGAAACTAGAGTCTGGATCTTCAGCAGCCTATTGTAGCCTTAGGCCTGGGGTCAGAATAGCTATGTAACCTGGGACAGGTCACTTGAACTCATTGTGCCTACCTGTAAAATGAGAATGACTTCTAACTCTGGGATTAAATGAAATCATGGAGGCAAATGATTTTAATGTTAAGTACTGACAAAACTCTAATTCAGGGCTCAGTAATGTCCAGATGGTCAATACTTTAGGCTCCGTGGACTATATGGTCCCTGATGCAATGACTGAGTTCTATCACTATAGTGTGAAAGCATCTATAGAAAACAGATTATAAGAAAACCAAAGAAGCTATCTATTAAAACTTTATTTATAAAAACAGGCAGCAGACCAGATTTGTACTATAGTTTGCTGACACCTACTCTACATGCTTGGAAATTGTTCTAGTTGCTACTGATGACATAAATGATCCCAGAATGTAGTGACTTCAAGCCCCCGTGCGATTATGCTAATGGGTTCTGTGGGTTAGGCGTTCAGACAGAGCACAGAAGACACTGCTCTTTGTTCCATGAAGTCTGGAGCCTTAGCTGCAAAGGTTCAAAAGTTGGAGGTGACTCCACTGCTTGAAGGTTCCTTTACTTTCTTTCTGGAAATTAGACTGGAATGACTTGAACACCATGACTTAGCCTATCTGAGGGGTCTGGCTTTATAACACCAGGATAGTTGGATGTTTCTCATGGGAGGCTCGGGACTCCAAGTGAGAATGTTTCAGTAGGCAAGGCAGACGTTGCATAGCCTTTTATGACCCAGAGGAGCAGTGACCCTTCTGCTGTGCTCTGTGAGTGAAACCAGGCACGAACCTGCCACATTCAAGGTGAGTGGACATGCTGCTCTACCTCTCAGTGGGATCAGTGGCAAAGGATTAGCGTTGGGGGAGTGCATTTTAAAACCGTTATAGAAGAGCTTCATAATTTAAGCATGCACACGTTGAATAATGGTGCATGCTCATTATGTAGCACTGACTGGGTGCCAGGCACCATTTCGAGTTCTTTATTCCTCCACCATAATATCATCATCATCCACAGTTTAAAGATAAGAATGCCAAAGAACAGAGAGGTTAACTAACTTACCCAAGGTTATAAAGATAGTGGGTTATAGAACCTTCATTTTGGCCTCAGGTAGTCAACTCCAAAGTCTGTTCGAATCAGAACCCATTCTGCTTCTTTGTGATTATCAGACTGAGAATGCTCTTTCTTCTCTTTAAGCAGAACTAGGTTAAGAGGAGGAAGGTGGGCGTGGGGGTTCAAGGGACGGAGGGACAAATACTAACCTGTAGCTGATTCATGTTGATGTATGGCAGAAGTCATCACAGTATTGTAAAGCAATTATCCTCTAATTAAAAAAAAAAAAAAANCCCAAGCAAGGCCTCCCAGTCACAGCTCAGATTGGGTTGTTTTGAAAGTGGACACCAGGGCGAGAGTCCTTTATACCGTGACGGTCTCTCTGTGCCCGGCACTGGAACTAAATATTTATGTTGGCAAAAAGCATAGGTTGTCCGCCTGAGTTAGGAGATAAGAAGGTTGGCTTTTGGTGTTGGGGCATAGGTGAGCTGCCTGTGGTACTGTACAGCCCCTGGCTGATCATCTTCAAGTCCCTCTTTGATGCACCGGAACTAAACGAGAGTAGAGACATTTTGCTCCACGGCTGACACCCAGCTAGGGGAAACTTTGGACATCTGAATTCTGGCAGTCAGTCCATACCATCTTGCCCAATGCCCTCATTTCATGGGCTGGGAAACTGCGGGCAGGGCATGGTTCAAGGTTACAGTGCTCATTCAAGGGGACGAAACTAGAGTCTGGATCTTCAGCAGCCTATTGTAGCCTTAGGCCTGGGGTCAGAATAGCTATGTAACCTGGGACAGGTCACTTGAACTCATTGTGCCTACCTGTAAAATGAGCATGACTTCTAACTCTGGGATTAAATGAAATCATGGAGGCAAATGATTTTAATGTTAAGTACTGACAAAACTCTAATTCAGGGCTCAGTAATGTCCAGATGGTCAATACTTTAGGCTCCGTGGACTATATGGTCTCTGATGCAATGACTGAGTTCTATCACTATAGTGTGAAAGCATCTATAGAAAACAGGTTATAAGAAAACCAAAGAAGAAAAACAGGCAGCAGACCAGATTTGTACTATAGTTTGCTGACACCTACTCTACATGCTTGGAAATTGTTCTAGTTGCTACTGATGACATAAATGATCCCAGAATGTAGTGACTTAAAGCAACCGTGCGATTATGCTAATGGATTCTGTGGGTTAGGCATTCAGACAGAGCACAGAAGACACTGCTCTTTGTTCCATGAAGTCTGGAGCCTTAGCTGCAAAGGTTCAAAAGTTGGAGGTGACTCCACTGCTTGAAGGTTCCTTTACTTTCTTTCTGGAAATTAGACTGGAATGACTTGAACACCATGACTTAGCCTATCTGAGGGGTCTGGCTTTATAACACCAGGATAGTTGGATGTTTCTCATGGGAGGCTCGGGACTCCAAGTGAGAATGTTTCAGTAGGCAAGGCAGACGTTGCATAGCCTTTTATGACCCAGAGGAGCAGTGACCCTTCTGCTGTGCTCTGTGAGTGAAACCAGGCACGAACCTGCCACATTCAAGGTGAGTGGACATGCTGCTCTACCTCTCAGTGGGATCAGTGGCAAAGGATTAGCGTTGGGGGAGCGCATTTTAAAACCGTTATAGAAGAGCTTCATAATTTAAGCATGCACACGTTGAATAATGGTGCATGCTCATTATGTAGCACTGACTGGGTGCCAGGCACCATTTCGAGTTCTTTATTCCTCCACCATAATATCATCATCATCCACAGTTTAAAGATAAGAATGCCAAAGAACAGAGAGGTTAACTAACTTACCCAAGGTATAAAGATAGTGGGTTATAGAACCTTCATTTTGGCCTCAGGTAGTCAACTCCAGTCTGTTCGAATCAGAACCCATTCTGCTTCTTTGTGATTATCAGACTGAGAATGCTCTTTCTTCTCTTTAAGCAGAACTAGGTTAAGAGGAGGAAGGTGGGCGTGGGGGTTCAAGGGACGGAGGGACAAATACTAACCTGTAGCTGATTCATGTTGATGTATGGCAGAAGTCATCACAGTATTGTAAAGCAATTATCCTCTAATTAAAAAAAAAAAAAAACTGGATTAAGATCCTGAGCCTTTCAACTGTCCAGTGTCTAGCAGGTCTTCCTACCAGCAACCAGTTATGATCATTATAGGACACCCACTCTGGGTTCAGACTGTCCTGAGTATCATGCATAGGCCAAGGAAAGAAGTACGATGCTCAGTTTCATTCATAAGAAGCCTAAAATAAGAGTGGGAAAGATTGAATTCTGGCTTAATTCTCACAGCCCTGTGAGATGGAATCTTGATCACATTTTACTGATGAGGAAACCAAGGCCCAAGGGTTCAGTTGTTTCCATCCAGTAGCTGATGGAGTTCAGACTCAAGCCTGGGTCCTGACATGCAAGTCCATGCTGTTCACCATAGACTCCAGTGGAAAAAGCTCTGGAAAGGATCATACCAGCTCTTTCAGAAGCAAACATGCTCAGTCCCTGGAAGATCAAGTGCAGCCCATCTCTTGGTGCTGATCTTGGTTTAGTTTCCTCCTTGCAGAGATGCTTAAATATATGGCTCAGATGGTAAAGAATCTGCCTGCAGTGCGGGAGACCCAGGTTCAATCCCCTGGAGGAGGGCATGGCTACCCACTCCAGTATTCTTGCCTGGAGAATCCCATGGACAGAGGAGCCTGGTGGGGACCCTTTCCACGGGGTCGCAAAGAGTTGGACATGACTGAATGACTAACACTTGCAGAGAAGAGAGACTGAGCCCCAGAAAAGGGCCTTTGGATGTCCTTGGAAGTCTGACTGCCCAGACCCTGAGCTGGAGCTGGGACTCAAGGTTTATTCCACCACCCCTGCCTTCCACATTGTGCTCGGAATGCCAGGGAGGGGAGTGGTGGTGGATGGTGGTGGCTTGGTGTGTGTGTGGGGGGGTGGTGGGGAGGTGAACTTACGGGAAGTTGTTTGCCAAAGCTTTGTGGGGGAAGGAGGATTTTACAAGACCAGGGCCTCTGGACTGGAAACATCTGTTTCCCTTCAAATCAGCGAGGAGACTCTTGCCTCCCCAGAATGCCTAAATCACGCAGCGGCTGGGGAAGGGCAGGCGTTGGCCTGGAGACTTCAAACGCATTTTCCCGTCCTCTCGGGGACACAGTTCTGACGTGGGCCTCTGAGCCCCTGTCCCTGCTCTTACCCCCGTCAGATCCATGAGAAGCTCTCACCGCCAATTAAAGTCTCAGTTTCATTCTCTCACCCCTGCTGTGAGGGGGTCTCGGGGTCTCAGACGGGCCCAGCTTCCTCTCCACCTACCCTCTGGTGGTCCCCACTAGGAGAGCTTACTCTGAGCGTAGGGGGAGGGCGTCAGAGCCTTGGGCAGTGGCTTAATATAATAACAGTAATATTGATGACGATGCCCACAGCTCACTCTCGTTGACTGCTAACATGCCAGGCATCATGGTGAGCAATTCAACAATGGCCTCATTTAGTGGGTTTTAATATTATGATTCCTATTTTCCAGGTGAGTTAACTGAGGCAAGGCCTCACATAAATAAGAAATGGAGAGCTAGGACTTAAAACCGAATTGCCTGATTCCGAGGCCGTGCTTTGGGCCACGTTATTCTGTCCCGTTTAATGGCCTTTTAATCTATTCACATCTTGCTCATTTGACAGATGGGGAAACTTGATTGCTGGACAGTGGAATCACTATTGGTGCCTTACAGTTGACTGAGTCAGTCATTCATTTAACAGTGTTTGCTGAGCACCAGGTGGAGCATCAGGCAGAGAGATGGGCAGAGGCCTGTTCTGGTTCTGAAGACACTCACACACTCATACGGGCATGAGAGAGTTGTCTGGGCACCAACTTAGTCATGCCAGATGGGCCAGGACCTGGCACTATACAGGGAGGGTGGGTGGAGGGGATGAGGGCTGACTGATGCTCCAAGGACAAGGTGGAGGAGGTTAAGTGGAGAAGGAGTCAGGGGGCCCTGATGAAGGGTGCGGTGTGTGCAAAGACAAAGGTGAGGTCCGTTAGCAGCTGGATATGGCTCCACTGTGAAACAGGATAGATAGGCAGTGGAGACCAGTCAACAAGGCTGGATCTGTGGCCCGAGTTTGAGACTCAGTGATAGAGTCCCACCCAGATAGTATCAAAGGGAGGGACATCAAGGAGCCACACTGGGGCCTGTAGTAAGGAGTTTGTGCTTTGTCCTGAAGGTGGTAAAGAAACATTGAAAAATACTTTGCATTTGAGTAGTCGATCCCAAGGTACGTCCCCACTCACTGAAACACCGATACACTGAAACCGGATTGATCTGAGATCTCATAACCCACAGTCTCTGGGACATGAACTCAATTTTCAACCACCTTGGTCAGTGTTTTTCCCCTGAAACAAAGTCAGAGGAAGGGGTAGCAAAGATTTGAGCCTGGGATTCCAGGTTCCTGAATAGCCCATCCCACTTAATCCTGGAGCCACCTCTTCTGTGATTATCCCAGAGGGGCAGCTGGGCCCCAGTCAGTCTACTGTGCAAAAAGCAAGGTGACGTGGAGAAGGAGCGCTAGAGGAGGGGTCGGGAAAGCCAGAGCCTTTATTCTGAACTGATTGGCAGCAGGGCAAGTCTGTTTCCTCTCCAGGCCGTGGTCCCCCCCCACCTGTAAAATGAGGTTGTAGAGCTTGGTGATGGCTCGGGACTCTGTCAACCCCTTCTCCTCCTCTGTCACCTCCTTCTCCTTCTGCCCTCAATGAATTTGAGTTTGAGTAAACTCTGGGAGATAGCGAAGGACAGGGAAGGCTGGCCTGCTGCAGTTCATAGCATCACAAAGAGTCAGACATGACCGAACAACAGCAGGCGTTCTAGTTCACATTATCAATGGGTCTCAGCCCACCTGCACAGGTCAAGATGAAAGAACCGAGCCGAGGTCGCCAGCAGCCTTCCGACCCCGGAGGAACACAGGCTCTGACTGTGTTCTCTTCCCCCTTTCTACTCTGCTTTCTGGGTGTGCACGTGTGCATTCTGTTTCTCAGTCTCTCTCCCCTCTCTTTCTCTCCTCCTTCCCCACATCAGAGGCTGTCACTTTCTTCCCCTCGCAAAGAGCCCCTCCAGGGCTGCCTGGTCCCCTAACAGCTTTCAGATGTGGCTCTGGAACAGTTCTACAATTACCACTGAGACAGGCAGAGAGCACATGGCCTCGTGACTTCTGACCCAGGCCCGTGAAGCTAACATCTTCCTCTTTCTCCCTGGCTCCACCCCCACTGGCAGGGTGGCCTGAAGACTCCTCCATCCTGAGACCTCTACTGACACGTTGGGTCACTCTACTGACACAAACAGAAACTACCTTTTAGGAAACAAAGATTAAACCAGGCTGGCCACAGTCATTAACATCACATCCTGGCTTATTCTCACATCCTGGCCCTGGATCCTGAACTTGTGAGATACAGTTAATTTCACCCTGTTTGACAGATGCAGAGACTGAGGCTCAGAGACAGGGAAATGACTTCCCAAGAATACTCAGCTGGCAGTTGGGGAAGCAAGATTCTACCCAGATTTTATCANCGTGCTTTGGGCCACGTTATTCTGTCCCGTTTAATGGCCTTTTAATCTATTCACATCTTGCTCATTTGACAGATGGGGAAACTTGATTGCTGGACAGTGGAATCACTATTGGTGCCTTACAGTTGACTGAGTCAGTCATTCATTTAACAGTGTTTGCTGAGCACCAGGTGGAGCATCAGGCAGAGAGATGGGCAGAGGCCTGTTCTGGTTCTGAAGACACTCACACACTCATACGGGCATGAGAGAGTTGTCTGGGCACCAACTTAGTCATGCCAGATGGGCCAGGACCTGGCACTATACAGGGAGGGTGGGTGGAGGGGATGAGGGCTGACTGATGCTCCAAGGACAAGGTGGAGGAGGTTAAGTGGAGAAGGAGTCAGGGGGCCCTGATGAAGGGTGCGGTGTGTGCAAAGACAAAGGTGAGGTCCGTTAGCAGCTGGATATGGCTCCACTGTGAAACAGGATAGATAGGCAGTGGAGACCAGTCAACAAGGCTGGATCTGTGGCCCGAGTTTGAGACTCAGTGATAGAGTCCCACCCAGATAGTATCAAAGGGAGGGACATCAAGGAGCCACACTGGGGCCTGTAGTAAGGAGTTTGTGCTTTGTCCTGAGGGTGGTAAAGAAACATTGAAAAATACTTTGCATTTGAGTAGTCGATCCCAAGGTACGTCCCCACTCACTGAAACACCGATACACTGAAACCGGATTGATCTGAGATCTCATAACCCACAGTCTCTGGGACATGAACTCAATTTTCAACCACCTTGGCCAGTGTTTTTCCCCTGAAACAAAGTCAGAGGAAGGGGTAGCAAAGATTTGAGCCTGGGATTCCAGGTTCCTGAATAGCCCATCCCACTTAATCCTGGAGCCACCTCTTCTGTGATTATCCCAGAGGGGCAGCTGGGCCCCAGTCAGTCTACTGTGCAAAAAGCAAGGTGACGTGGAGAAGGAGCGCTAGAGGAGGGGTCGGGAAAGCCAGAGCCTTTATTCTGAACTGATTGGCAGCAGGGCAAGTCTGTTTCCTCTCCAGGCCGTGGTCCCCCCCCACCTGTAAAATGAGGTTGTAGAGCTTGGTGATGGCTCGGGACTCTGTCAACCCCTTCTCCTCCTCTGTCACCTCCTTCTCCTTCTGCCCTCAATGAATTTGAGTTTGAGTAAACTCTGGGAGATAGCGAAGGACAGGGAAGGCTGGCCTGCTGCAGTTCATAGCATCACAAAGAGTCAGACATGACCGAACAACAGCAGGCGTTCTAGTTCACATTATCAATGGGTCTCAGCCCACCTGCACAGGTCAAGATGAAAGAACCGAGCCGAGGTCGCCAGCAGCCTTCCGACCCCGGAGGAACACAGGCTCTGACTGTGTTCTCTTCCCCCTTTCTACTCTGCTTTCTGGGTGTGCACGTGTGCATTCTGTTTCTCAGTCTCTCTCCCCTCTCTTTCTCTCCTCCTTCCCCACATCAGAGGCTGTCACTTTCTTCCCCTCGCAAAGAGCCCCTCCAGGGCTGCCTGGTCCCCTAACAGCTTTCAGATGTGGCTCTGGAACAGTTCTACAATTACCACTGAGACAGGCAGAGAGCACATGGCCTCGTGACTTCTGACCCAGGCCCGTGAAGCTAACATCTTCCTCTTTCTCCCTGGCTCCACCCCCACTGGCAGGGTGGCCTGAAGACTCCTCCATCCTGAGACCTCTACTGACACGTTGGGTCACTCTACTGACACAAACAGAAACTACCTTTTAGGAAACAAAGATTAAACCAGGCTGGCCACAGTCATTAACATCACATCCTGGCTTATTCTCACATCCTGGCCCTGGATCCTGAACTTGTGAGATACAGTTAATTTCACCCTGTTTGACAGATGCAGAGACTGAGGCTCAGAGACAGGGAAATGACTTCCCAAGAATACTCAGCTGGCAGTTGGGGAAGCAAGATTCTACCCAGATTTTATCACTTGAAAACCTAAGACTACCTCTTTCCCAGCATGCTGTTATTCATGCTGCTTGGCTAAGCAGGGCGGTAATGCTGGACCCTCTTGATGGAGGAAATACATTACAAGAACACCTTGGAAACATAAGTTGCCAAGGGAAAAGCAGTGTTTAAATTTTTTTCCAACTCCTCACATTTGGAGATTCATTCACGTATTTTATTAACTGCAGCCTTCCATGTTCCCCTCAGATGAAATGTCTCTCTCTTCTACTCCAAGAAAGTACTCTTGCCCAAATAAGTGCTCTTTATATGACCTTTATAAAAGTCTGCAACTTACAAGCCACTTTTCAGGCGTCACTCTGTGTAATCCTTGAGACTGCCACAGGCTGTGTGTACAGTTATCCCCATTTTGCTGATGCAGAAACGGAAATTCAGCAATGAGATGTGGTAAGTTCAAGTTTATTCATTTACTCACATAGTTAAGCGTGCCTTCCATATTCCTAGTACTGTGTTCAGTGCCAGGACGTTTCTGTGCCCGAGCTGCGGGCCAGGGTTTGGTGTCTGCTTCTGCCACTTTCTGGATGTCATGTATGTAGCCAGTGCTCATGNGTTATCCCCATTTTGCTGATGCAGAAACGGAAATTCAGCAATGAGATGTGGTAAGTTCAAGTTCATTCATTTACTCACATAGTTAAGCGTGCCTTCCATGTTCCTAGTACTGTGTTCAGTGCTAGGACGTCTCTGTGCCCGAGCTGCGGGCCAGGGTTTGGTGTGGCTTCTGCCACTTTCTAGATGTCATGTATGTAGCCAGTGCTTACGCTGTGGCACGAAAGCCTGTCCTTACCTCTATCCTTGCCCCTTGCTTATTCTCACATCCTCAGGTTTCACTCTGGTCTTGCTTCCAGCCCTTCTGCAAGGCTCCTTAGTCAGAACTCACCTCATTAAGCACTTGTATTTCACATACATCCACGTTGACCTAGGAAGTGGACAGCAGCCTCCCCACCCAAGACGCGAGATGCAGAGAGGTGACCTAAGCACAGAGGGGTCAGTGACTAGTCCCCTGTCACAGAGCAAGGGGATAGAATAGAAAATGAACCCCTGCCTGGCCATCTCCAAGACCAGACTTCCTCCTCCGCCACCTCCTGCTTCCCTTGACTGAGACAATAACTGGATATAGCAAGGGCTGGAACAGCTCTGCTGGCAGTGCTGAGACGTAACGGGTCCACATATCAAGCGCTATTGTTCTCATGACAAAGGCTGAAGCCCAAAGACCCAGAAAGCAGATGGATAGTTGGGCTTCCNGCACTTACTGGTCTTTCTGCCTGGAATACTCTTTCCCCCAGGTCTTCCTCCCATAAGCTAGTTCCTTCTCATTTTCATGTCCCAGTTCAAACCTCTCAAAAAGAAGGCCTTTCAGGACACACCTGTCTAAAGCACCCACACCCACCTTCACTTCAGGCTTTGCCACGTGATCCTATTATATTCTTTCTCATATGCACCATTGTCTAATTTTTCACTTATGTTTTGTTTAGCTTTATGCAAGCAAGGACCTTGACTCTCTTGCTCATCTTTGTAATCTTAGTTCCTAAAGTAATTCCTGGCATGTAGTTAATGCTCAGCTAGTATCTGTTAAATGAATGAATGAAAGAATATCTAAATGAGTATACAGAGTCATAGCAGATAGCATCAGGGTTTACTTCTCAAGTCCTGCCTGGACTCGACTCAGACTGCTGTGCCCCCTAATAAGTGTGAGACCGCTCAAAAATACACAAGTCTGTTTTCTCATTGGTGAAGTACAAGTGATAATGACCCCTGCCTTCTAGCCTTGCTACTTGTAAATCAAGAAAGAAAAAAAGTGAAGTCGCTCAGTCATGNGTGTGAGACCACTCAAAAATACACAAGTCTGTTTTCTCATTGGTGAAGTACAAGTGATAATGACCCCTGCCTTCTAGCCTTGCTACTTGTAAATCAAGAAAGAAAAAAAGTGAAGTCGCTCAGTCATGTCTTCGTGACCCCATGGACTATAGCCTACCAGGCTCCTCCATCCATGGGATTTTCCAGGCAAGAGTACTGGAGTGGGGTGCCATTGCCTTCTCTGGTAAATGAAGAGGTTAAGTGCAAATTCCTTCCAGATCACTTCTCCTGTAGCCTAATCATGCCCGAGCTCTTCCACCATCACTCCTGTGCTATGATTTTGGTGCTCCTCCTTGCAGCTTCCAGGGCCTTTTGCCCTGAAGTCACAGCCTTGCGCTCTCTTTTTCTTGTTGTACCACAGGTTCACTCTCTATGCGGTGGATACACGAGGGAGGCACTCCGAGCTCAGCACAGTGACCCTGAGAACTGCCTGTCCACTGGTGGATGACAACAAGGCAGAAGGTAGGTGACCCCCACCCCCTGCCCCCGTCCCATTTTCTTCACTTCCAGGGTCCTTCCCATATTTGCAACCTCTAAATTCTGCACCCACCAGTACTATCCACCACTCCTTTTCTGCCTCTCACACACACACGTATTGGCACAGGGAGAAGAAAGCTAAAGGACTGGAGGAAGAGCACGGAGCTAAATGAGTCAAAGCCTCGCAGGAAACTGAGATTGGCCGGCAATATCTTTGCCAGTGTACAGACTTGCTCCTCTTTTATAGAATGTGTTCTGGCTTTGAGGAAGGGAATGGTGGAGAGTCAGAACCGCATGGCTGTGTTCTGCCCCTTGGCCTAGGCTTTTAGAAACCATCCCTTTCTTCCACTTCAGTGTGCCTTAGAGCTGGCAAGTAGGTGGCATGTGGAGGACCACTAGACTTTGCTATACCTGTGGCAGACATCATTAGCTGATCACAGCACACCTTCCCATCACATGGCAAATATCATTAGCTGATCATGGCAGACGTCATTAGCTGATCACAGCACACCTTCCCTTCACATGGCAGATATCATTAGCTGATCATGGCAGACATCATTAGCTGATCACAGCCACACCTAGCCCAGGGGTGGCCTCAGAATTCTCAGCAAATAGCTGTAGTCAGTAACTATCCGTCAGAATCAGCATGTGTGTTCCAGGACTATGAAATTGTAAACATTAGACCAAACACCTGAAAGAAAAAAACAGACAAACAATAGATCAGATCCACCATACACTTAGTTCTTAGACCACATGTAGATACAGTTTCTACAAAGATGTGATGGTAGCTCATGAGTCCTGATGGTGCTTCAGTTCAAGGTGAGCAAATAGTTTCTAAGAGCCCTGGTTTTTAAAAGCAGTGTAGAACAGACATGCTCTCCATCTTTCAGGAGTTTCCATTCTAGGGGGCAGAGAGAGACATTTCTTCAGATGGCTCAGTCATAAGCTTGATGATGAGGCTGCGTACCAGATAAGAGGAGACACTGAGATACTGAGCCTTATTAAAAGACAGGGAATTTGAGATGGATTCCTGGTAATTTTTTATTAATATTATTTTAAAAGGACACATGAACATGTTTTGTTTTTTTTAAAGAACAATTAAAATCAGAGTAGAAAACCCTAGAAAGTAAATGATCCTCCCATCCTGAACTCAAGTCCCTCAAGTTCTCCTGAAGGCATTCGTTGTTAAGCAGTGACATGGGGGCATACATAAATTTTGTTCAAAGTCTTAAAAGATGAAAGAATGTGCCTTCTATTCAAGAGAGCAGCCCATAATGAGTTTCAGTTACATCAGTTAGCAGGAATAACTGAAAGAGCAGCAATTGCCATGAATGGCAAGCAAAAGAGTCTAGATTTTTCTTTGACAGATTTTCGAATGAAGAGTTGTTAGACCTGATCACAGCAGTATGTTGGAAATATTGCAGAGAGGAGCCAGAAGTAGGCCACTGAGATGAGCTCAAGATACTTACTGGAAGCCTCTGTATTTGTCTGGAATTTTCTGTTAAATCAGAGGCACAGACCTTATGTTAATGAGCACAGTCATAAGCACTAACTTTGTGCCAGACCCCATGTCAAGCGCTTTATATCTACCTTTTAATTTAGTCCTCCCAATGCTCCTCCTGTGTGTGGATTATTGTCTCCAACTGATAGATAAGAAAATGGAATACAACTGGTCAATGACATAGTCAGAATGGAATTATGGTTTATTTGCCCCAAAGTCCACCCAGGTGAACTGCTGCTTGGATACGCCTTTGTAGTTGTGAGGTATGCCTCCATCCTCCCCTTTTCCTACCGTCCCGTGATCTGTGCCTACACCTCCTCCTCTCCCCCAGAGATAGCTGACAAGATCTACAATCTGTACAATGGGTACACCAGCGGCAAGGAGCAGCAGGCTGCCTACAACACGCTGATGGAAGTCTCGGCCTCCATGCTGTTCCGCGTGCAGCACCACTACAACTCGCACTATGAGAAGTTCGGCGACTTTGTCTGGAGGAGCGAGGACGAGCTGGGGCCCAGGTACGCGGCGCCGAGTGCGAGCGGGCAGTAGGCCCTCCCTGGCCCCGCTCGACCTTCCTGGAGCCTTCTCTCCAGAGGCGGGTAATGGGCTTTATGAAACAAAGAAGGGAGGCGCTCACTAAATCACGTCAGAGCTCAAGGTGGGACGCGGGTAAGGAGAACGGAAGAATCTTGGAACTTTAGCTTCTTGGATTTCTGGAATGTCAGAGAGGAGAGGGACTTCAGTGCGCTTTCAGTCATCCCCTCGCCTTCCACTTCCAGTTTTAGAAATGGGTAGCATAGCCTCCTTGAGGAGATAGGTCCTAACCAGCATCATAGAAGAGCAGGAGGCAGGGTCATGGACCCTAATCTAGAGATTTTCCTTCTCTTTCATAAGAAATCCAAGTTGTCTTTTTTTTCCCCTGGAATAAAGTCCATTAGTGACCATGACTATATGCATTCATAAATTCAACGTGTATTAAGGCATGATTTTTTTTTTTTTTTTTTTTTT
>SJYW01003338.1:714548-726672 GCA_006410735.1 Raphicerus campestris | reverse complement strand
GTTCATTCCTTTTTATGGCTGAGTAATATTCCATCATATCTATGTACCACAGCTTCTTTATCCACTCATCTGTCAATGGACAGCTAAATTGCCTTTCATGGCCTGGCTGGGGTAAATAGTGCTGCAATGAACAATGGGGTACCCATGTGTCTTTTTGAATTATCGTTTCCTCAGGGTATATGCCCAGTAGTGGGATTGCTGGGTCATATGGTAGTTTTATTCCTAGTTTTTAAAGAAATCTCCATACTGCTCTCCAGAGTGGCTGTATCAATTTACATTCCCACCAACTATGCCAAAGTGTTCCCTTTTCTCCACATCTTCTTCAGCACTTATTGTTTGTAGATTTTTTGATTCTGATTGTAGATTGGATTTGCATTTTTCTAATCATGAACGGTGTCGAGCTCTTCTCATGAGTTTATTGGCCATCTGTATTTCTTCTTCAAAGAATTGTCTGTTTAGATTTTCTACCCATTTTTCAATTGGGTTGTTTGTTTTTCTGACATTGAGCTGCATGAGATGCTTGTGTATTTCGGAGATTAATCTGTTGTCACTTGCTTCATTTGCTATTATTTTCTTCCATTCTGAGGGTTGTCTTTTCATCTCATTTATGGTAGAAACCCTGTATTTCTGTTATCAGCCCCTGTTGTTTCCATGGCGGACACTGCTAATAGATAACAGAAATCATTCCATGCTTGATTCATTCTAGGCTGTTTCTAAACATAACCAGACAAGAAGCATTGCCCATCTGAAAAGGATTAGAACATGTTATGAATTGTCATTGCTTTGTTCTTCATGAAAATATTCAAGCCTGGGATGTCAGTATACATTCTTCGGTCCAAGATTATGTTAGCTCTTTCCTTAGATATCTTGGATTCAGTCTCCTGGAATTTCTAGGATGTTGGAAACAAGAGCAAACTTAGGCTCCTAGAACCATACTCCTATCATTTCAGATGCGTTTTCATTTTTTTCCCTGCATATTTTGACATTTCAGAAATCAAGATGGATTGTGTACAATCGATGTGCACATTATGTCACATTCTTTCTTCATTTCTTGAAAGGCTGTTATTAAATCAATAGCATGTCTTAAAATTGACAGTGTCTTAGAATAGATAAATATGAACAAGACACACCATGAGTTTGAACAAATGTCCCACAGAACATCCCCCCACTAATAATATAGCAATGTACATAATCATCTTGTTGTTGTTCAGTTGCTAAATTGTGTCAGATTCCTTGTGACCCCATGGACTGCCGTGCACCAGTCTTTCTGGACCTTTCCCATCTTCCAGAGTTTGCTCAAACTCATGTCCATTGAGTCAGTAATACCATCCAACCATCTCATCCTCTATCACCCCGTATCCTGCCCTCAATCTTTCCCAGCATCAGGGTCTTTTCTAAGGAGTCGGCTCTTCACATCAGGTGGCCAAAGTACTGGAGCTTCAGCTTCAGCATCAGTCCTTCCAATGAATATTCAGGGTTAATTTTCTATAGGATTGACTGATTTGATCTCCTTTCGGTACAAGAAACTCGCAAGCATCTTCTTCAGCACCACAGTTCGAAGGCATCAATTCTTTGGCGCGCAGCCTTCTTTATGGTCCAACTCTCACATCCATATGGAAAAGCCATAGCTTTGACTATATGGACCTTTGTTGGCAAAGTGATGTCTCTGCTTTTTAATATGTTTTGTCATAGCTTTTCTTTCAAAGAGCAAGTGTCTTTGAACTTCATGGCTACAGTCACTGTGTGCAGTAATTTTGGAGCCCAAGAAAATAAAATCTGCCACTGTTTCCATTTTTTCCCCATCTATTTTGCATGAAGTAATGGGACCAGAGGCCATGATCTTAGTTTTCTGAATGCTGGATTTTAAGCCAGCTTTTTTACTCTCTTCTTTCACCTTCATCAAGAGGCTCTTTAGTTCCTCTTCTTTTTCTGCCATTAGGGTGGTATCATCTGCATATCTGAGGTTGTTGAAATTTCCGTCTGTTCCAAACTGAAATACTTCTGGGTTTGTTGAGATTTAGTCATTCTTACCATCAGTTTAGAAATGAGTTCTTGGAAGCCCTCATGGTTTCTTATGAGAGAACAAGGAGGATACAAAGCCAAATGTAAATATTTTTGCTAGTCACCTTACAAATCGTATTTCAAACCTGGTGTTGAGGAAATATATTTACACGGCAGTACCCGAGCTTCTGATTTTCTGTTTAATGGGGGTGGTCTGAGGCTAAACTGGATGTGGATACTTGGAAAGTAAGCCCAGTGAACCACTGGCAAGCCGTAAAACCATGGCTTCCTTGCACACATTCATCATACCAGCTTAAAAATGCGTGCATGTTTCAGAACAGAAGTGCCTTCTATTGTATTTTGTCCTAAAAGTAATTCTTGTTCATTCTGTAATGTGTAAATGGGACAGGAGTATATATATAAAATTGCAAACTAAAGTGTTGTTCCCTGGACTCCTGGTCTCTACCCAGAGATGAAGTTGGTAACAATGTGCACATATTTCTCCAGAGATTGATATGGACGTGACATGGATATGCTCATGGGTAAGGAAACTGGTTCAGACTTAAGGATATGTTGACAGCTATAGACCACATGGTTCCACTTCTGTCCACTCGGCTATGTTGATCAGATACATTCGTTTTGCTCTGTTTTCTGCCTGTTCACACTTAATAGCACAAGTCCTTTCCTACGGATGAGTATGCACACATGTTGGCTTTTTAAAGCTTCCTTCAATTATATGAATTTATCACACATTAATTTAACCCTCTGTTAAATAAAGACCAACTAGATTTCTGTTTGTTTATTATAAACAAATACGTATAAACATTTGTCCAGTTGCCCAATTACTTCCTTAGGCCTATGAGATGCTCCTGTGTCACTGAAGGTAATGCTACCTCGGTTTCTGGCACCTGGTGGGTCCTCGGTCGCCTGTCCTCATTGTCATCCCTGGTCCTCAGGGCTCTCCCTCTTATTTTCATTTACTAGAACATCATAGCCATTTTCCTAAATACCCACCCCCTTCAGGGACACACTTGAGTCCTACTTGCAGCTCTTCCACAGGAGACTTGCTTTTGAGACAGCCTTCGGCCTCACAATCTAGCTGCAGTGTACATGGGTCACTCTTACCAGAAGCGAGTGGGGTTCTCCAGATGTAGACTGACGGGGCAGCTCACATGGAAGACCTTGTTTCCCTGAATCTGCCTTCTTTGCTTCCAGAGGTGGGGTTCCAGTTTGTTGCAGCCGCGCCACGCCATGGAGTCTCATCAAGCTTGAGGTCAGCTAACACAGAGAACTTAAGCTTAGCTCAAGGAGACAGATTAGGGAGAGAGGCCAACGGAAGTGTTCCCTTGCTGTCTCTCCTCTTTTGCTCCATCCCACGGCTCCCTTAGAATCNGTGGCTGACGGAATCGAGTGTGGAATATTCCAATCTTATCTCCAGTGCTTTTCTGACCCCTTGGTAACCTCAGGCCCATCCCTTTCCCTGATGTCTGGGCGGGTGGGGAGGGGCAGAGAAGAAAGCCTTACCTCTGTTGAAGGAGCAAGGCCCTTGCCAAGCCAGCTCGGCCTCCCCAGGCGTTTTCGTGGTCCAAATACCAGCCTGGTTGCGGTTCATCGGGTTTTATGATTGGGGGTGACGGAGTTTCTTCACTCACTTGCAAGCTGTTCAACTCACAACTCACAGGCACAGGCTTCGCAGGGCAGATCAAGAGCTGTGTGTTTAGAGGGACTGCCTGATTGGAAAGTAAAACAGGACTCATCAACTGTGGGGCCTTGGGCACATGTCCTCCCCTCTTTGCATCACGATCCCCCTTGTAATGTAATTCGGAGAACTGGGTTGAAACTTCCGAATAACAGTTTAGGGGAAATGTAGATTTTTACATTTACGTTGAGGTTCCAATGAAGTAAGTCTTGTGGGAGACCTGGGAATCTGTATTTTCACATCTCCCGGGGAGACTTTGATGTATGCCATATAAGAAACACAGATCTGGATGATGTCCAAGAGCCTTCCAACCTGAGCACAGAGAGTTTGTGGCTTTCCATGGAGGATTCATGGAGTACCAGGCTCGTCTTTCGATATAGTAATAGTAGGCGTGCAGCTGAAGGAATGGACTCTTTCTAAAAGTTTTGGTTTATTTATGGCTGCGCTGGGTCTTCCAGCTGCATGCAGGCTGTGTCTCGCTGTGGCGAGTGGGCGCTGCTCCTTGTCGCAGCGCACAGGCTTCTTGTGGTGGGGGCTTCTCGTTGCCGAGCACGGGCTCAGCAATTGTAGCCCACATCCTCATGGCATGTGGGATCTTCCCAGATCAGGGATTGAACCCATGTCTCCTTCATTAGCAGGTTGATTCTTTACTACTGAGCCACTAGGGAGGCCTCAGGAATGGGCTCTCTTATTGGGGTTTAGGAGAATAGAGTGGAGATGAGAAGTTTGCCCAGAGAGGTTGGTTTTGTCTCCTTATGGACGGCTGCTTTTTATGTGAGGTGGTGAGCTTCCCATCACTAGGCAGGTACAAAATGAGAGTCAACTGAGTTGAGGTTCAGGTCTCTGTGGTAAGGGGCAAATAACCATAGAAAGAGCTGTGAAGAGACAGAGTCATTCCAAGGAATGAAGAATGAAGAGGAGGGGCCTTTGGAGTCAATAAACTTAAAGTCCGGCTTCACCGAGCATGGGGGTTGTATAGACCTGAGGCTAGATTTTGTCAACAGAAAAATAGGCACCACCAGATTCACCTGTCTCACTGGGACATTGTAGGGAAAACATAAATAAATAACAAAGGGCCTTGTGTAGAGCCCAGCACACAGTAGGTGCTCAAGGAAGGCCTGTGGTCTGGCTTTTATTTAGTTTTCACTTGCTCATTCCTTTGGCTCCACTCTTAGTTCCAGGAAAACCTAACTTCGGGGAGAGAGAGTTGCTCACCCGACCACATGTTCCATTACGTAAGAAACCGGGGCTTGTGCTAAATACAAAATCAACAAACAAAAAACAGAACAGGGATGATTACTGGACGGCAGAGGTTCTGTAGCTGGCTGAGGGCATGGGGTGTGGGCCGCTGATGAAAATATGTTTTGCCCTTATTCTTTTTAAATGTTCAAGTGAAACTTCCAGTTGGGGCTGGGCCAAGCTCAGGGCCTGCTCAGCACATCTGTAATGGGTTTTGATCTTGTTTAGTCTATTTGTCCCAGCATCAGTGGCATATAACAGTCACAGAGCACACCCTGGCCCTTGACACGGGGCACAGACAACGTCTTATCTCCAGGCAGCAGGGACATAGGCAAGAGTGGTGTTCCCTATCCTCCTCCATCATCCTAGTCACTCCATGGTGCAGTTTCAAGTCTAAGCATCACCATGTTTCACCCCTGGCATGACAATAACCAGTCACTTTTTGTCTTACACCCTATATACCCAAGTGGGCTTCCCTGGTGACTCAGACGGTAAAGAATCTGCCCATAATGCAGGAGACCTGGGTTCGATCCCTGGGTCGGGAAGAGTCCCCTGGAGAAGGGAATAGTTACNTTACTCCATGGTGCAGTTTCAAGTCTAAGCATCACCATGTTTCACCCCTGGCATGACAATAACCAGTCACTTTTTGTCTTATGCCCTATATACCCAAGTGGGCTTCCCTGGTGACTCAGACGGTGAAGAATCTGCCCATAATGCAGGAGACCTGGGTTCTATCCCTGGGTCGGGAAGAGTCCCCTGGAGAAGGGAATAGTTACCCACTCCAGTATCCCTGCCTGGAGAATTCCATGGACAGAGGACCCCAGCAGGCTACAGTCTATGGGGCCGCGAAGAGTCAGATGCCCCTGAGCAACTAACACTTATAAATGCCAAGGTGCTTGCAATTCCTGACCCATTCTTTACTTTCCCAGACCTCCACAACTTTGCTCATTCTGCTTCCGTAAGCCTGCATACTCTGGTTGTCTTTGTCTGCCTTAGTTTAGTCACCAAGTCCTGGCTGATTCTTTGTGATCCCATGGACTGTAGCCCACCAGGCTCCTCTGTCCACGGGATCCTCCAGGCGAGAATACTGGAGTGGGGTGCCATTTTCTTCTCTAGGGATCACACCCAAGTCGTCTGCATTGCAAGCGGATTCTTTACCATCTGAGCCTCCAGGGAAGCCCTAAGTTTGTTAGGCACTTGCAGCGTCTTTTTTTGGCTGTTTGGCTAGTTACTCCTCCTTGATCCCTGGTCAAGGAGCTTGGGGCTTCCCCAGTTGGCTCAGCGGTAAAGAATCTGCCTGCAATGCAGGAGCTATAGGTGATACTGATCCCTGGAGAAGGGCAGGACAACCCACTCCTGTACTCTTGCCTGGAGAATCCCATGGGCAGAGGAGCCTGGTGGGCTACAGTCCATGGGGTCGCACAGAGGCGGACACAACTGAAGTGACTTAGTACACATGCACTCCTCCTTCAGTTCNTGGCTGTTTGGCTAGTTACTCCTCCTTGATCCCTGGTCAAGGAGCTTGGGGCTTCCCCGGTTGGCTCAGCGGTAAAGAATCTGCCTGCAACGCAGGAGCTATAGGCGATACTGATCCCTGGAGAAGGGCAGGACAACCCACTCCTGTACTCTTGCCTGGAGAATCCCATGGGCAGAGGAGCCCGGTGGGCTACAGTCCATGGGGTCGCACAGAGGCGGACACAACTGAAGTGACTTAGTACACATGCACTCCTCCTTCAGTTCAGTTCAGTCGCTCAGTCGTGTCCGACTCTTTGCAACCCCATGAATTGCAGCATGCCAGGCCTCCCTGTCCATCACCATCTCCCGGAGTTCACTCAGACTCACGTTCATCGAGTCCGTGATGCCATCCAGCCATCTCATCCTCGGTCGTCCCCTTCTCCTTCTACCCCCAATCCCTCCCAGCATCAGAGTCTTTTCCAATGAGTCAACTCTTCGCATGAGGTGGCCAAAGTATTGGAGTTTCAGCTTTAGCGTCATTCCTTCCAAAGAAATCCCAGGGCTGATCTCCTTTAGAATGGACTGGTTGGATCTCCTTGCAGTCCAAGGGACTCTCCAGAGTCTTCTCCAACACCACAGTTCCTCCTTAGCACTCCCCAGATGGGAGGAGAGGGCAGGAAGCTCCCCGTCGGGTATGGTCTTGATGGAATGTAAACCACTGTGTTAGGCTGTCCCACTGCAGCTGATTTCTCTCATTATCCAGGCAGAGGTGCCAACCAGAGCCTCACTTGCAGGACTCTTGGGTCTTAAGCAGAGTGATTCAAGAAAGGAACACTGTGGGTCTGTGTTTGGCTGGAGAGCCTGGAGGATATTTTGAGCTCTTCCTGCTACCGAGTCCCTGGCTTTCTCAGTCTTTGCAGTCTTGTCCTCCAGCCTTCCTTCCCACTCTGGTGGAAGCCTGGGAGCCAAGCTCCCCCAGATGCTCATGTTAACTTCTCTCTGTGTCCAATTCTGTTGCTGCCGCTTGCAGCCTATGAACCCTGGCACTAATATTCTACCACGATGCAAGAGTACTTTCCTTGGGAAACCTTCCTTGAACTCTGATATAGGGCTCATGTATTTTTTCATGATCTTCTTGTGGGACCCGCTGCTTTTGTTCAGTTATTTAGTTTGTCCGACTCTTTGGGACCCCATGGACTGCAGCGCGCCAGGCTTCCTTGTCCCTTACCTATGGTGTGCTTGAGTCTGTGCATTGCTCAGACAACACAAGCTAGGCACCTGCCCCCTCCTTCGAGTTTCTCCAAATAAACAGAGACCACATCTCTGTCAGCCCTACCACAGCAGGACGGAGAGCTCCAGGTTTTATGACTGTTTCCCCTCCAGGCTGTGCGATTATCAGTAGCCAGATAGTGCTTCATTCACCTCAGGGCCTCTAAGGTCCTGGAGTGGTACCCGGAGCATCCTTAATGCTCAGTAATGGGGATGGAACAGAACTGACTTACTCTGGGGGACTCCCTACAGAGCAGTCTCAGCCTTAAGTCCAAAATATCTTTGAGAACTAACAGACTGTGTCGTATTTCGGAAAGCAAAGAGGGGAAAAAAAAACTTTGAGGGAAAAATCCTGCCGTGGGTGTGTGCTTCAGTTCAATGAAGAACTAGTTTGCTGTTGGTCTGGTTTTTTTTTTTTTTTTTTTAATCACATTCTAGTGGTAGCCATGACCCACTGAGGGCTTTGGTGACTGGATGGAAAGATTTCATCTAGGCGTTCTAGTAAAAATCCCAGTGAAAGGGATTCCCATTCCCCCTCTCTCCACACCCTTCTATCTTTACCCAAGAAGCCTTAATGGACCTTCAGTGCAACTCTGACATGATGGAAATTGCAAAGAGATGGAATTTCCACCTTGGGCAGAGAACAGAGGAATGTTATTCTTCTTTCTCCAACCCTGGAACTGGCAAGCCGCCTCTGGGTGGGAGAAGGGACTTTGAGAGGGAAGAACGAGAGCAGGAGAAAGGGAGGCAGAGACTGAGATGATGGAAGGCCAGGCCTCCAGCTGTTCACTCCTGGCATCTGTGCCCCCGATGGCTTTGCCCATGCTTCTGGAAGATCCTTGTCACCGGGGCCCACATCTGGAGAGCACCACACAGGTTGTGAAGGCCTTTCACTGTTGTCTGTAATCAGATTCCCACAGCAAATTGTGCAGAGCAAACATCACTGGCCCTTTTGACCAGTGAAGCCCCGAAAGTTGTCACATGCCCCTGCTTAGACACTAGTGACCATAGTGATGACGATGGTAGTAAGGAAACCAGTGCTTCGAAAGCACTCGGCACAGGCCGGGCCCTGGCCTGTGTGTCTGCCTACATAGTATTCACTATTGAACCTCCACGGCATTTCTGCAAGATGGGTTTTTTTTATCCTCACTTTCCACACAAGGAGAATGAATCACACCAGGGTTTAGTAGTTGGCCCAAGATCACACAGAAAGCCCGTGGCAGAGCCAAATTCAAGTCCAGACAGTTTGCCTCCAAAATCTATGTTCTAAACCACTATTCCATGCCTGCCTGCCTGCCTATCAAAGCAGGGCAGAGAAACAGGCCTGACTTCTAATTTCACTTCGATGTTGGTAGCATTGTAGAAAGAGAAAAGTACCATTCTGGTGGGAGACATTCATTCATTCACTCAAATATGTGCTGGGCAACTATAACATGTCTGTTCCTGAGTTGGACAATGGGGATCAGGGTTCAGGAAGAGTGGTTTCAGCACCCATCTCACTGGTCGCGTAAGTGCCATGAACCTCAAGACTATCTCCAGCTCCCAAAACATGTTAGGTGTTTAATACATAGTGTTGAGTGAATGTGGTGTTCCTGCCTTTGTGTGGTCCACAGTCTGGAGGAAAAAAACTTTAAATATATACTCATTTTTATAATATATAATTACATCTGTGTGTGTATACACACACACATTTATATACATACACACATACATAGACATACACACACGTATATAGGAATGTTCGGAGTTGTAGTGTGCCCTGGAGAAGGCAATGGCAACCCACTGCAGTCCTCTTGCCTGGAAAATCTCATGGATGGAAGAGCCTGGTAGGCTGCAGTCCATGGGGTTGCAAAGAGTCGGACACGACTGAATGACTTCACTCTCATTTTTCACGTTCATGCATTGGAGAAAGAAATGGCAACACATTTCAGTGTTCTTGCCTGGAGAATCCCAAGGACGGGGGAGCCTGGTGGGCTGCAGTCCATGGGGTCGCACAGAGTCGGACACGACTGAAGCGACTTAGCAGCAGCAGCAGCCAATATTCTTGCCTGGAGAATCCCGTGGACAGAGGAGCCTGGAAGCCTACAGTCTGTGGGGTTGCAAGAGTCGGACACAACTTAATGACTGAACCACCATCGACCACCATAGTGTGCCCTGGGGCTGGAGTGGAAGGACATGAGTGGAAGGGTTACTGGCACTGCCAGTAGTTCAACACACCTGAACAGGTATTGTCGATGGGGCACCACCCAATAAGGCAGGTAAACCGTCACGTGTCCTCAGGAGCTGTGCATGATCTGATAAGGTTGAGCTCAGCAGACTTTATTTAAAGGGTCATACAGTAACTACTTTAAGCTTTGTGGGCCATACAATTTCCATTGCAACAACTCAACTCTGCTTCAAAGGTAGACATAGAGAATATGTCAATGAATGAGCATAGCTCTATTCCTCCAAAAATTACTTACAAAATTGGAGGCAGGCTAGATATGTCCTGTGGGCTGTGGTTTGCTGATCCCTGCTGCAGGGTTTTGGGTTCTCTTGAAGAAGTATGATCAGGTGTCCCTCCTTTATTCATCCCTTAAGTATTTCTTGAACACCTAATATGCCCCTTGTATATAGTAGCAGTTGCTTCACTCTGGTTGCTTACAGACTAGTGGGATAGAAAGACTCAGAGCACCCTGGCAAGTGTTGTGATGGATCGAGAGAAAAGGAGTCATGAGGTCAGAGAAACAGGCCCTTAAACCGAAATTTAAGGTTTAACACATGCCACATTCTCCAAGGAAATAATATCTGAGCTCTGGCCCAAAAGATGAGTAAATGAACTGAAAAAATGTTCCAGATAAATAAAGGCTGGGTAGAGATAGAAGATGTTCAAGGGTAGAAGGCCTGAGATGAGTTCAGGAGCATGGATTGTGGTAGGGAGTGCAGCAAGAGTTGAGGCTGAATGTTAAGTATCCATTAGAACAGTGTCACCCAATAGAAATACAGTGTCGATCATATACGTGATTTTAAAATTTCTAGTGAAAGTGAAATTTGCTCAATCCTATCCACCTCTTTGCAACCTCATGGATTGTAGCCCATCAGGCTCCTCAGTTCAGTTCAGTCACTCAGTCGTGTCTGACTTTTTGCGACCCCATGGACTGCAGGCCTCCCTGTCCCTCANTTGCAACCTCATGGATTGTAGCCCATCAGGCTCCTCAGTTCAGTTCAGTCACTCAGTCGTGTCTGACTTTTTGCGACCCCATGGACTGCAGGCCTCCCTGTCCCTCACCAACTCCTGGAGCTTACTCAAACTCATGTCCATTGTGTCAGTGATGCCACCCAACCATCTCATCCTCTGTCATCCCTTTCTTCTGCCTTCAATCTTTCCCAGCCTCAGGGTCTTTGCAAATGAGTCAGTTCTTCGCATCAGGTGGCCAAAATATTGGAGTTTCAGCTTCANTGTCCACAGTTTCTTGTGATCCACACAGTCAAAGGCTTTGGCATAGTCAATAAAGCAGAAATAGATGTTTTTCTGGAACTCTCTTGCTTTTTCCATGATCCAGTGGATGTTGGCAATTTGATCTCTGGTTCCTCTGTCTTTTCTAAAACCAGCTTGAACATCTGGAAGTTCACGGTTCAGGTATTGCTAAAGCCTGGCTTGGAGAATTTTGAGCATTACTTTACTAGCTGTGAGTTGACCCCCAGAGGTTGTTGAAAGGACATGGTTATCATGTCTGCAGCCTCTGAGAATTCTTCTTTGCTTGAAAAGCCATGGTTTAAAGACAGAAATGAAAGCAGTTAGTTGGGCAGGTAGCTCGGGTTGGATTCTGTATGGTGCAGCCTCAGAGTGAAGAAACCTCTTACTCTCAGGATGGACCATGGCTGGCTATGTGTCAAGCAGAGAAAAAAGAAATAATCTCAAAAAATGATGGGCCTTTGCTGCCTCTAATCCCCCTTCATTTCATCTCTAGGCATGCAGTGTAGTCTTTCAAAACCCCATAGGTCACTGCTTCTGAAGATCCCAGATACCATGTGGCATCATGGCAAGTCAGTCAACAGTGTTACCTGTCCCCTGCTTAGGAGTTCTGGGCAAGTGACAAATTTAAGTTCTAAGTGAGCTTCTGTCAATTTCCCCGTCTGTAAAAAAAGACTAGATTGGTTCCTTTTACATCATGCTCTTTAGAACCCCAGACTCTAGGGAATTGGTGCTGGGATGATCCTGGTTTTGTTCAAGAAGACAGAGATGGGATAACTAGGAAGGTCCTTCATCCCCTCTTTGATTACAGAAGCTCTTCCACTTGTTCACATTTCACATAATATTATGCTTAAAAATGGATGGCATGGTCCAAGTGTTCGAAAAATCACTGATTGACTGCAAACTACACTACCTGAAAGAGCATATGATATTGGCACACACACGGACACACACACACGGACACACACACACGGACACACACACACACGGACACACACACACACACG
>SJYW01003338.1:688181-706401 GCA_006410735.1 Raphicerus campestris | reverse complement strand
ACACACACGGACACACACACACGGACACACACACAGGGGCACACACACACACGGACACACACACACGGACACACACACACACACGGACACACACACATGGACACACACACACACACGGACACACACACACGGACACACACACACACACGGACACACACACACTTTCTCTCTTGATCTCTTCGGGAAATATCTGCCTCTTTTCATGAATCTATTCTTTAAGTCTTATTTCAGTCTTGACAGTGAGTTGAACAGAACTGAGTAAAACATTCTCTTTAATAATTTATCTCACTTTGGAAACAGTTATCTGATAGAATTCAGCAATGACTCTTGTTAAATTATTTGGAGCGCTGTCTCATGTCTCCCAGTGGACTGTGCCTGTAAAGAGTCCAAAACACCTGCCATGCGTAGCTCTTGGCTTCTCACTCTGCCCTTTTATGGCATTCACGCTGGTGTCCCTAAACGACTCTTCTGTGCAGAATTCAGCAGTTCAAGTAGCAGCAGATAGACCTATGTTATGGTGGCGCTGCCAGTCCATAGATCAGAATACAGAGCACGCATTGCCAATGCAAGAACTTGAGTGCTTTTATGAACCTTGTTTTTAGGCTTTCAGATATTAGAAAAATCAGTTCATTTATTGATACTTGTCATAAGCAGCTGTGTCTCATAATATTCATAACAAGAGTTAATATAAACCATGTCTGGTACAGCTCTATACTCTTTGATATTTATCTTAGCTCATTCTAATAACAACTTCATGGGTGGGAACTTTTATTATTTCCATTGTATAGACAGGAAAACTAAATCTTAAAGCAATTAAATAACTTTCCAAAGATCACATAGCTACTACGTGGTGATGAGACCAAAAAATGAGATCCAATGGGCAGATTGAAAATAGCAGAACTTTGGTTTCAGCTTCCAGTTCTGAAAATTGGATGACTGAGTGTCCAATTATGAAGAAAAAATGAAAATAATGAATATACTGAAGTATATCATTGAACATAGCATCCAAAAAACTAGATACAAGTAGAAGTAATATGAAAACTGAACTTTCTTGTAACATGTAAGAATGTTTCCAATTGTATATATAAAGTATAGGTGCTTTCAGGAATTATTTCTGTAGAAGAGAGGGTGTATATTAGATTCAAATTTATGCTACCATTGATCTTATAGTCTAGGCCCTGGTATTCTGTGTTTCTGTGTATATGTGAGAGTCTTTTAGATTATGCTAATGTGTATATGTGAGACTTTTGTAGATTTCCACAACAGACTACAACCACACCACTATTTTTGAAGCATACAAGCTATTATATATTTTCATAATATAGAATTTTAAGGTATAGTAATCAACAGTGGCAAAATATTTCTGTTTTTGACATTATTTTTTCGTGAGATCCAACCTGTAATTGAGACCAGAGAAAACAGTATGGAGAAACAAATCCAGGAGAACAGGATAAAAATATCATGAACAGCAAAATATGTCTGAGTATTTAAAACCGTATAGAAAAAATAAATTAGATGAACAATTGTGTAAATATAAATTAAAAAAAGATGACATTCTTAATAAATAAAGTTTACTATTTACATTTTTATATATTGCTGAAAGACTTAACTTAGATCCATAAAAACACATAAACAGGGAAAAATAAAACCCAAAAAAGGAGCAGCAAATTTATGCGCGTGAGGCACAGAAAAAGGACTGGAGTTGTGTTTTGTTTTTGGTGATTAGATTATTTTCTTTTTTTTTTTTTTTCTTTTCTCTTTTTTTTTTTTATAGTAGGCCAGTAGAATTTTCTTGAGAACAGATTTTTAAGCATGTCAATGGAGAGTCATTTTTGGTAGTTTCCAGAAGATGCCAAACAGATTTCAACATCATCATCATTAGAAATACCCATAATAATTATAACAATAATAAAAAGGTATAATATGATACATAAATATGGAAGAGCCGCTTGTAATATGGATACATTTTCTCTAGACGAGATCACAGTTTTATTTTGTAAATATTACATTTAAGTATATATATACACACATATATGTACAACTATATATACATGTGCATATATATGTAAATTTATATTTATATATAATATCTTTATATAGATAGATATCTGCGGACAGGTTATTGATTATAGAGACCCAAGAAAGCAAGTCAATTAATTGTTCAAACTTCTCCTCACTGACTGCTGGTGTAGAATTTAAGAAGCCCCGAGTTTGCACTCAGAATGCCGTATCTTCTTTTAATGGAACGCTCAATGTGGAATTTTAAGTCTAAGAAGAAAAAGAGAACTAAGGGACTCCCTTCCTCTGTAAAGTTGGAAGTGGCCTGGAAGTCTTGAATAAACAGTAAACTGACTTTTACACTGTAGGAAGTCACTTTTTTTTTTTTAAATCAAATTACAGAACTGCTAAAGGCCCGAATAAGGGGGAGAAAGTCCAACTTATCTACAAGTAAAATATTCTCAAATGCAAGCCTCTCTCAAGGTGGGTTCTAATCTAGGAGCTCACTCCCATTCCTTGAAACACCGAATGAGCACTCCCTGTCTTTCTTAAGCAGCTGGTGGGCCTGTGCATTCTTGAAAAACAACCCATAGACTTTGCGTCAGGCTCTCACAGATTGGCTCTCGTAGATTGCCACAGCCCCTTAGAAGCCTCAGGGCCTCACAATCCCCTGCCCTCCCACTGTGAGGTAGGTTAAGTAGTATTATCCCCATTTCGCAGCTGGAGAAACTGAGGCAAATGGAGAGGCAACGTCATTACTTAAGATCACTGAGCAAACTGCTGCCTGGAGTCAAGAATTCTGTGTTCTCGCTCGAGGGACATAATTCCTCTCTTGGCTATTACACATTGCTCTTCAAGATCAAACAGTTGGGAGGAATTTGGCAAAACGTGAGCAGATTGCCAAGAATAGGCTTTGATTCTTCTGCTGTTTAGTTTCACGCCTGTTGTTTGCTTGGTTAGTTCTGTTTCTCGAAAACCATGGGAATTACCTGTCCGGTCATGTAGCAGCTCCCTAGGAAAGTGGACTGTGCAGTGTGATTCTAAGTGCAGACTTTGTAAAGCCCAGTGCTCTAATGGCAAATACAAACAGTTTATAATGTGAAAAGCGCAACACAGCACGTCCCCTGAATATTGGGGGAAAAAGAATTTCAAGCCCTCCCCACTCCCTACTATTACTGATTGACAACCAAACAAATAGACAAAATGCACCCCCCCCCAACAATATCAACTACATATGAAGGGGAAAGATGCCTTATTTCCTGAACCTACCACAATGTACCGAAAAGAACAGACAGCGATAAGAAACCCCACTCTACTCCTGCGAGGGAAACTTCAGACTGTGTCTACCTATCCAGTCTGTAGAATAAAGAGTGTTCTTCGGGAATCACAAATATAGTTTTCTTAAAATTCTTATTTTTAATCATGCTTTACTTTTTAATCTCCTTGTCTTCTATTAATCTCTATCTGTGCAGCCTTGTCACGTCACCATCCATTTCTTCTTTTATATTTTCCCTACTTTGAAGTAGTTTGAGGAGAAAAAAAAACAGCACAAAAACCTCAAATCTGTTAACTTGAATTCATGGTTTCCTTTCTTCCTTCCCTCTTCTCTCCTCTCTTTTCCCTCTCTTTCTTCCTCTCTTTATTTCCTTTCTTAATACAGGTAAGACCTATAACAAATTGACAGAACCAAGTTAAACCAAACCTGGGAGGGAGGTAGCCGGAATCTGTCTCAAAGAATTATTTTCAACAAATAGCATCAAAACATTGGCCAAGGTGGGAAAAAGACCAAGAGCACCGTCTAGGCAGTGGCTCAACAGGCTGAGGCCAGGAGAAGCAGCTGATGGCCTCCATCCTCAGAGTCCTGCGAGTTACAATTGCTCATCTCCCCCTTTCATAACACCCCCCATTCAGCCTCCAGAATGGACTTCCCAAGGGTCGCCTTCCCTTAAAAGGTGGTTGGCAGAGAATCAAGGGGCTAACACAGCTCCTCTGGCAGCTAGTAGGGCTGTGGCTCAGAAAGTCTTCCTAAGAGAAGGCTTGGCGAACTGTCCACCTTATCTTTTCTTTCTTGCTGTTAACAGGCTAATCCTTCTTCAGAACCTCCACGTTCTGAAGAAAGTTCTGAAGAAGCGAATCCATCTTCAGAACGGCCAAGTGCTTTAGGACCTCTGAGCTGCTGATAAGACAATAGTGCCGCAGAGCCGCCTCCTGTGAGTACTCCACTGTCCTAAACTGGAGCTGATAGGGGGGTGAAAGGACAAGTTTCTACCCAGAAAGAAATCGAAGCTGAGTACTAGTGCAGTGCATACCCAGAGCTGACTTCCTCCGCTAAGGTGTGAGCGGGACCTGTGAGTGACACCTCGCACGTGGGACTGAGGCTGCCCACCCGTCAGGCAGCCTCTCCCACCTAATATGCCTGGCAAATAGGAATCTGTGAGTAGCAGGTTTGAATGATGGTGAGGAGAAGTCTGAGAAGGGCTTGGTCACTCTGCGACTCTGAAGGCAGAAGCTAGCTGCAGACTGTGTGGGAATGGAGGAGGAAAGAGCCTGAGGGTGGACTGGAAGGAAGCCGGTGAGGTTCTGCTCTGGCCCCTGCCACCTCTCTGTTGGAAATGTTGTCTAGGTCTCCCAGGCTCTTTGCACTCCTTACTGATGTTAAAAAAAAGCATCTGGGAGAGCCAACTCTGTTAACACCTTACCTCATTTGTTCCTTCCCATCTAGCACCACTCAGGTTGGTAACTCAGCAAGGGCATGAGGGGACTTGAAGAGTTGGCAAGAGTTCTAAGATACCGGAGAGGGGTACAAAATGGAATCGATGCTTATACAATTATTATTCTCTTGCCAAAGATTGGCCCTGGTAATTAAAGGGAAAAAAAATGCCCTCAGTATATATGACATACAAGTTTGTAAGAAGGAAACATAATGGATTTGAGTCAGGCCTTAACAATGGCATGCCTGGAACCCAATCTCAGAGACTGTAACGTGGAATAAGCCACGCAAAACTATCTAAGCACTGCGTCCTTATTTGTGGGCAGCTGTGCAAAAAGCACCTTGATATATTTATTAATGTAACAGACCACAGATGGCCAACAGACGTCTTCTCAAATGTTCTTGGTCAGCAGTTAGCTGCTGCTAGGAGACAGAACAGTAGGAAGGTTTCTAAAGTTATTTTTGGTCCCCATTGGAAAAAAAAGGGCTCTAGCTGATGCACAGCGCCTGTGTTGGCTGCGGGAATGAGGAGGGTCGGCCCACGTGCTCGGCGTCTTCCGCTCCTATACCATTTGTGTTTTGGTTGGTTGTCTTCACTAGACTTGAGATGATGTGTGGGGATATTTATGCAATATCTCTACCTTAGACCCTCCCTTCACCTTACTTTCTCAGTTTCAGAGATCAGGTTAGATGTCAGCCTTCTTTCCACCTCATTCTGTGTACCTCACCTCCCTTACTAATTCAAAAGGGGTGGCCAGGTAACTGGCTGAACAAAGAGGGCCNAGACAATAGTGCCGCAGAGCCGCCTCCTGTGAGTACTCCACTGTCCTAAACTGGAGCTGATAGGGGGGTGAAAGGACAAGTTTCTACCCAGAAAGAAATCGAAGCTGAGTACTAGTGCAGTGCATACCCAGAGCTGACTTCCTCCGCTAAGGTGTGAGCGGGACCTGTGAGTGACACCTCGCACGTGGGACTGAGGCTGCCCACCCGTCAGGCAGCCTCTCCCACCTAATATGCCTGGCAAATAGGAATCTGTGAGTAGCAGGTTTGAATGATGGTGAGGAGAAGTCTGAGAAGGGCTTGGTCACTCTGCGACTCTGAAGGCAGAAGCCAGCTGCAGACTGTGTGGGAATGGAGGAGGAAAGAGCCTGAGGGTGGACTGGAAGGAAGCCGGTGAGGTTCTGCTCTGGCCCCTGCCACCTCTCTGTTGGAAATGTTGTCTAGGTCTCCCAGGCACTTTGCACTCCTTACTGATGTTAAAAAAAAGCATCTGGGAGAGCCAACTCTGTTAACACCTTACCTCATTTGTTCCTTCCCATCTAGCACCACTCAGGTTGGTAACTCAGCAAGGGCATGAGGGGACTTGAAGAGTTGGCAAGAGTTCTAAGATACCGGAGAGGGGTACAAAATGGAATCGATGCTTATACAATTATTATTCTCTTGCCAAAGATTGGCCCTGGTAATTAAAGGGAAAAAAAATGCCCTCAGTATATATGACATACAAGTTTGTAAGAAGGAAACATAATGGATTTGAGTCAGGCCTTAACAATGGCATGCCTGGAACCCAATCTCAGAGACTGTAACGTGGAATAAGCCACACAAAACTATCTAAGCACTGCGTCCTTATTTGTGGGCAGCTGTGCAAAAAGCACCTTGATATATTTATTAATGTAACAGACCACAGATGGCCAACAGACGTCTTCTCAAATGTTCTTGGTCAGCAGTTAGCTGCTGCTAGGAGACAGAACAGTAGGAAGGTTTCTAAAGTTATTTTTGGTCCCCATTGGAAAAAAAAGGGCTCTAGCTGATGCACAGCGCCTGTGTTGGCTGCGGGAATGAGGAGGGTCGGCCCACGTGCTCGGCGTCTTCCGCTCCTATACCATTTGTGTTTTGGTTGGTTGTCTTCACTAGACTTGAGATGATGTGTGGGGATATTTATGCAATATCTCTACCTTAGACCCTCCCTTCACCTTACTTTCTCAGTTTCAGAGATCAGGTTAGATGTCAGCCTTCTTTCCACCTCATTCTATGTTCCTCACCTCCCTTACTAATTCAAAAGGGGTGGCCAGGTAACCGGCTGAACAAAGAGGGCCCCAGAGAGGTGGGGGCTTCTGTGAGCATCTGGCTAATTTCCTCTCAACCTTTGGAGGCTGAACATGGGAAAGAGGGGAAGGCCACCCTAGGACAGAGGTGGACGGAGTATGGGAGCCAAAGGCTGTGTGGAAGGCATGGTGACCACGCTGGGTGGTTGGGGACCGAGGCTGGGAACCCTTGGGCTGCCCCCTGAAGGCCCCCCTAGAGCCACAGTCCAGGTGTGGATCCCATCCGAGATGCTTCTCTGCTCCAGAACTATTGCTACTCAGGGCACAATGAGGTCCTCAGACCCAAAGCCTGCTCTCACCTTGGAGGGGCAGGAAGACTTGGACAAGGATGCTAACCCAAGAGTCCCTGCCATCCCAACAGTCTCCAGAGGGTTCCGGCATCATAGAAATGTAACACTGTTCCTCTTGCTTATAAAATCTAACACTGGCTTAGACATTCTGAACTCTTGGTGAGGGTTCCAGCATCTGAAGCCCCTCAATTCCCTTCCAGGATGAGAAGCCCACCCAGGGGGCCTTCACTTCTCACCATGTGGGCCAATGAGGGGTCTTCCCTCGCAGAAGGACTAAGAAGTGAGGAGCTGTGGGAAAATGTGGGTCACTTTTAAGGCAGACAGTTTGGTTGTGTGGGGGTTTTTCCTCACCTAGTCCTACCACCTTGGGGTACTCAATGTATAGGATAGAGCAGCCGGGGAAGTAGCAGCAAGTGTGGTCCCAAGGCAAGATGTGGGGATGTGGGGGATAATACGGCCTCAAGCCGGGGGCTGTTATAATACCTTGACATTGCAATCCTAAACCATTTCCAGCTTGGCCTTGAACCCTGGGGGCTTCGCATACCTTGGATTCTTTACCTCTTCCTCAGGTCCTACTTCCCTAGAAGGGAGGTGATAAGAGACCATTTCACCTCCAATCCCAGAGGACTGTGCACTCAAGCGCACCTTACGTATCTAAGCCTCAGGGTGTGAGCTGTGTTGGCATTTAACACTTGTTCTTAGCAGTTTCTGTAACTCTCTTTCTCCCAAGGACAGTGCTGGTTTGGAGCCTGGGAGAGAAAGGACTGAGTCTGGCCCAGTCTCTCTGCTCAGTCTCCAAAACCGCCCTCCCACGGGTGTCTGCACAGGTGCATACGCACGCGTGCCTACTAACCACGGATGGGCACACTCCTAGATACAGAATATGTTTCTCGCTGCGGTCGTGTGACAAAAGGTTAGAATTTTAGGAGGCTCGGGGACTGCACACCGTATGTGCAATCTTTCCAAGACTTTGAGATGGGATTCCATTCCATCATTCAACATGGCGAGACTTGGTTCACGCGCCCGTACTACGAGTCCTTCCTGGGTGAAATTAAAGGCAGACCGGTTGGGTGCTAAGGATCCCTGGTGTGGAGAGGCCATTCCGTTGAGCAGCTGACTGTGAAATCAATACCAAAGGGATGCGGGTCCTGGCGTTGGGAAATCTTTGACAACTCCTTGTCCTTCCTTAGCCATGGCTGTATCCTCGGAGGTCTTTCCGGGTGTGTTCTTGGGCCTGGGGGTCCCGGCAAGCACAGTCACCCTGTAGGTCACAAGACATGGGGAAGGGTGTGACCTGCAAAGAGAAAGGCAGAAGAGATGAGCCAGGTGCTCGGGGCTGAAACAGAAACTTCTAGAGAAGCAGTGCAGGGCAGAGGGTTCGTCATTGGATGTTGGGGCAGCAGATTCAAGTTCAAGTCATGCCCCTGCTTCTTGCTAGCCTTATGATAACTTCTATCAGGATCACCATGGTCATCATCAGAGCTGTTTACATTTTCAGGGCCATGTATTACAGGCCAGGCAATGTGCTAAATGCTTTACAAACAGGAAAGAACTGAATTCTTCAACAACTCTGTAAAGTGAAAGTGAAGTCGCTCAGTCGTGTCTGACTCTTTGAGACCCCGTGGAGTATTGCCTTTCAAACTCCTCCGTCCATGGGGTTTTCCAGGCAAGAATACTGGAGTGGGTTGCCATTTCCTTTTCCAGGAGATCTTCCCAACCCAGGGATTGAACGCGGGTCTCCTGCATTGTAGGCAGATGCTTTACCGTCTGAGCCACCAGGGAAGTCCACCTCTGTAAGATAGGCACTAGAACAACCGCCCTTTTACAGGTGGGGAAACTGAGGCTCAGAAAGGGGCAGGCATTCGCCCCAAGTGGTAGTGGTGGTGGTGTTTAGTTGCTTCAGTCGTGTCCAACTTTTACGACCCTATGGACTATAGCCCCCCAGACTACACTGTTCATGGGATTTCTCAGGTACGAATATTGGAGTTGGTTGCCATTTCCTCCTCCAGGGGATCTTCCTAACCCAGGAATCAAACCAACATCTCTTGTGGCTCCTGCATTGGCAGGCAGGTTCTTTATCACCGAGCCACCAGGGAAGCCCAAACCAACAAGTGACAAATCCAGTATTTAAAGTAAGGCAAGCAACCTCTAAAGCTATGACCAGCCTGGATGGCATATTCAAAAGCAGAGACATCACTTTGCCAACCAAGGCCTGTCCAGTCAAGGCTATGGTTTTTCCAGTGGTCATGTATGGATGTGAGAGTTGGACTGCGAAGAAGGCTGAGCACCAAAGAACTGATGTTTTTGAACTGTGGTGTTGGAGAAGACTCTGGAGAGCCCCCTGGACTGCAAGGAGATCCAACCAGTTCATCCTAAAGGAGATCATCCCTGGGTGTTCTTTGGAAAGACTGATGCTGAAGCTGAAACTCCAATACTTTGGCCACCTCATGTGAAGAGATGACTCATTGGAAAAGACTCTGATGCTGGGAGGGATTGGGGACAGAGGAGAAGGGGATGACAGAGGATGAGATGTCTGGATGGCATCATTGACTCGATGGATGTGAGTTTGGGTGAACTCTGGGAGATGGCGATGGACAGGGAGGCCTGGTGTGCTGCAGTTCATGGGGTCGCAAAGAGTCAGGCACGACTGAGCAACTGAACTGAACTGAACTGACTGAAGCAACCTCTCCCTGAGCCTCAGGTTCCTCCTAGCTGTGAAGTCAGTAGAATAAGACCTGCCTTGCACTGTGGACTCTGAGGGCTGAATGAAATCATGGGTGAAAAGTTATCATGTACCACATGAGAGTTGGTTAATAGACTTGTACGATGGAATATCTAATTTCTAGGACTGTTGTGGTGATCCACTGATATAAACAATGCGATTATGTCTTTTAGGAAAACCTAACTCTCGGCACATATTGGTAATTTTGATTTGGGGATTATGAAAATGGCAAAAGCTTTTGCCAGCAAGCTCCGACCACCTTCTAGGATAGTGANGCGATTATGTCTTTTAGGAAAACCTAACTCTCGGCACATATTGGTAATTTTGATTTGGGGATTATGAAAATGGCAAAAGCTTTTGCCAGCAAGCTCTGACCACCTTCTAGGATAGTGATCCCCAACCTTTCTGGGACCAGGGACCAGTTTCGTTGAAGAGTTTTTCCATGGTCCTGGGTGGTGGGGGATGGTTTGGGAATGATTCAAATGCATTATTACATTTACTGTGCGCTTTATTTCCATTATTATTACATCAGCTCCACCTCAGATCGTCAGGCATTAGATCACAGAGGTTGGGGGCCCCTGTTCTAGAGCACCTGAGATCCTGGAGGGGAACATTTCACAGAGAGAGAATTTTTTTGCAGAAAACTAGGTTGAGGGATCCTAGGAGCACATTTTAGCATAAGAAAAAGTGAGAGGTGCACGATGTGACGATTTGATATATGTATAGATGACAAAATTGGGGAAAAAGAGAAAAAATAAGAGGCCCAAATTTCATTTCCCAGTCCATCCCTTCACATGCTTTGTGATCTTGGGCTGGCTTTCCTTTCTAGAAACTGTGAGAAAGAGCCCAGCAGAGTGAACGTCCTCCCCACATAGCAAAGGATCTGTCTTTGCAAAGAGCACAGAGCGGCCCCTGCTTGAGCCCCAGGCTGGGCTGACGCAAGTGGATTTCACCTCATTGCATCATGACATTTGCATAGAACTTTCCCCAGAGGGACCCCATCTGCACAGATGGATGTAATGGCCTCATTCACCTCCTGCCTGGGCAGGGTCTCAAGTGCTCACAAGGCTCAGAGAGCATCTTTGTCCCTCTGGCTGTGGGCTCATTCTCCTGAACACTTTTTCTCCCTGCTCCGTGTCCTTCTTTCTTCCCTCTTTGCTTCCCCAACCTCTCTCCATCCTGCAACTTTTCAATAATTTAAAAGTGTAGGAATGAACAGGAAGATTAAAGTAGAAGCCCCAGCTCTCTCACCTAATTGAGAAGTGACCTTGAATAGGTGACAATTTCTCTGAGCCTTGGTGATCCTTCCTAAAAGGGGAGAGGCGAAAGCATGCCCCTCCAGTGGCTGTGACGAGGGGTAATGAATTAGCCGATAAAATGAGCGTAGCAAATGCCACACGCCCTGTGTGCCTCTTTCTCGGTAAGCAAGGTGGGGACTGTGTCAGCCTTGCTCACTCTTGTGTCCCCAGAGCCTAAGCTGCAGAATACGGATGCAGGTCTGTTCTCTTCCTCTCTCTTCCTCTCAGTGAAGTATGGCTAGTGCAGCCCCTCGTTTCCTTTTTCAGTCCCAGTTCACAGGTCTGGGACGCCCTGGTGAGCACCCCTACAGCTACCACTGCCATGCAGAGCCTTGCCGCTTTCAGCGGCTCACTGTGCCCTGATTCCAGGACACTCCCCAGCCTCCATGCATATGCAGGGGCTGTACTGTCCCATCTTAAATATGCTTCTGCAACTTCTTCACCACCCTAAGAAGCAGAGAACATTAGACTTGGGAGAGACCTAGAGAAAATCCTCCAAAATGGGGAGACTGAGGGTAGAGCCAGGTCCAAATCTAATAGCTGAGGTCCAGTGGGGAGACCCTGTGAGCAGAGAGGCCTGGATTAGCATCCTTACTTGCTGAATACTTCAGCAAGGCCTCATACTTGCTGAACAACTGAGGGAAAAACCCCTTCACTGCCATCACCCTGAATTTGTGTATCTAGAAAACGGTGGTGAAAAAAGATACAGTAAGTCCTCTCCATACAAATGAGTTCCATTCCCAGAGCACGTTTGTTAAGTCCAGTGTGACCCTAAGTCCAACAAAATTAGTCTAGGTACCCAAAATTAGCCTATGCACCCAACTAACAATTGTCTGTAATACGATATTGACACCCCCTTGCCTGCGCTCTAGCGCTGGGCTGAGCTGGTGGCCGCTCCCGTCTTCCGCACAGTGTGTTCTCTCTCTCTTCCCACCGGGCTCCGCGATTCTTTCGGGACAGCCTCACATATGGTTTCTCTCTCCTGCTTCCTGTTGCACCTCACCCAGGCAAACGTGCAACAGATTCTGTCTCTTAGGATAAGACACAAAGTCCTAGCGAGAGTTCAAGGCCTTGCCTGATCTCCACGCCCTTCTTAGACCTCATCTGGTTCGCTTCATCCCCTCGCTCTCTGCGGCTTGTTTCCTGTTCCCTCAAAGACGCCAGGTGTGTTTCTGGGTGTAAGTCTTCAGCTGTTCCTGTTCCTCACCACTCCTGCACTTCCTTGGCCAGCTCCTCTTCATCTGCCAGGTCTTACTGCAAGCCCTGCCTCCTGCCTCCTTAGTCTGACCAAACACGGGGCCATCGGCTCCTCCCATCCCCCAGCATTCTACCCTACGCCATTCTTGGACGGAGTCACGTCTGTGCCTTCATGCCTGTGCCGTCTGGGCAGGGGCCATGTCTGTGTGGTTTTTTTTAATACGTATTATTTGGCCATGCTGGGTCTTAGCTCTGGTATGTAAGATTGTTTAGTTGTGACACGTGGGATCTAGTTCCCTGACCAGGGATAGTAGCAGGGCCCCCTGCATTGAGAGCGTGGAATCTGAGCCACTGGACCACCAGGAAGTCCCCGTGTCTGTGGTTGACCTCTTTATCTACCACGTGGCAGGCATTCAAAAGACCCATGACTGGAGGGACACACGGAAGCACAAACACCCAGGGACAGCGCCAGTCAAGGGGCCTCTGCTCCTGCACTCCTGTGCTGCGTAACTTCATACAAGCCACCTCCCTTCTCGGGCTTCAGGTTCCCTATCTGCACACAAACTTGATTTTAATGATCTCTACCTTCCCTTCTGTCTGAGACTCCTTCTCAGCCCAAGAAAGGTGGAAGGCTATGCCCTGGGCAGAAAAGACCAGGAAATGCTGCCCTTCTCCACAGCTTGTGCCTTGCACATCCCCCTTTCTGCCACTCCAGTTCCAGAGGCTTCTCCAGAGTTATCAGCCAGCAAGGCCCTGTGCCCTTGCGGGCACCCTGGCTGTGTGGGGCGTGCTGTGTGCACACACTTTCCTCCTGGCCTGGCCCAGGCAGTTTCAGCGTTCCCCTAAAGACATGGGTCTGGATCCAGAGGGCAGGAACCTTAGTCGGAACACAACGAAGTCTAGAAGGTTTGGTCTCAGGGGGTCGATCGGGGATGTTCCTCGTGCCCTTCCATGCTTGTAAACTCAGGTGCATCAACGGAGCCCTTGCTAGGGGCCTGGGAGTACCCCGCTTGACCTTCGGCAGGTAGGTACCTGTCGAGCTGGACTCCCCATCAGTGAGACAAGGGATCTGGTGAGGAGCAATGCCACCTCCACACCAGCCCGCAGAGGTCCCAGCGCGGAGGAAAAGCATGGTATCTCGCCCTTCTTCTTGCCTCTCCGTGACCTGGCTGTTCAGAGCCTGCCTCGGGGGTCTTCTCTGCTCATAGGCATCCTTACTGACTGGGGATCTACAACTCGTAAGAGAAGGTGGAGCCCGCCTGCCCCACCCGCTCCCGTAGGTATCCCCAGGTCTCACCTGGAAGAGACACATCCAGGTCTGGTCCATGGCCGTGTGCACACACACGCAGCTACTGCCCGAGTGCTGTCCGTGTGCAGGATGATTCCCACATGGCTCCACCCAGTCTCGAGAGGCTGCTGGCCTTTAGCTACCCAGCTTACAGATGGTAAAATAGAGGCCTCAGCCTGTCTCAGACCTGCCCTGGAACTCACTACTTGTCAACCTGGTAGATGCTGCAGGATTTTAAGCCCCCACTCTGGACACCGAGAACTTGTCGGCAAGCCCCACCAAGAGGGGGCGGGCAGCTCTCTGTCCCAGGTCCCGGCCGAGTGCTATGGGGTGTGTTTAATGGTCACTCACCTCCTACCTCTTATTATGTACCTGGCGCTCCGTTCCTCGCCCTTCCCAGCAGCTCCCATAAGGCAGCTATTCTCACAATCCTTGTTTCACATCTTAGAGGAAATGAAGATGCGAAGAGGTGAGTCATTTGTCTGGCAGGGCGCCTTGGACCTGCGCCCCCATTTGTAACTGCTCTCCGGCACTGTTCCCCCAGGAGGCAGGGTCCCTCTCACAGAGGAAGAAGCTGAGGTCTGGTAGAGACGAGTCCCATCCCGATAAAGCTGGCTCCAAGCCTGACTCCCAGATGCCTGGATTCCCCGAGCAACTTTCCACCTTCTCCCCCGGAAGGCCTCCCAAGCAAACCTACCACCCACAGCATCAAGGCCTCGGCGGCCAGTTTACATTTGGGATTCCCAGCATCGCACAGCTAGGCTGTCCCATAAACGGCTTGGCCACCCACTCTGGGATTCTGTCAACAAGCCCAGGTCGGTGATGGAAGGCCAAGGTTCTCGCTTTTTCCTCTAGGCTGGAGACAGTGCTCAGCACAGGGGTTTCAACCCGTGGGTGAGCTGCCCAGGGTAACACCTCCACCCACGTGTGTGTGAGCGGCTCAGGAATGCAGCCTGGCCAATGCCACAGGGCCCTGGCGGAAGGGCTGTCTGAGGCTGGCTTCTGACTCACTCAGCAGGGAGGTCACAGCAGAGGGTGGGCGGCGTGGGGGAGCGGGAGGCGTGCTGCAGTGAAGGTCAGAAAGCCTGACTGTCCACCCGCCCACGCAGGGCCCTAAGCGACTCGCTTCACCACTGTGAGTCTCTGGGTCGCCATAGTGTTGATGGAAAGATTTAGTGACCTCCAGCAGACCCAGGCCTGATGCTGGGGCTCCTCTATAGCTCCTTTGGGACTGTGCAGATCTGTGCCTGGCATGGGGCATGCAGCAGTCAGGGAATGCCAAAGCTTGTTTAGACGCGGGTAAGTGGAGGAGAAAACACGAAGTGTGGGTAATGTGGAAGAGTGCACCCGGTTAGGCAAGGAGACCTGGTCTGATTCCTTGTGTTGTTAGCGGTGAAGTCGTGTAAGCTAGTGAAATGCTAGCAGGAAAGTGACTTCTTTGTGGGGAGGAGATTCAGTTTGCCTATCTATAAGATAGAGGAAATAACAGTCCTGCCGTGGAGAAGTATTTTGGATAAAGTATAAAATCAAGGACAGCACTTGCATAAGGCCAGGGGTAGAATTCGTGCTCACTAAATGATGTCGGTGATGGTGGTGATGATGTGGTAATGGCATTGATGATGGTTGTGATGATCGTCATTCTAGGGGGATAGAAAGGCCTGGTTCTTTTCATAGGATCAAGTTTGAAATGAGTGTTGAATTTACCCACAGGAAAAAAAAAGTCAAAGTTACACCCCAAGTGGGGGAAATCCTAACACCCCAGAAACCAGTGGGTGGAAGAATTCGTCTATTTGGCTTAGTCATTTGCCTGCTGTCTTACTAATCTTCCAAGTTGAGCACATGCGTTCCCTCTTCCAGGAAACCTTCTAGGATTCTCTCTGCTGGTTCAGTCTTCAAGATCATCGAACACTCCCATCACTCCCTAGATAAAGTTCAGACTCCCCAGTGTGGCTTATAGAAGCCTCGCTTGAGGCCCAGGTTCACCTCGCATGCCTTCGTCTCTTGCACCGTGCTCTGGCCCTTTTCAGGGCATCAGAGTTTCCTGACTGTGTTCCCTTGTTCTGGGCTTTGCACAGACTCTGCGCTCTGCCAGGAACACGCTTCTCTCTCATCTTTCTCTCTGGCCTTCCCCTCACTACTTCTACCCGGGTAAGACCTGCTACGACTTCCCTGCCTCACCTCTAACACGGTCTTCTCCGAGGAGCTGGTGATCGGCCTCAGTTGCTGTGTCTCCATCAGCGTTTCCTGGCCGCTCCGCGCCTGCCCATGGGTCCCCATGACCGCACGGCTGGGCCTGGCCCCTCTGCTCGTGGCCTAGCACAGTAGCTATCACCTAGCAGGTTCTCAGCAGTAGGGGACATGGGAACTTGGGATATAGCAGTGACTAGAATTAATGCACCTTCTCACTCATGAAATTTTCCTTCCAACAGCAAGAGGTATCGAAACAGCCAGGCAATGAATAACACATACATTCTTACAATATGTGCCAAACTGATGTGTGTTACGGAAGGAAGGAAGACGTGGAAGCCAAGGTCAGTGGGTGCAGAAGGGCCAGAGGTGATGCAAGGTGGGTGGTTAGGGCGGGGCACATTGAACCCACTGCACTTGGGCAAAAAACCTGGAGTGAGTCATAAGGATGAATGGAGAAGAATGTTCCTGGCCAAAGGAACAGCTCGTGGTGAAGGCTGGAAGGCAAGGAGGATGCCTGGCCTGTGTGCAGGGCAGCAAGGAGTCCCGAGGGCTGGAGGCAAGTGGAGGAAGGCACCAATAGAGGGGGGTTTGGTGAGGTCTTGGGGTGAGTAGAGCAGTCAAGGCCTTGCAGGCTGCTGGGAGGACCAGTGTCCACTCTGAGGAAGTGGAGAGGCACAGGGAGCTGTGCGCAGAGATGCGAAGCCATCCTGACTCCTTTTCAGAGGACCATTCAAGTTGCTAAGCTGAGACGTTAGAGCTGTTGACATGCACCCCAACTCTGCAAACAACCCTCTGTCAGCTCTGCTGAGATGACTACTTCCCATCTAAAGCTTCCGACTATCTTCCCCTATCTTACAGAATCACTAGCCTCCTTAGACCAACGAGCTCCACTAGGGACTCACACCCTTTCCCAAGAAAGCAGGTTTTCACTTAGATTTGAGCAAATACAGGTGGCAGGCCTACGCTTCATGGTATCAGTTGGGCATGTCGTCCTGTGCCAAGACACGCTCCTGGGACCAATTTTTAACTCTTCCCTGGTCCCCTGACCCTGATTAGCCTTCAAGTTCCTGTTCAAGGATCACCTCACTCAGGAAGCCACTCAGAGAGTCCTTAGACATGAATCTAATCCAAATATCAGGAGATAAAAACTCAAGGCAAGCCTGGCCTGGCCAAGGCCTCAGAGCTGAGTTGTAGAGTTGGGGCCACATTGCAGCTCCCCAGACATCTTCCAGAATCAGTCTCTTAGCAGTCAACCGAGACACGACCACCACCATCATTCCAGGCCACCGCACCTTGGAAAACACTGGTGTGTCAAGTACCTGAAGGTTATTTCTCCTTCCTCCCTTACACCCTGCTACAAATGCGGACCTAGAATGAGTCCAATTAGAAACATGATCATTCGTCGTTGGTACAGGGGGAAGCTGTTGAAGCAACCATTCTGGAAATCTGCTCTGTATTCTAGACTACTTTTGGCTCCAATAAGAAAATACTGGGTCCCACCTCTTCCTGTCTGCCTTGCAGTGCACACAAGTGCCTGGGTAGGAGGCTGGGCATGCCTGGAAGGTAGAGTTTCCTCAGGCAGCCCTGCACTGTCCTGTCTCATCTTCCAGTAGGGCCCAGGTCACCCCACCAGGCAGATGAGGGGAACAGCTGGGGTCTGTACAGACAAGTGAGGGGGAAGGCTGGAGGGAAGAGATGGACATCATTCTGGCTTAAGTGATAGGGAGGCCTCAGGTCCAGGGACCAGAAAGAGGTTTTACGTGGAGAGTAGGAGGAAGGATCCACATAGGCAAAGGTTTTGGCATAGTCAATAAAGCAGAAATGGATGTTTTTCTGGAACTCTCTTGCTTTTTTGATAATCCAGCAGATGTTGGCAATTTGATCTCTGGCTCCTCTGCCTTTTCTAAAACCAGCTTGAACATCAGGAAGTTCACGGTTCACGTATTGCTGAAGCCTGGCTTGGAGAATTTAGAGCATTACAAAAGCATTACTTTACCAGCATGAGATGAGTGCAATTGTGCCGTAGTTTGAGCATTCTTTGGCATTGCCTTTCTTTGGGATTGGAATGAAAACTGACCTTTTCCAGTCTGTTGGCCACTGCTGAGTTTTCCAAATTTGCTGGCATATTGAGGGCAGCACTTTCACAGCATCATCTTTTAGGATTTGAAATAGCTTAACTGGAATTCCATCGCCTCCACTAGCTTTGTTCATAGTGATGCTTCCTAAGGCCCACTTGACTTCACATTCCAGGATGTCTGGCTTTAGGTGAGTGATCACACCTTCGTGATTATCTGGGTTGTGAAGATCTTTTTTGTACAGTTCTTCTGTGTATTCTTACCACCACTTCTTAATATCTTCTGCTTCTGTTAGGTCCCTACCATTTCTGTCCTTTATGGAGCCCATCTTTGCATGAAATGGTCCCTTG
>SJYW01003338.1:653190-684091 GCA_006410735.1 Raphicerus campestris | reverse complement strand
GTCTGTGCCTTCATGCCTGCGCCGTCTGGGCAGGGGCCATGTCTGTGTGGTTTTTTTTAATACGTATTATTTGGCCATGCTGGGTCTTAGCTCTGGTATGTAAGATTGTTTAGTTGTGACACGTGGGATCTAGTTCCCTGACCGGGGATAGTAGCAGGGCCCCCTGCATTGAGAGCATGGAATCTGAGCCACTGGACCACCAGGAAGTCCCCGTGTCTGTGGTTGACCTCTTTATCTACCACGTGGCAGGCATTCAAAAGACCCATGACTGGAGGGACACACGGAAGCACAAACACCCAGGGACAGCACCAGTCAAGGGGCCTCTGCTCCTGCACTCCTGTGCTGCGTAACTTCATACAAGCCACCTCCCTTCTCGGGCTTCAGGTTCCCTATCTGCACACCAACTTGATTTTAATGATCTCTACCTTCCCTTCTGTCTGAGACTCCTTCTCAGCCCAAGAAAGGTGGAAGGCTATGCCCTGGGCAGAAAAGACCAGGAAATGCTGCCCTTCTCCACAGTTTGTGCCTTGCACATCCCCCTTTCTGCCACTCCAGTCCCAGAGGCTTCTCCAGAGTTATCAGCCAGCAAGGCCCTGTGCCCTTGCGGGCACCCTGGCTGTGTGGGGCGTGCTGTGTGCACATACTTTCCTCCTGGCCTGGCCCAGGCAGTTTCAGCGTTCCCCTAAAGACATGGGTCTGGATCCAGAGGGCAGGAACCTTAGTCGGAACACAATGAAGTCTAGAAGGTTTGGTCTCAGGGGGTCGATCGGGGATGCTCCTCGTGCCCTTCCATGCTTGTAAACTCAGGCACATCAACGGAGCCCTTGCTAGGGGCCTGGGAGTACCCCGCTCGACCTTCGGCAGGTAGGTACCTGTCGAGCTGGACTCCCCATCAGTGAGACAAGGGATCTGGTGAGGAGCAATGCCACCTCCACACCAGCCCGCAGAGGTCCCAGCGCGGAGGACAAGCATGGTATCTCGCCCTTCTTCTTGCCTCTCCGTGACCTGGCTGTTCAGAGCCTGCCTCGGGGGTCTTCTCTGCTCATAGGCATCCTTACTGACTGGGGATCTACAACTCGTAAGAGAAGGTGGAGCCCGCCTGCCCCACCCGCTCCCGTAGGTATCCCCAGGTCTCACCTGGAAGAGACACATCCAGGTCTGGTCCATGGCCGTGTGCACACACACGCAGCTACTGCCCGAGTGCTGTCCGTGTGCAGGATGATTCCCACATGGCTCCACCCAGTCTCGAGAGGCTGCTGGCCTTTAGCTACCCAGCTTACAGATGGTAAAATAGAGGCCTCAGCCTGTCTCAGACCTGCCCTGGAACTCACTACTTGTCAACCTGGTAGATGCTGCAGGATTTTAAGCCCCCACTCTGGACACCGAGAACTTGTCGGCAAGCCCCACCAAGAGGGGGCGGGCAGCTCTCTGTCCCAGGTCCCGGCCGAGTGCTATGGGGTGTGTTTAATGGTCACTCACCTCCTACCTCTTATTATGTACCTGGCGCTCCGTTCCTCGCCCTTCCCAGCAGCTCCCATAAGGCAGCTATTCTCACAATCCTTGTTTCACATCTTAGAGGAAATGAAGATGCGAAGAGGTGAGTCATTTGTCTGGCAGGGCGCCTTGGACCTGCGCCCCCATTTGTAACTGCTCTCCGGCACTGTTCCCCCAGGAGGCAGGGTCCCTCTCACAGAGGAAGAAGCTGAGGTCTGGTAGAGACGAGTCCCATCCCGATAAAGCTGGCTCCAAGCCTGACTCCCAGATGCCTGGATTCCCCGAGCAACTTTCCACCTTCTCCCCCGGAAGGCCTCCCAAGCAAACCTACCACCCACAGCATCAAGGCCTCGGCGGCCAGTTTACATTTGGGATTCCCAGCATCGCACAGCTAGGCTGTCCCATAAACGGCTTGGCCACCCACTCTGGGATTCTGTCAACAAGCCCAGGTCGGTGATGGAAGGCCAAGGTTCTCGCTTTTTCCTCTAGGCTGGAGACAGTGCTCAGCACAGGGGTTTCAACCCGTGGGTGAGCTGCCCAGGGTAACACCTCCACCCACGTGTGTGTGAGCGGCTCAGGAATGCAGCCTGGCCAATGCCACAGGGCCCTGGCGGAAGGGCTGTCTGAGGCTGGCTTCTGACTCACTCAGCAGGGAGGTCACAGCAGAGGGTGGGCGGCGTGGGGGAGCGGGAGGCGTGCTGCAGTGAAGGTCAGAAAGCCTGACTGTCCACCCGCCCACGCAGGGCCCTAAGCGACTCGCTTCACCACTGTGAGTCTCTGGGTCGCCATAGTGTTGATGGAAAGATTTAGTGACCTCCAGCAGACCCAGGCCTGATGCTGGGGCTCCTCTATAGCTCCTTTGGGACTGTGCAGATCTGTGCCTGGCATGGGGCATGCAGCAGTCAGGGAATGCCAAAGCTTGTTTAGACGCGGGTAAGTGGAGGAGAAAACACGAAGTGTGGGTAATGTGGAAGAGTGCACCCGGTTAGGCAAGGAGACCTGGTCTGATTCCTTGTGTTGTTAGCGGTGAAGTCGTGTAAGCTAGTGAAATGCTAGCAGGAAAGTGACTTCTTTGTGGGGAGGAGATTCAGTTTGCCTATCTATAAGATAGAGGAAATAACAGTCCTGCCGTGGAGAAGTATTTTGGACAAAGTATAAAATCAAGGACAGCACTTGCATAAGGCCAGGGGTAGAATTCGTGCTCACTAAATGATGTCGGTGATGGTGGTGATGATGTGGTAATGGCATTGATGATGGTTGTGATGATCGTCATTCTAGGGGGATAGAAAGGCCTGGTTCTTTTCATAGGATCAAGTTTGAAATGAGTGTTGAATTTACCCACAGGAAAAAAAAAGTCAAAGTTACACCCCAAGTGGGGGAAATCCTAACACCCCAGAAACCAGTGGGTGGAAGAATTCGTCTATTTGGCTTAGTCATTTGCCTGCTGTCTTACTAATCTTCCAAGTTGAGCACATGCGTTCCCTCTTCCAGGAAACCTTCTAGGATTCTCTCTGCTGGTTCAGTCTTCAAGATCATCGAACACTCCCATCACTCCCTAGATAAAGTTCAGACTCCCCAGTGTGGCTTATAGAAGCCTCGCTTGAGGCCCAGGTTCACCTCGCATGCCTTCGTCTCTTGCACCGTGCTCTGGCCCTTTTCAGGGCATCAGAGTTTCCTGACTGTGTTCCCTTGTTCTGGGCTTTGCACAGACTCTGCGCTCTGCCAGGAACACGCTTCTCTCTCATCTTTCTCTCTGGCCTTCCCCTCACTACTTCTACCCGGGTAAGACCTGCTACGACTTCCCTGCCTCACCTCTAACACGGTCTTCTCNCCAAGCAAACCTACCACCCACAGCATCAAGGCCTCGGCGGCCAGTTTACATTTGGGATTCCCAGCATCGCACAGCTAGGCTGTCCCATAAACGGCTTGGCCACCCACTCTGGGATTCTGTCAACAAGCCCAGGTCGGTGATGGAAGGCCAAGGTTCTCGCTTTTTCCTCTAGGCTGGAGACAGTGCTCAGCACAGGGGTTTCAACCCGTGGGTGAGCTGCCCAGGGTAACACCTCCACCCACGTGTGTGTGAGCGGCTCAGGAATGCAGCCTGGCCAATGCCACAGGGCCCTGGCGGAAGGGCTGTCTGAGGCTGGCTTCTGACTCACTCAGCAGGGAGGTCACAGCAGAGGGTGGGCGGCGTGGGGGAGCGGGAGGCGTGCTGCAGTGAAGGTCAGAAAGCCTGACTGTCCACCTGCCCACGCAGGGCCCTAAGCGACTCGCTTCACCACTGTGAGTCTCTGGGTCGCCGTAGTGTTGATGGAAAGATTTAGTGACCTCCAGCAGACCCAGGCCTGATGCTGGGGCTCCTCTATAGCTCCTTTGGGACTGTGCAGATCTGTGCCTGGCACGGGGCATGCAGCAGTCAGGGAATGCCAAAGCTTGTTTAGACGCGGGTAAGTGGAGGAGAAAACACGAAGTGTGGGTAATGTGGAAGAGTGCACCCGGTTAGGCAAGGAGACCTGGTCTGATTCCTTGTGTTGTTAGCGGTGAAGTCGTGTAAGCTAGTGAAATGCTAGCAGGAAAGTGACTTCTTTGTGGGGAGGAGATTCAGTTTGCCTATCTATAAAATAGAGGAAATAACAGTCCTGCCGTGGAGAAGTATTTTGGATAAAGTATAAAATCAAGGACAGCACTTGCATAAGGCCAGGGGTAGAATTCGTGCTCACTAAATGATGTCGGTGATGGTGGTGATGATGTGGTAATGGCATTGATGATGGTTGTGATGATCGTCATTCTAGGGGGATAGAAAGGCCTGGTTCTTTTCATAGGATCAAGTTTGAAATGAGTGTTGAATTTACCCACAGGAAAAAAAAAGTCAAAGTTACACCCCAAGTGGGGGAAATCCTAACACCCCAGAAACCAGTGGGTGGAAGAATTCGTCTATTTGGCTTAGTCATTTGCCTGCTGTCTTACTAATCTTCCAAGTTGAACACATGCGTTCCCTCTTCCAGGAAACCTTCTAGGATTCTCTCTGCTGGTTCAGTCTTTAAGATCATCGAACACTCCCATCACTCCCTAGATAAAGTTCAGACTCCCCAGTGTGGCTTATAGAAGCCTCGCTTGAGGCCCAGGTTCACCTCGCATGCCTTCGTCTCTTGCACCGTGCTCTGGCCCTTTTCAGGGCATCAGAGTTTCCTGACTGTGTTCCCTTGTTCTGGGCTTTGCACAGACTCTGCGCTCTGCCAGGAACACGCTTCTCTCTCATCTTTCTCTCTGGCCTTCCCCTCACTACTTCTACCCGGGTAAGACCTGCTACGACTTCCCTGCCTCACCTCTAACACGGTCTTCTCTGAGGAGCTGGTGATCAGCCTCAGTTGTTGTGTCTCCATCAGCATTTCCTGGCCGCTCCGCGCCTGCCCATGGGTCCCCATGACCGCACGGCTGGGCCTGGCCCCTCTGCTCATGGCCTAGCACAGTTGCTATCACCTAGCAGGTTCTCAGCAGTAGGGGACATGGGAACTTGGGATATAGCAGTGACTAGAATTAATGCACCTTCTCACTCATGAAATTTTCCTTCCAACAGCAAGAGGTATCGAAACAGCCGGGCAACGAATAACACATACATTCTTACAATATGTGCCAAACTGATGTGTGTTACGGAAGGAAGGAAGACGTGGAAGCCAAGGTCAGTGGGTGCAGAAGGGCCAGAGGTGATGCAAGGTGGGTGGTCAGGGTGGGGCACATTGAACCCACTGCACTTGGGCAAAAAACCTGGAGTGAGTCATAAGGATGAATGGAGAAGAATGTTCCTGGCCAAAAGAACAGCTCGTGGTGAAGGCTGGAAGGCAGGAGGATGCCTGGCCTGTGTGCAGGGCAGCAAGGAGTCCCGAGGGCTGGAGGCAAGTGGAGGAAGGCACCAATAGAGGGGGGTTTGGTGAGGTCTCGGGGTGGGTAGAGCACTCAGGGCCTTGCAGGCTGCTGGGAGGACCAGTGTCCACTCTGGGGAAGTGGAGAGGCACAGAGAGCTGTGCGCAGAGATGCGAAGCCATCCTGACTCCTTTTCAGAGAACCATTCAAGTTGCTAAGCTGAGACGTTAGAGCTGTTGACATGCACCCCAACTCTGCAAACAACCCTCTGTCAGCTCTGCTGAGATGACTACTTCCCATCTAAACCTTCCGACTATCTTCCCCTATCTTACAGAATCACTAGCCTCCTTAGACCAACGAGCTCCACTAGGGACTCACACCCTTTCCCAAGAAAGCAGGTTTTCACTTAGATTTGAGCAAATACAGGTGGCAGGCCTAAGCTTCATGGTATCAGTTGGGCATGTCGTCCTGTGCCAAGACACACTCCTGGGACCAATTTTTAACTCTTCCCTGGTCCCCTGACCCTGATTAGCCTTCAAGTTCCTGTTCAAGGACCACCTCACTCAGGAAGCCACGCAGAGAGTCCTTAGACATGAATCTAATCCAAATATCAGGAGATAAAAACTCAAGGCAAGCCTGGCCTGGCCAAGGCCTCAGAGCTGAGCTGTAGAGTTGGGGCCACACTGCAGCTCCCCAGACATCTTCCAGAATCAGTCTCTTAGCAGCCAACCGAGACATGACCACCACCATCATTTCAGGCCACCGCACCTTGGAAAACACTGGTGTGTCAAATACCTGAAGGTTATTTCTCCTTCCTCCCTTACACCCTGCTACAAATGCGGACCTAGAATGAGTCCAGTTAGAAACATGATCGTTCGTCGTTGGTACAGGGGGAAGCTGTTGAAGCAACCATTCTGGAAATCTGCTCTGTATTCTAGACTACTTTCGGCTCCAATAAGAAAATACTGGGTCCCACCTCTTCCTGTCTGCCTTGCAGTGCACACAAGTGCCTGGGTAGGAGGCTGGGCATGCCNGTGAGAGAGGTCTCTGGTGTCCACTCTGTGCAGAGGTAGGTCCCCTGCCTTTGGTGCATGGGAGGTGGGCGGCGGGGGGGAAGGTGCTAAGGGAGGGTGGGGTGGCTTAGAAGGAGCTCTCAGTCAAGATCCTGGCGCTGCCTCCTGTGTGACCCTGGCCCAGCACCCTCCCCTCTCTGATCCTGTTTCTCCATCTGTACAGTGAGGGGCGTGTGCTGATGATCTCCATCTGCCTTGAGACTGACATGTGGCCTCTGTGTGGGCACCTGGGTGTGTACACGGGACGCTCAGTGAGATCCTATGTGGAGCTCTGGGTGGGGAGTGGGGAAAAGCATGCTGAGTGTGAAAAACAGAGGAAGGAGCCCAAGGTCAGGGACACAGATTGGTCTCTTGGATGTGTGCGAGAGTCAAGCAGAGAGACAGATAGGACCACAGGGATGGAGGCAAAGAAGGTGGGCAGGAAGGAGGTGGAAAGAGGTATAGAGGTCTCAGGAGGAGGAAGAGAGAAACAGTGAAAACAGAGGCAGGCAATTCTTGTATCTTCTTGTATCCAGAAAATCCTCCATGGTGACATCTGCTCCTCTTGACGAGTGGCACCTTCATGAGACTAGCAGGGTCTTCTGCAGAAATATGTGCTTGGTTGCGTGTTCTCTGTCTTCACCAAAATCACACCTCTCCTGACCTTGCCCTTATCTCTTGGGAGCGGTTTCTCAGAGCTATCTAAGATGCTATCTCCTGGCCTATAGTCCTCACTTGCCCCAAATGAGGCAACTCACAACTCTTAAAAAGAAGAAGAANCCTTGCCCTTATCTCTTGGGAGCGGTTTCTCAGAGCTATCTAAGATGCTATCTCCTGGCCTATAGTCCTCACTTGCCCCAAATGAGGCAACTCACAACTCTTAAAAAGAAGAAGAAGAAGAAAACAGAGGCAGGAAAAGGGGCACTAAGTTGGAGATGGGCAGAGAGTGGCGGCAGAAGAGGGGAGGAGGGAGGGGCGGCAGCCTCAGGGTGCAGGGGGCAGCAGAGGTGCTGGCAGGCGAGCCAGCAGGGAGTGCTGAGTGAGGCCTTGCCATCGCGCCCTCGGCTCGTCTGGGAAACAGAACACCTGCTATCAGGTTCTGCCAGCTCTCCTAGAGGGATCTGCAATGGGCAGGCGGGCAGACGGGAGCCCTCCCAGCGCCTCAGCAGAAAGGCTGGTGGAGAGACTCAGCTGGACCTTTCTGGCAACCCCGTCTCTCACTTTCTCCAGTGTGTGGAGCCAACGCACCAGAGCTGACACACGGCGCCAGGGGTCACACTGCCCCAGGGGACACGAGTGGGGCCCACATTGGCTCTGGGGGCCCCGATTGATCAGGTGACTCGTAGGAACATGGGGCTGGTCAATTCTGATGGGAACTTGGCCTTCCACACCTGCCTGGCGCCGTGGGGTGAGCACAGCCCTTGGACTCGGGCTTGGGGTCTAATCCTCCTACCGGACTGCCGCCCACCCCCGAGGTCTAGTGTCCATGAGGAGAGGATGCAGACAGTGGCCCTCGCTTCCTGGGACCATCCTGAGGTCTAAACAGACCTGTGTGCTAAGTGCTGGGTGTGCAAACACGGGAGGTGATTCAAACACGGGAGGTGATTCATACACAATCGGTATTACTAGGTCCCCGTATCACATATTAATTGCTTTCCACCACCCAAGTGAAGCATGAGAAAGACACCAGAAGCCCTGCCTATGGAGTGTCCAAGAACTTCTACCAGAGAAGCTGTGAGCCCTGCCCCGACGAGCGAGGACGTTTCCGCCAGGCAGACGCAGCTTTGGGGTCTTCTCTGCTCCTTAACCCCAGCTGTTCCTGGAGCCTCAGTCTCCTCATCTGTAAATGAGGTGCTTTGCCCTTTTACTCCCTGGCCGTCATGGGGATTCAGTGGGACGTGACATAACAGCCTTAGCACAGGGGCTGCTGGGGGGAAGGACTAAATGCTTAAGGCTTGGAGAAATGATGGTGAACCAGTGCCTGCCCCACAGAGCAGGTGTGGCCGTCAGATGCTTTCACGTATGGACAGGGACTAATGCAAGACCAGGGCGTGTGAATGGTCAATGAGGTCATTTTCCTCCCGGTCACTCACCTGTACCCGCGTGGGGTTCAGCCAGTGTGGGATGTCGCGGACAGTCACGTTCACTGGCAGGACGATGGACTCGCTGTTGTGGTCCAGGCAGGAGGTGGTGCACTCTGACCCTGCGGGGAAGCAGAGGGAGGCAGCAGCTCAACCCCTGTCTCCTGATGCCAGGGGCTGCCCCTCCCCCCACTGGAATGGACCCAGCTGCTCCCTGGACCCCATTGGCCTGGGCCATCCCGCCCTCAGGGGCAGCGGGAAAGAGAGAACCTCCACCTCCAGTAGGGCCACCTCTGGTCTCCCTGACGACTCTCTTGTCCCCAGTCCAGCTGACACCCACCGCCACACTCATCAGCCCTGAGCCCAGTTTGGTCTTACTCCTTCTCTGCTCAGAAACCCTTCCAGGGTTGCTCATATCCAGGACAAAGTGCAAAACAAACCCCTTTGTCCAGCATCCATGACCCCCCATGGTCTGGTCAACCTTGTCTCCCGTGAGCCACCTCACACATTCCCACTAACTGGACTGCGCTTGGTTTTACATCGGAATCCTCCATATCACAGCCTCTAAACTCTTGCCCCTATGTATCCTTTCTCCTGAACCGTCCCACTGATCGCCCTTCTCAAGGTCACATCCTACCAGCTCTTCAAAGCCCAGGTCAGGTCCTCCAAGAGGCTTGCCCTGATTTCTGCAGCTGAGTGACAGTAGCGTTTGCCATTGGTGAATCCCACTCCAGTACTGGCCCCGCCCCCCTGTCCCTCCTTTCCACAGTTACAGTAATGCCCTAGGAGGGCAAGGATGGGGTCAAGTCCTCTCTGAGCCTAACCCAGCGCCTGACACACAGGATCTGCTCTGCAGGCCTCAGCCAAGTGAAGGGTGAGCGTGTGAATGCCGGCCGCATCAGCGTCTTAACCACAGTCTCCTCCCCCAGGGCTGGTGTTCACATCCTCCTCTGCGCTCTCGAGATCTTTCCCCGCCTCTTCAACGGGTGCATGACAATCAACGATCTTTCAAACCTTAATCCAAGTGCCCTTGCTTGGAGAAGACCGCCACTCCTGACAGTCCAAACCCTCTCACAGGCACCTGCCACAGACTTTGTCACTGCTGTATCAAAAGTTCTCTTCTCTGCTCGCCTGGAACTCCATGAGGCTGGTGCTATCTGTGCCCCTTTCTGTGCCCAGAGCCTGGCACTGTGCATGCTGGATGGCAGGCACTCGATAAACATTTGTGCAGTGAGTGAAAGAGATAAGAGTGAGCAACTGCATAGGTGGCTGAGGAATGAGCGAATGAATGAAGGGCACAATGGATGAATGATCAGCAGGCATTTAGGTATCCCAGAGAGCAGGGAGTGGGTACACAAATGAGTGAGCATGAATAGAAGGCTGAAAAAGCGGCTAAAGGAATGAAAGCATGAATCAGGCAGTGAGTCAGTGAAGGCAGCAGGGCCACAGCAGAAGCCCTCGGTCCAGGCGCTGCTCCAGTTGACTTTCAAGCTGCGGGCGGGCAAGACGATTGAAAGTTGACCAATTCATTCTCTGTCCTGACCTCAGTGATTCTGAAGTTTCCTTAAAACCAAGCGTATCCCATGGGATGTCCCCAGGACTCCAGAAAGGTCCTCATTCATATGGACAAAGAACGGACGTATCAGAATCTGACCAGGGCCCTGGGGAGGTCATGTCCCTGCCTTAGTGTCAGGACCACCCTTGAACACTGAATGGTTTACGAGAGCCAACTTTCTTGAAAAATATCCTCCACTGTTAGTTAGTCCAAAGGCTCCCTTCCAAATGTGTGTATGTATACACACAGAATGCATATATGTGTATGCATACAAGGAAATACATGTGCATATACAGATATCTGTATATGTACGTATAGTTTCTCAGGGCACTTCTGTTGCCGTCTTGTCATTCTCTTCAATCTAAGCAAGTCACAAAGTCTGAAGAGGGGACCGGGGTGGAATGGCAGGTCTGGGACAATCTTTAGCATCTCTTTACTTTAAACACGGGGCCCCTGAGCCCAGAGGGCAGGGGTGGGAGGTATTTCTGGTCTGGTCAGCTGGCTTTCACCTGCCACGCTCCCCGCTGCACACCCAGCCCTTGAGACTGCAGTCTTCACACCCATCTCGGGAGTGAGAGAGTGCAGTGTGCAGAACTTGAGTTCCAGAGCTGGTGAGGAGGGGGCCGTGAATGAAAGCCCACGCCTTTCCTGCTTCCTAACCCCGTGACATACAGTGGAGACGCAGAAGGGAAAGAAGAGAAGGTGGCGGCTGTGGAAGGGGACAGAAAGAGGGGAAGGGTGAGCAGAGAGAAAAGAAGCACGCAGAAAGCCACAAAAAGAAGAGATGAGAGTCCGAGGTGGGGGTCCCTTGGCCCTCAGAGAGACTCCGTGATGTGTGTGTGTATCAGGAGATCAATTCTAAAGATTTCACGGAGCCAGGCTGTGATGGGAAAATCTTTTTGGAGAAATAAGATGCCACCTCTGAAAAACAGACAAAGGCTGTTCACCCCAAAAGGGGGAAGAAATAAACCTGGTCCACTCAGGAGGCCACGGCTGCCCTGTGCAGCAGACACGGCTCAATCCCTCTCTCCTGGTGGTGGGCCCCGCTCTGCCCTCCCCCCGCCACAGCGCCAGGCCTCGGGCCCAGGCGGCGGGTTGTGATGTATGAGCCCTAATTGGCATCATTACAGAGCGCTGATCTCACCAGGCCCCCGCCACCCCCTCCCGGGAGGAGCAGGGAGGTGGCAGCGGCCTCGGTGGCCGTCACAACTTTCTGGGAGCTTCTGAGAGGGGACATAGGCCTCCCCAGGCTGCTCAGGAAGGGCCTGAAGGCAGATGCTCAGAGCGGCTCCAGAAAGGGGGTCCCAGCCCCAAGCTGGCTGCCCACCTCACCCCTGCCTGCTTAGGAGGCCTCTGGCCGGGGTCCCTCTCCTTGAGGGATGTCTCCCCCAGGAGGGCTCAGCCCAGGGGACGGGTGGAAGGAGAACAAGCAGGAGTGTCGGGCAGGTGGGGGGAAGCTTTGCCCCTCTCTGTTTCAGCATCTCCTCCTGGGGAGGGGGGCTTTTACTCTCTCAGCCCCCTCCAGCCCCCCACCCCACCCCAGATGACCATGCTCATAAAGCCACATCTGCATGGCAGTGAGAACAGGGAGTACAGAGGCGGGGAAGGGGATTCCGGCTTCAATGTTGGACAGACAGCCTTCCCTCTCTGCTTTGACCACAAGAAAGTTCAGGGCGTGAAGAAAACGCTACTGGCACCACTATGCCACCCCCTCCACCCCAGCACCTCTCGACCAGTCTGCTGGCTAGCAGAGAGCCAGGCGAGCTGGCTCCTTTGCGTGTGTCTGCGACTGGCACATACATAACAGGTACAAAGCGGCCACGTGATGTGTCTGCCACGTGTGTGTGTGAGCTACAGGTCGGTTTACGGGTGGCGTGTCTGGGTGGTGTCTGGCTGATGCGTCCGTGCTAGGCATGAGCTCACCACACGATGGGTGTGTTTGCATCTGGTTGTGAAGCACGCGTGCTTGTTTGTTTATGCATATGTGAATATATGTGCTTGAAAGCATCAGTGGGTGCAGATATGCAGGAGTTCTGGTTTTAATCAGGATTTTTTTCTCCTAGGGTTGCTCAATGCTAGGCATGAGTGTGACAGAGTATTCATGTATGTGTCCTGACTAAGTATGCACACCCCTCAGGAATGATGGAGAAAGCCTTGGCCTTAGGATGCAGCAGCCAATGCTACTGGCCACCACTCCACCTGTTGCCCCAACTTTCTAGACCGCCTCTACTGGCAGACCCGACGAGACCCCCCTCTGCAACCCTCCTGCTTAGGGTCCTTAGGGTCGGTGGCTCCATTAGATCTTCAAGTACCTTGGGAATCAGCAGGGAGGGGAACCATGCCCTTGGGTGTTTTCTGAGCCATGCTGCACTAACGCAGGAGGGCTGATCCCTACTTTAAGCTCAGCTGAAGAACCTCTGTGCAAGGCTCTGCATTTCCATCGTTCAAAGGAAGTGGTCAGGCCCCCTCACCCCTCTGCTCCCAAGCCGTGGGCCTCCCTTCTGGATGTGAAACGATAACCATGTGAGGGTGAGGAACACGTTGACTCTTTGTGGCTGGGAGTGAGTGTCTGCACAGATAACCCTCTGCTCCAGACATCCCTGGTGATCGTCCCATAAATCACACTGGCCATGAGAAAGGACATCCAATTCCCTGGGCTTTTCATCATGGTGAATTAAGGAATCCGCCCAAGAGGTCAGCAGCACTGCCCTCCACTGAGGTCAGACTCCATGCACGCCCAGCTCCCCCGAAAGCCGTGGGCCTGTGATGAATGTATCTGTCCAGANTGGGGAGGCACCACTACAGAAGAGGAAAGCATAAAGGCGCCCTGGTCTTGCTGCCTCTGGTCTCTCTCCTCCTGCCCAGCTCATCTGGCACTTTCTGCTGCTGACTGAAGCAGCGTCACAAAGGATAGAGTCCTTCTGCTAAGACACCCTGTGCTTTGAATCCAGGCTTGCTGGAGGGCCGCCAGCCAGGGCTTCTACAGTGGGACCCAGGTGACACGCCCAGCCCTTCCCGTGCTCTGAACACACCCTTCCTTCGAGTCTGTGGTCTTCTGTCTCTCCCTCACACTTCTCTTGATTCCCACCCCCACACCTTCCGCCCTGCTGTGCCTTCTACAAGGCAGACTTCCCGGAGCCTCTCTGGATTTCATGTCCTCCTTTGGGAAAAGATTTTTATGCACTTAGGGCTGCCTATCACCTGGGTGTAGATGCTCGGAGCAGAGCCATGCTGCTGAGCCCAGTATGACCACAGAAGGCCTAACGCGCAGGATCCAACCTGGGAAGGCTGGAGGCCAGGGGACCCACTGGACCCACTGACACTGAGGATCCAACCTGGGAAGACCGGAGGCCGGGAGACCCACTGTGCATCTCTGAATGCGCAGTGCTGCGTGCTAGGGTGAAGTTTATCGCCAGAGGGCGGAGCATCTCTCAGCAAAGCGTCTTGTCTCTCTGTGCCTGTGCCTCCGTCTGCAGAAAAGCACACTGTGTGGGGCTGCCCTGGTGGCTCCATGGTGAAGAATCTGCCTGCCAATGCGGGAGACACGGGTTCGGTTCCTGATCCAGGAAGATCCCACGTGCCATGGAGCGACTGAGCCCGCGCACCGCGCGACTGAGCCTGTGCTCTGGAGCCTGGGCTGCGACCACTGAAGCCCGAGCGCCCTAGAGCCCAGGCTCTGCCGCAGGAGGGGTCGCTGCACCGAGGGCCACGCGCCGCAACTGGAGGGCGCCCCACCTCGCCGCAGCCAGAGAAAAGCCCGTGCAGTGGCAAAAGTCAGGCACAGCCCCAAATAAATAAATAAGCACGAATTTAAAAGCATACTATGCTTTCTCATCATACTGTGCTTTCTCCTGTTTAACTACACAGGTCCCCAAAAGGCCACAAGCATATAATACAGTGTCAAATGCCTACTACGTGCCAGTGTTTTACACGCAGTTAAAAATGCTTTTAACAGTGCAGTTAGTGTGGAAATCATGTCCTTTTTACATATTTGAAAACTAAGGCTGAGCTAGGAAGTGAAAAGATGAGGTTTTAAATGATGCTGGTGTGATGGTTAAGAGTCTGGACTTCAGTTAAACTTCCCAGGTTCCAATTCCATCTCTGCAACCTTCCCACTGTGTAGACTTGGGGAAGTTCCTTAACTTCTCTATGCTTTGGTTTCCTGTTAAATGAGCCTGGAATTTGCTGCCTGAGAAAGACATCACAGGGATCAGTGAGTTAGGCTATGTGAAGCATTTATAGCTTAACACACAGATCAGGCTCTCTAAGGGTTAGCTGAGCTCTTAACCACTCTCTTGCACTGTCTCAAAGGGAACTTTAGCATCAGCCCAAGCATTACCCGCATTTGAGAAATGGCAGCTGCCAGAACAGGGAGGCGGCAGGGCCGGGGCCAGGCTTTTCCCTGTAAGCCTCTGTGTTTCCTACAGTGCAGGGGAGCGGAGATGGGGAGGAGAGGCTGGGAGATGCGCAGAAAGGGAGACCGAGACTTCCAGTTAGCAGAAATGGAAATAAAACAGCGGCAGAGAGAAATGATAGCAACAGAGCAATTCAGCTCAGTTGTTCAGTCGTGTCTGACTCTTTGTGACCCCACAGACTGCAGCACGCCAGGCTTCCACGTCCTTCACCATCTCCCAGACTTTGCTTAGATTCATGTCCACTGAGTGGGTGATGCCATCCAACCATCTACACAGGGAACCACAAGATACAAAGGAGGCGGCTGACCTGATAACAGCGACCTCAGTTCTGCCAGTTGTATGAGGTGGGCAAGACACCTCAACTCCCTGAATCACACCTTCCTCACCTGCAAAATGGACGGTGATGCCAGACACTGTGGGGCTCAAATGTCTGTACAAAGTACTTAGCCCAGACTGGCGTAGAGTACGTGCTCAATAAATCGCAGCTGTTGTTTATTATCTGCCTCTGTGTCTGGTCAATGGCCTCACGTGCATTTTGCTTCCTCCCAGTGAGATACAGGGGTGACGTGTAGCCACACAGCTGCAGGAGTAAGGCTGGGCAGAAAATGTCGTTTGTGCAATGACTTGGCTAGGAGATCTGACTCCACTACCAACTTGCTGTGTGACCTTGGGTATGGCGCTTCCCCTCTCTGAACTTCAGTGGTCCTACCTATAAAATAAGTAGGTTGCAATGGGAAAACCCTGAGGTCCAGCCCACCGCTAATATCGTATGGGCTTGGGACTCCCTCTAGGAAGCCTTGCATCCTTGGGCAAGCATGTGATGATCCTGAACCTAAGAGCTGCCCCTGCTTGGGAAGGCATTATACGTATGGGAGGTGTGCACAGGCTGCGCGCTGCACAATTCCACAGGCTTACCCTACTTCCACTGCCTCAGTTAATCCGCACCAATAAACTAAGAGGTAGCCAGAATTACTTCCCCTCCTCCACTTTATGCCTAGGGAAACTGAAGCTTAAAGAGTTGAAAAACTTGCCCAAGTCCTGCAGCTAGTAGGTGGCAAAGCCAAGATTCAAACTCGGAGTCTGGATCCAGCGTTACAGTGGCTCCCTAGGAGTGAATGAAGTTGAGGTTTGACTTGTTCATTTGCTTTTCGTGGCAGTGAGAAGGAGTATGTGAACCTCCCCTAAACAGCCCCTGTCCTCCCCTGCCAGGATCTGGAGCTTGTTTGGAAAGCAAAGAATTCCCGCTCTATATACACGCTGTTCGATTCAAGATACTCTGCGCCGTACACTTTGACTGTGTTTACAGGCAGTGAGAGGGGATCTGAGGTGAATACTAGATTTGGCTCCCAGGCCCCCGGTCTGAGGGTAGAGGAAATTCATTTGCAGTACAAACTAGAAACGTCAATTGTATTAGGAGCCCATTTGGCACGCGCTCCCTCATTCCTTAGCCGGCAAGCAATACCCTGCTCCTTAGCGTCTGGCCTCCCTGCCAGTTGCCAAACAGGACTGCTTGAGTCGTCTGATAAATTTACATTTTCCTCTCCTTTAAATACAAACTGGCCATGAAAGGTACTTGGCAGGCCCCAGGCAGACTGGGTTTCAGTTTGATAACATGACCACAGCCAGAAGAGCATCTGCTCAGCAGTTTGGGTAACTGTTAGCAACAGTTTTATGTAAGGGAAGTTGATCGGCTGCGTGGGGCTGTGGTAATCTCTGGCCTTTGCTCGTTTCGGCCCCGGCTTCTGCCTCCCTGGCAGCTGAGGAAGGGAAGGACTCGGGCTCAGAGACAGGAGTCCTGAGCATGCCTGCCCTGCAGGGACTGCCTCCTGGACTCGGTCTGCCCACCGTCCATAGTAGGGGGCCCAGGTTCCGATTCTGATTCAGCCGACACCAGCTGCGTCACCTTGGATGGCTACGTGACCGTCTCAGCTGGAAAAAGAGGAGAGTGGCCTGGACGTCCATGGCAGGAGTCAAGCCCTGTCACTTCCTGAGCACCTACTGGGTGCCCGGCACTGCGCCCAGTGCTGAAAATGCAGGGGAGAGGAAAGCTGTGGTCAGGGATCTCAAAACCTAGTGAAAGTGAAAGGGAAGTCGCTCAGTCGTGCCCGACTCTGCAACCCCTTGGACTGTAGCCCACCAGGCTCCTCCATCCACGGAATTTTCCAGGCAAGAGTACTGGAGTGGGTTGCCATTTCCTTCTCCAGGGGATCTCTCCAACCCAGGGATCGAACCCAGGTCTCCCACATTGCAGGCAGATGCTTTACCATCTGAGCCACCTGGGAAGCCCCAAAATCTAGTGGGGGAGCGTGAAATGATTTACAATGCAGCGTGGCCAGTGCTGTGAGGGAGTGCACTGAGCCTACAGTGGGANCACTTCTTGCCCAACGAGCTCTGGCACATCCCTGTGTAAGCAGCCCTTCCTCTAGGAGCCTTCCGTGTCCCCGGAGGCACCAGTCAGTGTTTCTGTCCTCCAGTGTAATCCCACACCGCCCCCCCCCAACACTGCTTCACCAACATCTGTGCCCTGAATTCTCTTCCTGAGAGGACAGGGTCTGGTCTCATTCCTCTTCATTCCCCCAGTGCCTCGCGCTGAGAGAGGTGCCCATTATCCCAGCAGGACACAAGCTCCCAGTTCTGGGGAGGATGCGCAGCCCCCGACCCATGCATAGCTCACCACCCACGCCCATCGTACCTATGGCATAGCCCTCAGGGCACTGCAGCTTGAGGTTGCTGTTGAGCTGGTCTGGGGCCGAGCACTCGCCTTGCATCTCCCGGCAGACGTGGAAGGAGCCGCTCCAGGTGCCATCTTTCCGGCAGTGGATGACATTGTTCCCGTGGCCCTGCACGCCACAGGGACACAGTCAGGACCGAGGGAGAGCCCACCCTCTGCACAAGAAGCCTCCCAATGTTTCATCTCCTCAGCGCCCTGAAAGTATTCCAGAACAGGTTCTTCTCCATGGTGGAAACCCAGCAAGCCTCCAATACAGTCACTGCAGTGTCTCCATTTTACAGATGGGGACACTGAGGACTCAGTTGGGGAAGAAACTTGCTCAAAGCATTTTGGAGAGTTTAACGCCCAGATTTCCTACATCCGAGTAGTGTTCTTTCAGAGAGTCTAATCAGAGGAATTGTTTGGCTTGGTTTTTTTGTAATTGAGAATGCAGGGGACCATGTGTACCCCAATGTATACAGTGAGTAAGCATGGCTCTGGGAGCCATTTGTCAGGAAGCAGTCACACCTCAAGGCTCAGAGGGTAAAGGATCTGCCTGCAATGCAGAAGACCTAGGTTTCATCCCTGCATCAGGAAGATCCCCTGGAGAAAGGAATGGCTATCCAATCCAGTGTTCTTGCCTGGAAAATCCCATGAACAGAAGAGCCTGGTGGGCTAGAGTTCATGGGGTTACAAAGAGTTGGACACGACTGAGCAACTATCACTTTTCACTTTCACCCCAGGCATACTCCAAAGCTTGATTCATCCCAATCTATGAGAAAAAATCCCAGGCCCCAGCCCCCGGAGAAGCTTTCTCTTCCAGGGCCTCCCTTCCCCTCCCTCCTCCCTCCCTTCCATTCCATTCCATTCCATTCCAGCAATAATGGCACCGAGAAGGTGGCGTGAGGATGCTTCTATATGCTCCCTCCCTCCGAGTCTTTACAATAGGCAATATCCCATCTCTCAGTCTTCTGCAAAGCCATGGGCAAATGAGCCACTTACCACTAATGTTCTAACAGAAGGTCCAGCTTTGCTGAAATTTCAGAACCATCCCCAAACCCTAAGACCATTCCTTAGTGTCCATTCCAGGCATAGCTCTGTCGACCTCAGATGTGAAGTAAGCCAGTATTTGCCCCAGAGAGCTGGCCAGACAGTCGTGAGCTGCCACCAACATCAGCATGACTGTGCCCAGTGACCATGCTTGTGTGCACACGGGGAGGGTAACAGGATGTGAGGGGCAAGCAGGGAAGGCTTCTGAGAGGAGGTGACAGATGGGAAAGAGTTTTCAAGGGTATGTATGTAGAATCAGGCAAAACAAAACATCTGTGGAAGGCAAAGGGCATGAGAAAGTTTGAGCAGGAGGGCATGGGGCAGGAGGAGCTTCTTAGGCAGGTAGGGACCGTAAACATCCACTTATGAAGTTTGGGCTCTACCTCCTGGGAAATGGAGAACCACAGGCATTAACAGTATCTGCACAGGGAGTCCACCTATCTGAGAACAAGCTGTATATTGTCCCTTTCTTTTAAGTTTATGATAAAAAAAAAAAAAAGAAGAAACTCTACATGAGACCAGAGGCACTGACTGTGCTCCACCATCGAAAACACCTGTGGAATGACTCCTCTCCAGCCCGTCAGCCCCCATTCAGGCCTTCCGAGCCCTCACAGCCTCAGCTCTGCCCAGTTTTCCAGCTCCCTGCTCCCCAGAGCACCACCGCCAACCCTGAGCATCGTCCACTGCCTGCATTCTCAAATGCTCCACGTGCGGCTTCACCCGGCCAGGCTTCTTCTGCACGTGTGGCACCTTCTGTCGGCTCTGTCTCCTCCCGCGACCCCCCTGTCCAAACACAGGCACAGAACTTTCTGGCAGAAGCATCCTGTCCTAATGCCAACCCCAGGCCTGCACATTGCACTAGCTGAAGGTCTCTGACACCCGCTGCCTCTTTATCATTTGTTCACTCCTAAATGGCACCCTCTGGGGTCACCCCTGCACCGCTGGGGGCCTTCCACAGTACTTAACAGGTCCCAGCCACTTGGCCCATTCGCGCATCACCCAACAGGTATTTTCGTTCATTCAGGAACTGTTTAACAAAAGAGGGAATGGTAAGTACAGAGATGTGGAATGAATTTGTTTAAAAAGTAAGAAGAGAAATGCATGGATGAGGAAATAAATGAGTAAATGAAGAATTGAGTGAATCCGCGAATAAGTGAACAAGTGCATACATGAGAAAACAAACTCTTGGAGAGGGCTGACGCAGGCTGGAGCTGCCCTGTCTGAGAAAACAGCTGTAAGGAGCTGGGATTTAGAGAGAAAGGGGCCCCTCTCTGGGCCTCACGTGGGCCAGCATGAGCAGGATCTGGTGGCGGTGGAAACCTCTGTGGCCACGGAGAAGGGTGGCCCATCCCACGCCCACAGCTGTGGGGTGATTGCTGAGTCCACCCAGAGGTTTCATGTGAGCGCGAAGTTTAGGCAACTTCCTATGGCTTCAGAGAACCCCGACTCTCCCTCCCAGAGCCCCAAGCCCCATGATTCTGCTGGGCCCTCGGGGGAGTAGGAAATTGACCCCAATTTCCTGGAGCCTTGGCCTATGGTGCACTTGGCCTCCAGCCCCTGAAGGGCTGCAGACCTCAGCACTGCGTGGGCCAGAGCTGGCTGGGAGCTGGGTTTGCAACAGAGAATGTATTAGGACCGGCTGGAATCTGCGCAGGGAATTTCATGCTGGGGAGGCACCACTACAGAAGAGGGAAGCATAAAGGCGCCCTGGTCTTGCTGCCTCTGGTCTCTCTCCTCCTGCCCAGCTCATCTGGCACTTTCTGCTGCTGACTGAAGCAGCGTCACAAAGGATAGAGTCCTTCTGCTAAGACACCCTGTGCTTTGAATCCAGGCTTGCTGGAGGGCTGCCAGCCAGGGCTTCTACAGTGGGACCCAGGTGACACGCCCAGCCCTTCGCGTGCTCTGCACACACCCTTCCTTCGAGTCTGTGGTCTTCTGTCTCTCCCTCACACTTCTCTTGATTCCCACCCCCACACCTTCCACCCTGCTGTGCCTTCTACAAGACAGACTTCCCGGAGCCTCTCTGGATTTCATGTCCTCCTTTGGGAAAAGATTTTTGTGCACTTAGGGCTGCCTATCACCTGGGTGTAGATGCTCGGAGCAGAGCCATGCTGCTGAGCCCAGTGTGACCACAGAAGGCCTAATGCGCAGGATCCAACCTGGGAAGGCTGGAGGCCAGGGAACCCACTGGACCCACTGACACTGAGGATCCAACCTGGGAAGACCGGAGGCCGGAGGACCCACTGTGCATCTCTGAATGCGCAGTGCTGCGTGCTAGGGTGAAGTTTATCGCCAGAGGGCTGAGCATCTCTCAGCAAAGCGTCTTGTCTCTCTGTGCCTGTGCCTCCGTCTGCAGAAAAGCACACTGTGTGGGGCTGCCCNGGAGTCCTGAGCATGCCTGCCCTGCAGGGACTGCCTCCTGGACTCGGTCTGCCCACCGTCCATAGTAGGGGGCCCAGGTTCCGATTCTGATTCAGCCGACACCAGCTGCGTCACCTTGGATGGCTACGTGACCGTCTCAGCTGGAAAAAGAGGAGAGTGGCCTGGACGTCCATGGCAGGAGTCAAGCCCTGTCACTTCCTGAGCACCTACTGGGTGCCCGGCACTGCGCCCAGTGCTGAAAATGCAGGGGAGAGGAAAGCTGTGGTCAGGGATCTCAAAACCTAGTGAAAGTGAAAGGGAAGTCGCTCAGTCGTGCCCGACTCTGCAACCCCTTGGACTGTAGCCCACCAGGCTCCTCCATCCACGGAATTTTCCAGGCAAGAGTACTGGAGTGGGTTGCCATTTCCTTCTCCAGGGGATCTCTCCAACCCAGGGATCGAACCCAGGTCTCCCACATTGCAGGCAGATGCTTTACCATCTGAGCCACCTGGGAAGCCCCAAAATCTAGTGGGGGAGCGTGAAATGATTTACAATGCAGCGTGGCCAGTGCTGTGAGGGAGTGCACTGAGCCTACAGTGGGAGGGGCAGGAAAATGTTCCCGGAAGAAGGGGTATGTGGGCTAAGCAGTGAAGGACAGTTAGGCTGTAAAAGGTGACAGGGCTTCTTTCACAGAGAACACCCAGGTGAAGGGGGAGATCTGTCTTACTGTGATGGGGAGATAAGCTGAACGCAGAAGTGAGACATGCTGTGAGGGAGATGGGGTCGCTGGTTCACAGAGGACTTTGAGCAGGGGATCTGTCATGATCACCTGTGTGCTCTCAACAAGCCACTCTGGCTGCGATGTGGACAGCACGCTGGAGCGGCAAGGAGAAGGCAGGGAGGCAGTCGGGGAGCTGCATGCGGGCCGGGAGCGTGATGCTCCCGGCCTGAGCTAGGCTGGTGGCCTTGGACATAGATAAGGGCAGCTCAGGAGTTTGGAATGGGCAGAAGCCAGTGGCTATCTGCACGTGGCAACGTGAGTAAAAGGAGCTGAGGATGCTGCTCTGACAGTCTCTCGTATTTGGTAGATGTTTTTCCCGCAGTCATGCATGGTTGTGAGAGTCGCACTATAAAGAAAGCTGAGAGCCGAAGAATTGATGCTTTTGAACTGTGGTGCTGGAGGAGACTCTTGAGAGTCCCTTGGACTGCAAGGAGATCCAACCAGTCCATCCGAAAGGAGATCAGTCCTGGGTGTTCATTGGAAGGACTGATGCTGAAGCTGAAACTCCAACAGAGCTGACTCATTTGAAGAGACTCTGATGCTGGGAAAGATTGAGGGCAGGAGGAGAATGGGATGACAGAGGATGAGATGGTTGGATGGCACCACTGACTCAATTGTCATGAGTTTGGATAAATTTAGGGAGTTGGTGATGGACAGGGAGGCCTGGCGTGCTGCAGTTCATAGGGTTGCAAAGAGTCAGACACAACTGAGCTACTGAACTGAACTGAACTGAACTGAATATCCACTAAGGACTGACAAGAGGGAGATCCTTGCACTGGGGCCCAGTTGGCTGAACTCCGGCCTCACCTGAGTAAAGATCCTTGCCCACCTCTGAGTCATGGGGCTTGAGGCATCCACCATAAATGGTGGGTTCTCTCAGGGCTGGAGCTCCCTGTGGACCTAAGTCTTCCTTGGAGCCAGCTAGTTCCTCATTCTCTTTCCCATTCTTGATTCCCTACCTGTCTTAGTGGGTAGAAGTGGGTGTGTGTAAAGATTAAGGAAATGCCATTCACAGAACTGCCTCAGCAGGGCTAGGGGGAACGCTGAACTGTGTCTCAGTTACACATGGATGGAAATAAAATTCTGTCCCCTCCATCTCCTTCCATCCTTCTTCAGTAGTCTCCAAACAGTACATCTAGTCTCAATATGGCTCCATTTCTCCAAATGCTTGAGGAGCTACTGATGTCTCCAGATAGTGGAAATCATGATTTTACATATTTCAGAGCAATGTAAGTGGTGATGGTGGTAAAAAGTCAACTAAACAGCCTCAGTCACTCCTTACCTTGGATCAAGTTCAGACATCGGGATTTCACTTATTTCTTTCATAAGTTTCCTGATACTGAGATTTTTTTTTTCAAAGCTAAGAATCTCTGAGCCAATAATATGCAGTGTGATGGGTAGGACCATGAGGTTCAGAGAGATTACAAAGAAAGACGGTGAGAACCCAGCTCCTAACTTCTGTATTGGTGATACTGCTATTACATGATTCTGGCATCCACAGGGAGTCTCTGGAGGATGTGGTTCTTAAATCCTGGCTGGTCTTTAGTAGGGGAAAGAGGGGAAAGGGGTCAAAGCGTTGACCCCAAATTCAAGGAGCCTCACCTGGGTGGCATCGCTGTCTTCACAGTTGATCCTGCACTCGCTGTTGAACTGGAAGCCGTTGGTACACTGGTACAGCCCGTGGAATTTTGGTGGAGGAGGGTCACATGTCACAGGAACACAAGCTCCCTCCTGCCAGCTGCCATCCTGGGTGCACTGGGTCTTGAAGGCCCGTCTTTCAGGAAGCGATAAAGTAGAGACATCTCAAGGACCAAACGGCTGCAGCCACGCTGTACCCAAACACCCACGGTCTCTGGAGCCACTTGGCCTTACATGTCCCTTTCTGATTCCTGAGTCCCTGCTCATCCTATTGCATGGCGGGGGCAGTGAGGAGGGGTTAAGGTAAACGTTCGCAGAACTCTTTTCTCAGGGCTGAGCAAGAGTTTCATGTGGCCTGAAATAAAACCAAGCCCTGCTGGCCCATTTCCCCCGACTTCCTGCCGGGGCGCTGATGGGGGCTGACACAGGGATGGTATGGATACCCACCGTTTGCTGTGTACCAGGCACTCTGCAAGCACTTCACATACGCATCCTTGTTCATCCTTCACAACCATCTTATGCAGTGACCGTTATCATCCTCCCCATCATATTGCTCAACAGTAGAGGCCCAGAGAAGTCACACAGTCAGCAAGCAGCTGACGACAACGCCCCTCCAGATCCCCAGGGAAGAGCAGGGGGTGAATGGTGGGCAGAGCAGTGAGCACTTCCCTCTACCTAGACAGCCCTGGCTCTCCCTGTACTCCCGCCGGCCCCAGCCGCTGGGAGCTGGCCTCTGCAGCCGCACTTACTTCTTTGACTTCCGGGAGGGGCCGGGCACGTGGTATCCGGGTCTGCACTTGTACTTGCAGAAGGAGCCCACCTTGTGCTTGTTCTCACGGCACCGGGCCGTCTGCAGGTCTGCGTTGGGCACCGGGGGTGGAGCCAGGCACATGAGCTCGCACAGGGCCTCTGGGAAGGACCACAGCCCATCCTCCATGCAGGTCAGGAGGCTGTTGTTGCCTGTAGGACACAGGCAGGCAAGGTTAGTGGAGGCGGGAGGTGGGGAGGCTCTGATAGGCCAGCTAATCCACGTACTGCCTGGACTCAAGTCAACTTGAAGAACCAGAGACACTTGCACGTGTAATTCCAGACCCTTCCACCCTTCAGCTGAGGAGTCTAGGGAGAAGAAAGAGCTGCCACAAAGTAAAAAAGAAAAGAAAAAAAAGGGAGACACAATCTGGGGAGTGATGTACCCCATGTCTACAGTGAATCCAGTTCAAGGCTCCTGGCTTCTGATTCTGAAACCTCTTATATTGCACAGACAAGGGACCTTCACGATCCTTGTCAACTACAAATGGGCACTTGGCACGGGTATTTGCCAGCGACTGGACAAAGGGCATTTGCCACCTGCCTGTGCAGAGACTGAACCCTATGCTCTTGCAGCCGCTGACCTGACCGTCAACCCCCTCCCCCACCCCCCGAGGGGGACTCAGGGAGGAGGGTGAGGCACTCTGTGCTCCAAGGGAACTGGTGGAACAGGTCTTTAGATAGTTAGATATTTTCAGGAACTGATTTCATGATCCCAATCCTTGGATCTTTTCATATCTAGTAAATCACTAAATCCCTTCATGATGACATCAGTTCCTCATGACTAACAGAAAACCTTTTATAAAATAAGAACTTGATTACACTGAACTCCCCCTTCACCAAAATCTTATATGTTGACCTTCCCCATTGCCTCTTTGGAGCAGTCCCTCAGAGCTCTCTGCAGCACTGCCCCCGGGCTGCCATCCTCATTTTGCCTCCAATAAAACTTAACTTGCCACTCTCACTTTGCACATCTTTTTAGTCCACACTTCATCCTCCTTGCTTTGCATCTGGGCCCAGAGATGAAGAAACTTGCTTTCCAGTAATTGGCCGAGTAAGCTTCCCTGATAGCTCAGCTGGTAAAGATTCCGCCTGCAGTGCAGGAGACCCTGGTTTGATTCCTGGATCAGGAAGTTCCTCTGGAGAAGGGATAGGCTACCCACTCCAGTATTCTTGGGCTTCCCTGGTGGCTCAGTTGGTAAAGAATCCGCCTGCAGTGCAGGAGACCTGGGTTCGATCCCTGGGTTGGGAAGATCCCCTGGAGGAGGGCATGGCCACCCACTCCAGTATTCTGGCCTGGGGAATTCTCATGAACAGGGGAGCCTAGTGGGCCACAGATCGTAGAGTCGGCCACAACTGAGACTAAGCACGCAGGCTCCTATCGAATGGACCAGGAGCTCTGGTTTCGGGTGCTGTGTGGCTTTCGGCTGCCACTCCCTCTCTGGGCCCTGCATCCCTGTATTTGTCTGAGCCCCCCTTATGCCTGGAAGTGGTAGCCTTGTGGTATCTGTAGGCTGGATTTTCTTCTCAGGCCCCAGTATTCAGTGAAGCTTTGCCAAAGCAGCTGAGTGATGAGTACTTCTCCGCAGCTCATGCCAGCTCTAGGAGGCATACTGACTGCCACGGGGAAGCTGGCCTGGTGTGAAATGTCACAGATAAAAGTGAAACAAGGGGAGGCAGGCTTTTCCCTGCCAGGTCGTATGTTATTGACACACAGAGCCTGCCCAGAATCTCCCCAAGACAACTGGAGATGGACCTGAAACCTGGGGCTCCCAACCAAACCCTCCTCTTTCCAGTTATTCCTGACAGGTGTTGACAACCAGGGCTGGACACACATGGGAGGCTCGGGGATTAGGAATCAGAGGGGTGATCAGGGTGAGCGTGACATTTGCTGATCAGTTACAACCGACTGAGCACTTCTGCCGTGTGATCTCGTTTATCCTCACACAGTACTCTTAGTAGGGTGACAATTTGTATTTGAAAGCAGAGATTTAGAGAGGCAAGTGACTTGACCAAGTTCTCTGGTTAATAAAAGACAAGAGTGGAGTTAAAAGCTGCTTTTGTGTAACTACAAAGACGGCTGTGGTTTTTAGTGGAAAGTTGGCTAAACCTGCTTAGCAGAGACTCTGTTTTCTGTTCTGAGACAGCCAAACCCCAATCTCCTATCTATAGAAAGAAAGCAATTGCTCCTGCCTTTCAGGGTGATGAGAAGATGAAATGAAACAACGTGGATGAACAGTGCTCGGGGAAATGCTACCAGTTTCCCTGATGCTCTTCCTTCCCTCCCATGTTTCCTTCTCTCGCCTTCCTCTCTCCCTCCTCTGAATCTCTGCCTTTAGGAGCAGCTCTGAAAGGATCACAGGAGTTGCATGAGAACCTCCATTCATTCGGGGCTTCCCAGGTGATGCTAGTGGTAAAGAACCCACCTGCCAATGCAGGAGATGTAAGAGATGTGGGTTTGATCCCTGGGTTGGGAAGATGCCCTAGAGGAGAGTATGGCAACCCACTCCAGTAACTTGCCTGGAGAATCACCATGGACAGAGGAGCCTGGTGGACTACAGTCCATAGTGTTGCAAAGAGTCAGACATGACTGAAGCGACTTAGTACACACACACTCGATTCATTCAACAAGCATCCATTTAGTGCTTACTATGTTGAGTCATTGGAAAAAAAAAGACTGATGCTGGGAGGGATTGGGGGCAGGAGGAGAAGGGGATGACACAGGATGAGATGGCTGGATGGCATCACGGACTCGATGGACGCGAGTCAGTGAATTCTGGGAGTTGGTGATGGACAGGGAGGCCTGGCGTGCTGCAGTTCATGGGGTCACAAAGAGTCGGACACGACAGCAACTGAACTGAACTGAACTGAACTGATGTGCCAGCTACTCTTGTCTATGTCAAGACAAGGCAATGAACAAAACAAACCCCAAACCCTGCCCTCTTGGAGCTTATATTCTAGTGGGATATGGAGAAGAAATTACCTTTTCAAAAAAGCAAACTATTTGATGTATAGAAGGTGGAAAGAACTATGGAGAGAAATAAAACAGGAAAAAGAAGAAAGATGAGAGCATCTGTAGGCTCCTCCGCTGCTCCTTCCCCTGTTCACTTTCCTCTTCCTCCTCCCGCATCTGTGTGAGCCACCTGGGGAGCCCAGGACAACTTAGGGTCTGTAAGCCACACAGAGGACTCCACGTGATGAACTGGGACAGTGTCCACCACAGATAGCTCTCCTCGAGTAAGAAGAATAACGGGTGTGAGAGAGGGCCTCATCTGGTTTCTGCAGAAGCAGAGAGAGCTCCAGCACACCAGAGACTGTGAACTGCACTATTATTGCATGGTCTTCTGATGAAGGCCATGTTGGAGTGCCTGGGTTTAGCAAGAGCTTAGCGGGGACTGGGAAGATAAGGGGAACATACCCTCTCTCAACTTCCCAGGAAGGATAAAACGCCTCTGGAAAAAGGGTCGAGACGCTTCACAAGTACACCCCATCAGCTATGCAAACCCTAGACTGTGAAGTGGACGTTGTGGTTTTCTGGTGGTGAGCTAACAGAAAAATCCTAAAAGGTTAATCAAGAGAGAAAACGCAGACTAGAAACGTACATTCTTTGAGAGTTAGCTGAGCACCGCAGTCAGAACAACACTAACACAAGAACTGGCAATTCAGGACCGTGGACATGCCTCGCACCACGGCAGACCCTCCAGTGTGCAGAATCAGCATTTCCAGGCCCTAGCCGTGCCCCACCCTGCAGCCTCCATGCGGCTCTGAGGAAAGCAGGGTAGGATGCAGCTGTCCAGGCCCTTCCCTCGTGCCCATGGCCCTGAGCTCTCCACGCTGAAGGGTGCTACTGCACCCGCAGCTGTTTGCTGCTGGAGGTCTTTCGCTCTGATCAGGGGTGTTTGGTCCACATGCAGGGCAGGCTCACAGCGCTCAGGTGTCAATGCTCATAGAAGTAGCGCCCAAACCAGTGAAGGGGCTGGTGCATCAACACGACAACTGCCAGAGTTACAGGAACTCAGAGGAATAATCCTGCCCCGGCTCCCACGCTTTCCCAGAGGGACTGAGTCCAGCTGTCCACCGGGGTAGCCCTGATGCTCCTATCGTCTCCACGTCTTCCTCTGTTTCTTGGGGGCACATGACTCTGCACGTGCGGTGAAGGCATTTCTGAGCCTGGAGTCCCTGGCCGAGGGCAAGGATGCTAAGGGCAGAGACTAGGTTTCTGAGTATGTGTCGCTGTACTTTTGTTTGTTCATCTTTTAAAGTCAAGGAAACGAATCTTGCTCAGACTGTCTACAAATGTGGCTAAGGGATTTTCAACCTCCAGTGAGTATTAAAATGCTTTCAAATGTACTATCAAAAGAAATATATCTCCTTTCATTATTTTGCTGTAAGGAGTGCCCAGAAGATCACATTTCTTGGAGAATACCTTTAAGACTGACGCTAACCTAGAGCAGAATCAAAGGAGGGAAATGCCAGGAGATCTCGGTCTGTTTTCTTAATGCCTTGTTGACCATGCTTGGCATCGCCCACATCCTAAGGGCTGGGACTGCAACGTGCTCATTCTTTTATTCCCAGGACCTACCCTAGTGACAAGCATGCACGCATGCACGCATGCTAAGTCGCTTCAGTTGTGTCCGACTCTGTGTGACCCCATGGACAGCAGCCCACCAGGCTCCTCTGTGCATGGGATTCTCCAGGCAAGAATACTAGAGTGGGCTGCCATTTCCTGCTCCAGCCAAGCATACAGGAAGTCCTACATTTCCGCTTGTTGAATGCATACTGCTGCTGTTTAGACACTCAGTGGTCTCCGACTCCGTGACTCCACAGTCTAGAGCCCCACAGGCTCCTCTGCCCAAGGGGATTTCTAGGTGAGAACACTGGAGCAGGCTGCCATTGCCTTCTCCATGGGATCTTCCCAACCCAGGGATTGAACCCGCATCTCCTTCAAGTCTCCTACAATGCAGGCAGATTCTTTACCACTGAGCTACTGGGGAAGCCGGGAGTATTACGAATAATTTACCGTGACCTTGAACAAGTAACCTGACTTCTCTGGCCCTAGACCAAAGCCATCTTTAAGTTCTTGTCCAGTTCCAATATTTTAGGATGTGGAAGGATACTAGCCAGTGAATTAAGAAAAGTAAAAACACAGCTCGCTGGGCTGGGATAAGGACAGATCACACTCGTAGAGTCCCTGAGGGAGGCACAGGAAGAAGGACTGGCCCCGCTCCTTGATCCTTCTGGTGACCCAATTTGTCCTTAATCTCATTTTGCAGGTGGGAACACTGAGTCCCCGAGCAGAAAAGTGAGCTTCTCAAACTAGAGCTGGCACTCACCCCAGGTGTGTCTCACTCCTGAGTGCCCTCTTGACCGCACTACAGAGCTTTTACCCACGTGCGTGGTCATAGAGGAACTGCTGTCTAGAGAAAAATCTCACGGAACCAGAAACATGAATGCGTGAAGTATCTCAAAAGCAAAACTAGCCACATAATTTCACCACCCCTCCTGTCCTCACTGTCCAGAATGGTGTCTCTCACCTCCAAATTTCTTTACTGAAAGGCCCCACATGTTAGACACAGAGGAAAAGAAGAGTGTGCTAAGATGCAGTCACAGGAAGGGAGAACGAATGGATACTGTCCTAGAGACAGAACCGAGCCTGGAATGTGGGACACTGGCCGTAACAGAGGGGCTGGGAATGTGCAAGTCAGACGACTTCACAAGACTGCTGGGAACGGCATGCCTAGCAAGAACGCACCTCTTCCAGGGTCGGGACCCTGGGTCAATTTCTGGCCCCAGTGCTCATGGTAATGCAGACATGACCTTGCCTGAATGTCTTCCTCTCTTGGACCTCAGTTTCTGCCTGGCAAAATGAAATGATGACTTCTGGCTTCTCCCAGCTCTGGCTGGAGAAGCTCCAATACTTCAGCCACTTGATGCAAAGAGCCGACTCACTGGAAAAGACCCTGATGCTGGGAAAGATTGAGGGCAGGAGGAGGAGGGGGCAAGAGAGGATGAGATGGTTGGATGGCATCACCAACTCAGTGGACATGAATTTGAGCAAAGTCCAGGAGATAGTGAAGGACAGGGAAGCCTGGCATGCTGCAGTCCATGGGGTCACAAAGAGTCAGACATGACTTCGCAACTGAACAGCAACAACTAGGCTGAGAGGCACGGTTCAGAAAAGGTCAAAGGAATCCTGGAGCAGCAGCTAAGAACCCTGAGGTGAGAGTACGCTTGATTTTTTGAAATCTGAGCACTGTTCAGAGTGAAGGGAAGGTGGAGATGGAGGATAAGGGAGACAGAAGAATTATCTAAGAGGGAAAAGAAATCTGTTGCTTCCTCTCATCACTGCTCACATCTAAAGACTTCGTCATTAGCGTCTGTGTGATCTTGAACAAGTTTTCTTTTCCACGGTGCTCCTCTGTTCCCAGGAAGGATTGGGTAGTGGTTCACCATTAACCACTAGTGGAGTAGGAAATGGCAACCTACTCCAGTATTCTTACCTGGAGAATTCCATGGACAGTATAGTCTGTGGGGTTGCAAAGGGTCAGACACGACTGAGCAATTAACACTTACCATTAACACCTACTGGGGGCTGGGACCCAATGACAGTCTAGACCCTGCTATCTCCAAACCACTAGGATCATAAGATGAGGAGAGTAGCCTTCTCTTAGGAGTGATATGAGTAGTCCTCTTTGGCAGTGACCCTGTTTTTGTGGGAAAGCTGCCTTGATGAGACCCTGAGGATAAAGCTGAATCCTCCAGGTCTGGCTATCTGCTTCTGAGAAAGATGAAAGGGTCTCTGCCTGAGAGAGGAGAGAGGATGTGAAAATCCTAGAGGGAGAAAGATCAGGACAGGACTCTGAGGGAGAAGGTAAGGGGCGAGGAAGAGAGTGGGGGGCTGGCAGGAAGGTTAGCTGCTGGACACTGTAGGATACGGCCATTCTGCTCATCAGCACAGTAGAGTCTAAGAAATCAGAAAATGCTCCATGGTGCTGAGTGTCTTCCGGAAACTAGTGAATTGACTGAGTTTAAATCTTGGGCCTTAGACAGAAGTAGACAGTGGGCCTTTTAGAAAGACTTTTTTTTTTTTTTTTTT
>SJYW01003338.1:616965-650026 GCA_006410735.1 Raphicerus campestris | reverse complement strand
TTTTTTTTTTTTTTTTTGCTGAGCTGCATGGCATATGGAATCTTAGTTCCCTAACCAGGGACCAAACCCACACCCCCTGCAGCGGAAGCATGGAGTCTAAGCTGCTGGACCACCAGCAAAGTCCCTGGAAAGATCTCTGTGGGATGAGGGCATGCTTGCTTTAGAAGCCCCACTCCAGAAGCAACATCCAGTGCACCTCACGTGGTTGAGCTGAAATTGACAAGATCAAGGATGCAACGATGCATTTTTAGCCTCTGAGTTAAATATTTATAATTCTGAGACTGAGCCCCTTTCTTTTAAACTTGAGGACTTTTTCCCTCGTGCATGTGTACAGGTGCAGTGGGTGCTATTAGTACTCATGTGATAAAGGGCCCTGGCAGGAATGACTCCAGACCTCTGGGCTTGCAGGGTATCTTGTGGACACCTTGATGAAGGCTCAGAACTTAAGAGGAAGTCAGGATATTTGAGAAAAGTTCGCCCGGATTGTAAGGGACTGATGTGTTTGCGGTGCTATTCACACCCGCGTTGCACTGGTCTTGGGGCCACACTCAGTGCTTCTCCTGGGTGGAAGCTTCTGGTTCAAGCACATTAACCTCTAGGTCCTGAGTGGAATGTGGAGGATGGAGCAAGTTTCCACAGGTCCTAGGACTAAAGCCTCCATGGGTTACAGAGGTCAGGGGCCAAGAGGGCAGCCACTGCTTAATTCTCACAAGAGTGCCTCTTGGGGATGAGTATTTACTAGGCACTTACTCTGGTTCTGGCAATTTTATTTATACCATCTCTTTTAATCCTCATGAAGCACTGGGGGCAGGAGGAGAAGGGGACGACAGAGGATGAGATGGCTGGATGGCATCACTGACTCGATGGACGTGAGTCTGAGTGAACTCTGAGAGCTGGTGATGGACAGGGAGGCCTGGCATGCTGCGATTCATGGGGTCGCAAAGAGTCGGACACGACTAAGTGACTGAAGTGAACTGAACTGATGACCGTTCAACGTGGATGCTTTTACACCTGTTTTACGAATGAGAGTACTGAGGCTCAAGGATGTGAAATTGCTCTTCTAAGATCTACTAACATCTCCCAATGTGAAATTCATCTCCTGAGATCAGACAGCTGGGGCAGAACCAAGAGTTCAATCCCTCTCTGTCTGATGAAAGATGAAAGTTCATACTCCTTTTGCTTAAATCTTGCTGTGGGGAAGGAAAAACGGCATAAAGGGAAGCAAACAAGAAATGGGGGAAATTTTGGTTTTGATCACCCTAGTGGTTCAGACAGTTAAGAATCTGCCTGCAGTGCAGGAGACCCAGGTTCGATCCCTGGGTTGGGAAAATTCCCTGCCGAAGGGAATGGCAACTCACTCTAGTACTCTTGCCTGGAAAATTTCATGGACAGAGGAGCCTGGTGGGCTACAGTCCATAGGGTCACAAAGAGTCGGACACGACTGAGGGACTCACACTTTCACTTTGGGCTTCCCTGGTGGCCCAGATGGTAAAGAACCTGCCTGCCCATGCAGGAAACATTAGAGATGCAGGTTCAGTCCCTGGGTTGGGAAGATCTCTGGAGAAGGGAAAGGCTATCCACTCCTGTATTCCTGTCTGGAGAATTCCATGGGCAGAGAGCCTGGAAGGCTATATAGTCCATGGAGTCACAAAGAGTCGGACATGACCAAGCGACTAACACTTTCACTTTATCTTTTGGCCTAAGAAGCAAGGAATTATTAACAAGCTCAAGAGCGAGGACCAGGACCTCTGCCCAGCCTTTGCTGGCAGCAGAGCCAAGCCAAAGCATTGGGTCTGGAATCTGAGCATCCGGCAATGCTGAGAACCAAGAGCATGGGATGGCAGCAGGCCTAGTGGGTCAGTGTGGCCACTGGAGAGGTGCTGCCTTGTGCTCTCAAGGGATGAGCAAAGTGGGGATCGACACCATCAAAATGACAGTCCTTCTAGGGTCGCGTCTCCATAGTGAGGTCACCCCTCCACCACAGTCAGCAGAGAAGCAATGAGAGAATCACTTTGATTAAGGATTACTTTTGCAGCCCTTATTGTGGCTAATAATCGATGCTGATTTATACACCTCCCTTTCCCAAGGATCTCTGACTCAGAGGGGAAGTGTGATATCATAATCTGGAGTTATTAATAAGCCCCATGTCTGAGCAGATGGGGCCAGGAACAGGCTCAGATAAGGTGGAGGGTTTGCAATTTCCACTTGTCTCTTCATCTCTCTCAGATCTCAATCTCTAGGGCAGCTCAAATAAAATGTCTATAACTTTTACACTCAAGTCTTCTTGGGCTAAAAATATGAGGGGACTTTGGTTACTTGAAGCAGAGAGCTGACTCATTGGAAAAGACATTGGTGCTGGCAAAGACTGAGGGCAAGAGAAGAATGGGGAGACAGGATGAGAGGGTTGGATAGCATCACCAACTCAATGGATGTGAGTCTGAGCAAGCTCCGGGAGTTGGTGAAGGACAGGGAAGCCTGGCGTGCTACAATCCATGGGGTCGCGAAGAGTCAGACCCGACTGAGCAATTGAACAATAGGAAAGGATGTGTCCCAGAAGTGTTTTCTGCTTCTCTTCTGGGGCAGTTTAGTGAGATATCTGGGGTCCTTCATTCATTTCTTAAAAGAAACATTCCTTGTGGCTTTCCTTTCATCCATGCATTCAGCTGCCCAGTCCATGCACTTTATTGAGTCTTGCTATGTGTACTACCCTTGCCTGGACAATCCCATGGACGGAGGAGCCCGGCAGGCTGCAGTCCATGGGGTCGCGAAGACTCGGCACGACTGAGCGACTTCACTTTCACTTTTCACTTTCATGCATTGGAGAAGGAAATGGCAACCCAGTGTTCTTGCCTGGAGAATCCCAGGGACAGGGGAGCCTGGGGGGCTGCTGTCTCTGGGGTCGCACAGAGTCAGACATGACTGAAGCGACTTAGCATTAACACGTGTAGTAGATCCAACCAGTCCATTCTGAAGGAGATCAGCCCTGGGATTTCTTTGGGAGGAATCATGCTAAAGCTGAAACTCCAGTACTTTGGCCACCTCATGCGAAGAGCTGACTCATTGGAAAAGACTCCGATGCTGGGAGGGATTGGGGGCAGGAGGAGAAGGGGACGACAGAGGATGAGATGGCTGGATGGCATCACTGACTCGATGGACGCGAGTCTGAGTGAACTCTGGGAGTTGGTGATGGACAGGGAGGCCTGGCGTGCTGCGATTCATGGGGTTCCAAAGAGTCAGAAAGACTGAGCAACTGAACTAAACTGAACTGATGTGTAGTAATCTTTCAAAGTTCTAAATCTTCTTGGAAACTTGGGAGACACTATCAGCCCTCTCCAATCATCCAAATGCCCGGAACTCATGAATTTGTAATATGACATCTAAGTGAAAGTGAAGTTGTTCAGTCATGTCCGACTCTTTGCAACTCCAGGGACTGTAGCCTACTAGGCTCCCCCGTCCATGGAATTCTCCAGGCAAGAATACTAGAGTGGGTTGCCATTTCTGTCTCCAATATGACATCTAAGTTGAAGGGAATTTACAGACCTACCTCCAAACCCCTACACAACACACAGAAGTCCGCTCATTCCCACCATATAGCATGATGGATCCCAAGGTAGGACCCATGCTTAGTGAGATATCATTTTGGTTATCTGATGAAGGGGCAATGTTTCCTCTGATAAACCAAGCGAAGGAAAGTCGTGGTACCTCTGAGAACTGGGTATAATGCCCAAACCTAACACTCAACTAGAAGCCAAGAATGCCGTTCTGATGCTGCTGCTAACTTGCTCTGTGATTCTGCGCAAGTTCCCCCCTTCCTATCACTGGCCCTCAGTTTCATTATCTTTCCAATAATCAGCTACTCCTGCCTAGTTGAAAGAGCCCTTTTAGTCTTGAGAGTCTAGGTTGCCCAGGTCAGCCTCTCACTCATTTCCAACATGAGTCCTCTTCTGCCAGACTTTGCCTTCTTGCCTGAATATCCCAGCACCTAGCCCAGGAGATGCCCATGAGCTCTTCCCTCCTAGAGTGACTCCCCTTGGAGCTAGCCCTTCCTAAGGGGCAGCAGTGGACTTTGGAGAAAGACAGACCCGGTCCCCAAGATGGAGCCCTCCAGGAAAAGCATGGCCTCGGACAAGTTCTTTCAACTCTGCACCTTGAGTTTCTCCTCCGTGAAAATTAAAATAATAAAAATACTTTCCTCTTAGATTTACTGGGCTGTCACCCCACCCAATGAACTAGTCACATCAGTTCCCGATGCTATTTTCTTAGAATCTTTTCTTTCCTTCTACTTTCCCTCCCTTCCTGCTTTTCTCTTTCCTCTTTTGCCAGATTTGGAAGATCTTAGAGACACCATCAGAGAAGGCAATGGCAACCCACTCCAGTACTCTTGCCTGGAAAATCCCATGGATGGAGGAGCCTGGTGGGCTGCAGTCCATGGGGTCACTAAGAGTCGGACACAACTGAGCAACTTCACTTTCACTTTTCATTCTCACGCATTGGAGAAGGAAATGGCAACCCACTCCAGTGTTCTTGCCTGGAGAATCCCACGGACGGAGGAGCCTGGTGGGCTGCCATCTCTGGGGTCGTACAGAGTCGGACACGACTGAAGTGATGCAGCAGCAGCAGCAGAGACACCATATTTGCCCACATTCTACTCTCTCCCCAGCTGCACAACAGGCAGTTTGCATAGACGGGTTGCATAGAACAGGTGGGAGGGATCAGAAGCAAAGACAACACCCTGTCCAAGCCCTGGTGTTGAGTTCCCACGGGAGGACCTGGAAGTGGCCGCTGGGTCTCGTACCTTTCAACTGTGCCGGGTGGCGGCACTGGAAGGAGCACTTGCTGCCAAAGGTGGTACCCTCGAGGCAGGAGAACGAGGCAGCGTAGACGTGGTGCTGGTCTGGGAGGCCACAGTCCACTGGCTCACACGCCACCTGCCTGCTCCACTTGCCTTCCGTGCACGTCACCGTGACGCTGGGTCCTGTCTGGAAGATGGAGGCAGGCACCGTGAGATGCAGCNTGTTTGAACAGAACTGGAATGGGGATTGGGATAATGATGAGAGAGCACCAGTCATTCCTAAATCTGTAAGCATCTGTCTGAGTTCCAGTGAATTCATCCACCTTATGAAAGAAGCTTCTCTCCTTACTGCAAACCATGAGGCTGTAGCTAGTGGTGTGTACACAGCTCCTCCTTGGCCAGCCTATAGCCAGGTCAGTTTTGCCCTTAGTCCACTGTGGTTCATGGCTCTGCTGTCTAACAGTCAACAACTTCCTGCCGCCATCAACATGTAGGGCATGGTCAGGCGTTAACGATTCTGTCCCTCCCGCCAGCATANCCTATAGCCAGGTCAGTTTTGCCCTTAGTCCACTGTGGTTCATGGCTCTGCTGTCTAACAGTCAACAACTTCCTGCCGCCATCAACATGTAGGGCATGGTCAGGCGTTAACGATTCTGTCCCTCCCGCCAGCATGGTGGGATAGTGCCCTGGCCTTGCACTTCCCTTCCCTTATCTGCTGTCCTTTCCCACTTGCCCGCTTTCTCCTCATGTAGCCTTTATGTTTCCTTGAACCGGCCATTCCCTCCTCCAGGGCACAACCCAACCCAATGGGAATTTAAATCCCAGCACCTCTGAAGGGAGCCTTATTTAACTTGATGATTATGCGTGTGTGTTCACTCACATGAAAATAAATTTTGCAAGTAGAGTTGTTAGATTTTTTTTAATTTGTTGTGTGAGCCCCCACATTCTTTGAGGCCGTCTGTTTTTTGTGTCATTGGCTTTCAAGCTATTTTGCCCTAACCCGTAAGAAATATAGTTTATAACACGATCTAGTTTTTCCCCTCCCCACCTTCCCTTTCAGTTCAGTTCAGTTCAGTTCAGCTCAGTCGTGTCCGACTCTTTGTGAACCCATGAATCANCCCGTAAGAAATATAGTTTATAACATGATCTAGTTTTTCCCCTCCCCACCTTCCCTTTCAGTTCAGTTCAGCTCAGTCGTGTCCGACTCTTTGTGACCCCATGAATCACAGCACGCCAGGCCTTCCTGTCCATCACCAACTCCCGGAGTTCACTCAGACTCATGTCCATCGAGTCAGTGATACCATCCAGCCATCTCATCCTCTGGTGTCCCCTTCTCCTCCTGCCTCCAATCCCTCCCAGCATCAGAGTCTTTCCAGTGAGTCACCTCTTCGCATGAGGTGGCCAAAGTACCGGAGTTTCAGCTTCAGCATCATTCCTTCCAAAGAAATCCCAGGGTTGATCTCCTTCAGAATGGACTGGTTGGATCTCCACTCACACAAAAATTTCACACAGCAATACTTATCTTTGCAGTGTGTTCTGTTCCTTGATCTTTTTTTTATTTGCTACACTCTATTTAACTTTTTGAATGCTGTTTGTTACCACTGATTGATTATGGTCCGAATTACACTAACCTTTGGTTACTTTTTCCAAAAAGTCCTTGAACTGACCACTCTACCAGCCTAATACCTGGTGTTTAAATTTAGAAAGATTGCATAAACAAATAATTTTGGGAAACATCTTATTCTCAGAGAGCCCCAAATACACAGCTTACCTGTGTAAGGCTCTAAGCTCTCCTATGTGCATGCCTCAGTTACGTCTGACTCCTTATGACCCCGTGGGCTGTAGCCCACCAGGCTCCTCTGTCCATGGGATTCTCTAGGCAAGAATACTGGAGTAGGTTGCCATTTGCTTCTCCAGATCTTCCCCATGCCTCCTGCATCTCCTGCATTGGTAGACAAATTCTTCACCATTGAACCATTGGGCTTCCCAAGCTGTCCTGCACTTAACACTTTGTGAGCGTAAAACACATTATTTGCTTCCTACCAATGAACTCAAGGGAATCAGCAGCATTTCTGGGGCCCACCAGATTAGAAAACACTGCAGTGCACTGATTTAGGGACCTGGAATGGTGACTCTCTATCAGCCTGTCATCACAGATCTCTATTTCAGATTTTCCTCTGCCTAGTTCTCCACTCCCCATGCCTGCACTGAGAAGTGTGGTATTGTCAGAAGCACAGCTTTCGGTGCAGTCAGTGGATTCTCCTTAAAGAATTTAGTTAACCAGGGCACTCAAAGCCAGTGCACTGGGACAACCCAGAGGGATGGGATGGGGAGGGAGGTGGGAGGGGGATTCGGGATGGGACACATGTACACCTGTGGCTGATTCATGTCAATATATGGCAAAAACCACCCCGGTATTGTAACGTAATTAGCCTCCAATTAAAATAAATAAAGAATTTGGTTTACGGTGAAAACTGCATAATTTGTCATGTTTCTCTTTTTGCCAGGAAGTTTCAAGTTAAAGCAAATTCTCATAAATAAAATAGAAGGAATATTGTTAAAAAAATAAAGCAAACTCTCAGTTGCAGTAATATTACATTGAACCATATGACTGCCTTTTTTGAGGATCTGAAATGGTTGAATATAGTTCAAATTAATATTTAGCCTAACTGATTTATAGAATCACTTCCTTCTTCCATTTGGTTTTAAATTTTATTCTAATTTAAGAGCCTGCTAGAATATGTGCCTTCTATTGTAAACCACTTTATTCTTTTGGAAAACAAATGGATATAAATTTTAACAAGTAAATAGAGTCCAGCTGTAATGTCCTATTAACCAATAGAATGTTTGAAATACAGATTTTTTTCCTAATCTCCCTATTATTCAATAGTTGGTAAATGCTGTGCATTCTGCAACGAGGAGTATTTTGAGGGTTTTCCCCCCTGTACTATTCCTGGGTGGCTATGAGAACAACAAATTTAAAAATGTATCTTTGTAGACAATGAATATTTATTGACCAATCCAAATGACACTTTTGCTTTCTGCATGAATTAGAGAATAATAGTGTCACAGAAGCCACCTCAGCCCTCAAGGTACTTGCTCACCAGGCTAGTTTTCTCCACCAGGGATCTCATTACAAAGATAAGCAGCAGTTACTAAAAACATTACATCTAATGGATGGTGTGCAATTTCTTAATATATTTCCTCCATAGAGTCGGTGGCCTAGAGTAATGGGTGAACCCCTTTATTGTCTAGAGGAAATATTTTGATTTATCTCTGTATAGCTTCTAGCTTAAGAGGTCCTTTGGGATTTTTTTGTTTGTTTTTTTTTTTTTTTTACCTTAGAAGAAACTGTAGAAGATTATTTCTTAAAAAAGATAAAACCTAATCCTATTCATTAAATTCATTAAGTCAAAGGTTGAAATAAAAGGGAAGGAAATTTTTTTAATAAAAGATAAGGTTTTAATATGTCTATACTGTATAAATTCTTTTAAAAAAAGAGGTGTATATCTTAAGTCTTTGAATCTCGGGTCACTTTTAATCATGTTGTTAATCATTGTCATAGGCCTTGGACTCATACTATTAGAACAGATTATAGCAAAGAGGTATGTTAATCAGGGCAGGAGGAGAGTAGAAGTGGCTGTCATCATCCAGAGGGGGCACCGTGTTTTGTTTTGTTTTGTTTAACTTTATAATTTAACCATAACTGTGCCTGTGTATTTTTAAATGATCTGTCAGGGTAGCTTTCTTTATGCCCAAGGCCACATCGTCCTTGTTCCTGCCTTGAAGTTTCAGACTGTGGGATTTCTTTTCTCCCTCCTTCTTCCTCTCTTGTATGGTCCCATCTACCTCTCTGGGAACTTATTAGACACCCATATAATAAGTCCCCAATTTGTGTCAGCCACTGTGCTTGGCACCAAGGATATAGCTATGAACAGGCACTTCATGGTTCCTGCCCTCATGGGTGATACTAAATGGAATAGTAATAGTGAGTAATTAGATGAGTTCTTCAGTCCCACGAGGCACTTTGTAGTATAACTGTCAAGATATCAAACTATCAAATATCTAAGTGTATGCATGTCCTTATCACTTAGTCTAGGTCCCACCTCTTCTGTTAGTCTTTTTGTCACCATTTTGTCAGTCAGCAATGTCTATGTTATTCTTCAATAACAGTCAAGACCCAGGAGCTCGGAACAGTCCTCATTCTACTAAATGTCTGTGCCATGTTGGCTGGAGGTACTGCTCCTGGTAGTATTGTCCTTATTCTTTGTCCAAGGCAGAAAGGAGTGCCACAGTTTAGAGTTTTGCCAGCCATGGTGTTGGGAGGAAAAAATGCACTGACTCTTAAAACTTCTGCCTGGGAACAACACTTTACACTTTTTCTCACATTTCTCTCGCCAAAGCAAGTTACGTGTCCAAATGTGACTTCAGGGGATGGGGGGATATACTTCCCTAGGAAAGGGACTGGATATATTCATATCACTGCAGTGCCCTATGATCTCTTTGATCGCTCTAGTCATGTAGATCTTAAATGACACTTCATCTTTCAACCCTGTATAGTTACTTAATGTAAATGTGTGCCTCTCCCCAGTTAGATTATAAATTCCCAGATAACTAGCACATGTTTTATACTTCCTTATGTGTAACTCAGCATGATGCTGGCCTTATGTTAGGTTCTTAAAAATGATCTTAAATTGTATGAAGGCAAGAAGAGAGAATAATCAGAACTCTTTCCATGTTTTAATATAATGCTTGATAGTCTACTTAGGAACTGTGTACACTATCTCCTTTAATCTTTTAAGGACCAAAGGACATAATATTATGCCTTTAACAGATGAGAAAAGTGAGACCCAGACCTTCTACATGACTTGCTTACTATTGCACCAAAAAAAAAAGTAATTGAGCTCTATCTGAAACCATGAATTCTAAATCCTGGGCCAGTGGTTTTTCCTACTCCTGTAGTTGTTAATGTGAACACTCCGATTTTTAACTTCTGCTGAAGATCACACAAGGGAAGGGAGAAGGAAACTTCAGAAAATATTGAAAGCCCGAGCTGTATCTCCTGGCATTTGGGTGATAGCAAAGCTGAGGGGGACACACAGCAAAACTCTCAGCTTGAATTCAGCAGACCAGTATACTAGTTTATCTATAGCTCTTGTAACAAATTATCATGAACTTATTGGTTTAAAACAATATAAATTTGTTCTCTCACAGTCTGAAAGCCAGTAGTTCAACATCAGCTTCATGAAGCCCAAATCAAGATGCTTGTAGGCTCACTGTCTCCAGAGGTCCAGGGGAAGAATCCATTCCTTGCCTCCTCTTCCAGCTGCTGGTGGCTGCTGGAGTTGTTTGGCTGTGCCATCACTCCTGTCTCTGCATCCTCTTTCTGTAGGCTTCTCTTCTAAGTTTGTGATCTCCCTCTGACTCTCCCTGGTAGGGATGTGTGTGATTAGATTTAGAACCCACCCAGATAATTCAGGAAAATATCCCCATATCAAGATCATCAGCTCTGCTCAATGTTACATGGCAGCCTGGACGGGAGGGGAGTTTGGGAGAAAATGGATACATGCATATGTGTAGTTCAGTCCCTTTGCTCTCCACCTGAAACCATCACAACATTTTTATCGACTATACTCCAAAATAAAAAGTTTTTAAAAAGAGATAATCAATTTAATCATATCTGCAAAGATCCCTTTTCCATATTAGGTAACAACGACAGGTTCCAGAGATGAGTGTCTGATATTGATACCTTTGGGACCATTAGAGTGGTGGGAACCGCTTTCTGCTACTCCACTTTTCTCCCCTGCTCTGCCCCTCTTTTATCCTCGCCCATCTCTGTCTCTCCTCTGAGTGGTACAGGTTATATGGTATATTGGAAGGATCTCTGGAGTCTGATACACATCCAGTTAATTCCTGGATCCACCTCTTCTTGGCTGTGTGACTTTGGCGAGTGAATTACCCTGAGCCTCAGTGTCCTCCTGTGTAGAGACAGAGGCCTTAGAACCTATGTGCAACTTGGTGCGAGATGATAAATGAGAGAGAGCCTGGCAGGGGCACCTGGCCCCAATGGGCACCTGCCCGAGTGCCCCAACTCCCCCTCTGCACTGCCCCTCATTTAGGCTCCCCCTCCTCTGCACCCACAGGGCTGGGCCTGGTGGGCTCCAGGAAGAGGATGCTGCCCACTGACATTCCTGGAGCACCTCCTCCCATTTATTTTTCTTAGTGAATCTAAAAATACACAATGTTTATTAAATAATTAATCATCCTTCCCTAGAAGGGTTATTTCATTTCACGGGTGAACAGTTTATTGCCAGAGAAACTATGTCTTCCTCCAAAATGATGTATAACATGATTTGGTATCTACATTTTTAGACACTTCAATGTTTTTTTTCTCTCTGCCAGTTAAACTTGAAGGTAATGTAGTGCGTATTCATTTGCACTTTTTTTCTTTTCTAGAGATATAGATGTGCATAGTAGAGCAACCTCATATTTTTCCATTTCTAAAATCGTATGTAAAACCTGGTATGTTACTGTGTGCGAATGCCAATAAATTTTAGTATTTAGTAAATATTGAGTAGTAATAAATACCATAGGTAGCAAGCCTTTATAATATTAAGCCTATGAAGAAAATTAAACAGTTATATAATTAGAAAGGAAACTAATGCAAAAGTAAAAAGAAAAAGATATGAAAGCCATTTTTTCTCAAACCCACTTTTGTGGTTTTACATACTTATCTGCCTTCAGAATCTAAGATGCTAGCCTAGTTTGTTTATAAAGCAGTCCCTTTAGACATTTGGCTTATTTTTAGGAAATATTGATCCTAATNCCCCCCCCCCACTTCCCTTCACAATGTTTATCACACAGTACGGCCATCACTCACTCACTGTCTGCTCCCGGTCACTAGTCACTAAGCTCCTTAAGAGGAGGAACTAGGCTCATCTTAGTGACTTTTTTCTCTAGCACCTAGTACTTCGTACCTGGCGACTCAGACAGTAAAGAATCTGCCTGCAATGCAGGAGACCTGGGTTCGATCCCTGGGTTGGAAAGATCCCTGGAGAAGGGAATGGCAACCCACTCCAGTACTCTTGCCTGGAGAATCCCCATGGACAGAGGAGCCTCGTGGGCTGCAGTCCATGGGGTCGCAAAGAGCCAGACACGACTGAGTGACTAAGCACAGACACAGTACAGCATCTGGTTCCCAGTGCACAGAGGTGGGAATGAATGAATGAGCATCCCGTTGACAGGGGGCTCACCTCTTCTGAGACCAGCCCCCTCAACTGTAGCAGGGTTCTCACTGTGAGGGTTTCAGTCCAAAAGTCATGCTCAGCCCATGGTTTTCCAGATTTCCAACCTACACAGGGGACGCTGGTACCTGTGGTACGAATCACTACTCTGCACAGGAACCATTGTCTCAGAAATCCCAGACTGAGGCGGTCTTTCACTCAATCCACACCTCTTTACTGAGCATCTACTATGTGGCAGCAGTGCTTCAAACGCTGAGGATTCAGCAGAGAATAGGCTCAACAGCCGCTCAGCCGTCCGTGGGCTGGAGAGGGACCCTGAGCTGGCATCCACACACACCTGGCTTTTGATGAGCTCGTCATCCCGCTGGATCTGGAGCACGTAGCCTGTCCGGCAGCGCACAGTGCACTGGGCACCGTGGTAGCCGTCACCGCTGGAGCAGTTGAGCGAAGCGTTCTCCACAGCCAGCTTTGGGCAGTCCGTGGCCTCGCATGCGAAGTGCACACAGCTGAGGAGAAAGGGAACAAGAGGGTGAGGGGGTGCTTTCCTGCAGGACCGATGCACTCCAGCCGGAAGACAAAGGCTAATGGGCTTCCGCTCCAAATTTCAAGAGGCTCACACAGGAGACACACAGAGTGGACAAGACTGCAGGGAGCAGTGGCCAGAGTTTATCACTAAGAGCACAGTTTATGGAAACAGACAAAGCAGGGCCCAAATTCTACATCTTAAAAACCCTACAAATTACGAATCTGCAAATGCTATAGAACCTTCATTTTTCCATCTGCAAAACAGGAATTATGATTACAGCAAGTGTTTGTTGAGTCTCTTATCTGATATTTTATAACAGCACTCACTACCAGGGGTCGTTGTGAGAATTAAATCAGATAGTTGAGCCAAAGCATGGAGTGGAATTCCTGGCACATGAGGACACTAAGGTATGGATCAATCTGTGCTCTATTACCTACAAGCTGTCTAACTTTGGGCAAGGTCCATCACCTCTCTGAGTTTCAGTGTACTCCCAGATTCGGCCAACCCATAGCTCCATGCGATTCAACTGAGGTCCTGAAGGTGGAAGTCTTTTATAGTCTGTAAAGTGACTTCAGAATGGTTAATAAAGTTGTGCAGGATCATGCCATGCACCTTACTGTAGCTGCTGTTGCCATTTTCCTGCCAATAGGAATTTACTTGTTCAAGTCTGAGCTCCATGAAATAGTCTACAGGAAGCTTTCTTGTATCCCCAGGCAAGTTCCCTTGCAGCACTCAGCCCTCCTTTCTCTCACGGCCTGGCCTCTTGTTCCATGCACTGATCACAGGTCTGGGGTGCCTGCCGTGTGCCGGAATGCGTGCTAACCCTTCCGGAAACGGAAACAGAAAACCCCCACGCTTAGATGATCTTTCCCCTCATATTACCGTCACGCAGATGCTTAATAACATTAGCGACTATTCACCGTTGCTTATACACATGAGCTCACCCATCCTTGTGGCGACCCTATGAGCTAAGTGTTACTCATTTTACTGTTGGAAAGTCGGGGAGCGGCAAGATCGAGTTACTTGTTTAAGTTCCCAACCAGATGTGTGACTCCAAAGTCCTCCTTATTGACCTCACCCCACACCTGGACTGGAACTTCCCTGAGGGTAGAGATGATGCCTGTTTCATTTCGGTGTACTTTGCATTGCCAATGAAAATGCCTTGGATGAAATAGATGTTTCCTAACTAGCAAGGGACAAATGGTGGCAGTGTCTGGCAACAGCTCTTAAGTGCTCTGCAAACATCGGACTGAATTTGAAGGTTGCTAGGAGGCAGTTTTCTCTCATGTTGCCTCTCTGGCCCTGTCTACCCCAACTCCTGCCTTATGACATACACGGATAGCTGGGGTTGCCATTCAGAGCCTTAAACTGTTTGTTCTCCTGTTTCTATTGAGGACAGGCTGAGCAGGCTGGGGGTCAAACCAACTTAAGAAGGAACTCTCAACTTTTCGCTTGGTGTTGGTTTCAGGACACCTCACACTGAGGGTTTTATAGGAATGTGGTACTCATCCCCACTCTGTATCCCCCGCTCAAAAGTGCGGTGAGAAAGTGGGATAACTGAGGGGGCAGTGAGGAACAAACATCTCCAGCACTTAGCACAAACAAACTCACTTTTAAAATACCGGGACAAAGGCAAGTGTTCGATTCAGGTCTCAGACCCACATGCTTTGTAGCTTCCACATACCCGCCTCCCCTTTACAAGCGCAGGATGAGTTCGGATGAAGTGATATTCGCTGAGACATTCTGATGCCCTGCCCTTTTTTTCTGCTCTGACAGCCTCTGCGCTGCGCCACCCGGAAGACTGTAGCTGTGGAGTCAACATGAGGTCTCTGACACCAAACAATGCATCTGTTCACGTTGTGTAAGAGCTGGGGGAAAGAGCCACATGGTTCCAATCTAAATAGATTTAAGTCTGTGAACTACCAGCCTCTAAGTGGGTCTTCTGACCTTTGCCTTACAGTTTGACCATTCTCACTCTGCACACCCAGGAGGCCCCGGGTCTCCCATCTGATGACGGACTGGGGGGCCTCTGGGAACCCTTTTTGAAAGACAAGGGCTCTGGGCTTCTCTGCACTGTGTGGCCATTAAGGTAAAAAAAAAAATAAATGCTCTCCCTCCTTCTGTGCACATTAAGGTTCTCCATCGTAGGAAAAGGAGAACATGAAATACTTGATTTCCTCGAACAGGAAGGACCTACAGCTTAGCAGGTTGGCAGATCTGGGCTCAGCCCAGGCGCCCCATTTATCAGCTGTTCGATCTTGGAAAGCCATGGAACAACCTGAGCCTCAGTTTCCTCCTCTGTTGAGTGGAGGCCATAAAGTGATCCATCTCTCGAGACGGTCAAAACAAGGTGACGTGTCATCTATTCAAGACACTGGCCTGGGGGTCTCACTGCACGGCAGACACCTGCAAACACTCTGTGGGTTTGAGGAGGGAGGGTGTGTGCCAAAGATAAGTCATAAATAAGCCAGTTTTAGACAGTGAAGCACATAGAGTAGGGGCATTAACCACAGGTGAAACCACAGAGGCGCCTGGGCTGGGGGCAGGGCACTTGGCACAGAGGGTTCAGGGAACCTTATCCGGGGACACTTGAACTAAGACTCAGATGAAACGGAGGGGATCAGCCATGGGAAGGTTTGGAGCAGATGGAATTCCAGGCAGAGCGAAGGGCATGTGCCAAGGTCCAGGACAGGTCGGAGCTCAGCATGTTTGCAGAACAGAAAGCCNTGTGACTTTGGCGAGTGAATTACCCTGAGCCTCAGTGTCCTCCTGTGTAGAGACAGAGGCCTTAGAACCTATGTGCAACTTGGTGCGAGATGATAAATGAGAGAGAGCCTGGCAGGGGCACCTGGCCCCAATGGGCACCTGCCCGAGTGCCCCAACTCCCCCTCTGCACTGCCCCTCATTTAGGCTCCCCCTCCTCTGCACCCACAGGGCTGGGCCTGGTGGGCTCCAGGAAGAGGATGCTGCCCACTGACATTCCTGGAGCACCTCCTCCCATTTATTTTTCTTAGTGAATCTAAAAATACACAATGTTTATTAAATAATTAATCATCCTTCCCTAGAAGGGTTATTTCATTTCACGGGTGAACAGTTTATTGCCAGAGAAACTATGTCTTCCTCCAAAATGATGTATAACATGATTTGGTATCTACATTTTTAGACACTTCAATGTTTTTTTTCTCTCTGCCAGTTAAACTTGAAGGTAATGTAGTGCGTATTCATTTGCACTTTTTTTCTTTTCTAGAGATATAGATGTGCATAGTAGAGCAACCTCATATTTTTCCATTTCTAAAATCGTATGTAAAACCTGGTATGTTACTGTGTGCGAATGCCAATAAATTTTAGTATTTAGTAAATATTGAGTAGTAATAAATACCATAGGTAGCAAGCCTTTATAATATTAAGCCTATGAAGAAAATTAAACAGTTATATAATTAGAAAGGAAACTAATGCAAAAGTAAAAAGAAAAAGATATGAAAGCCATTTTTTCTCAAACCCACTTTTGTGGTTTTACATACTTATCTGCCTTCAGAATCTAAGATGCTAGCCTAGTTTGTTTATAAAGCAGTCCCTTTAGACATTTGGCTTATTTTTAGGAAATATTGATCCTAATGCTAGGTTAGTAAATAGGGATTATTTGCCATCTTGTCTCTAATGACACAGGGGTCTGAAATGCTGGGTGGAGAAGAACCAGGAAACCCAAACCAGCTTTGGGTGAGGGGTTCCTTGATCTGTTAGTCATGTCTGCCATAGAGCAAAACATAGGCGTGGCACAGCATGGCTAAAGCATAAGTAATTATTGGAATGGACTCCATCTAGGCCATTACACAGTTAGCTTGACCCAGAGTCATTCGTTAGCATTAACTTTACACAGAAAAGGCAAAAAAATGGGGGGGGGGGGGGTAGTGGTCAAATATTGAATACCCTCAATACATATCCATTATATCTGAAACTTGATGATTTCTTGATAAATATCTATCGATGGAAGAAAGGAAGGAGAGACTTGTTCTAGAGTACTGTGACCGTGCGTGCCATGGGAAAACTTGTTTTCAGGACCTGACTGAATTTGGGGCTGACTTTGCAGCAGCTCCCAGCACAGAGAGGTCCGCCGTGTTCAGAATGACCAAGCACATCCTGTAAGTTCGTTTGTGGATAAACAGCATAAATGCAGGGTTCAAATAGTAAATTCTTAAAGCATTTGCATTGCCTAACGACAGATGCACAGTGCTGGCAACATAGTGGTCTTTTGCTTTTGGTTGCCACACCACTGGAAGGAGTAAGATGGACTTTTAAGATTTGAATCCCAGCCCTGCCACCAACTGTTAAGTCTTTTGTGTAAGTTATGTAGCCTCTTCTGTACATCCATTTCCTCATCAGAGAATAACATTTTGTCCCACCTAGGAGTAACACTTTTTTTTAATCTGTTGTTTTAAAATTATTTTTTAATTGAAGATAGTTGAATTACAATGCTTTGTTCATTACTGCTGTACAGCAAAGTGACTCAGTTATACATATATACACGTTCTTTTCATAGTCTTAGATTCTTATATATTTTTTAATATAATTGCTGAGTTGTTGGTAAGAGCTGAGAACAGTGTCTGGCACATCCATAGTGAGAGCCCCAGTCCTTTGGCCCTCAGTTCCATTCCTCTCCTCCCCTGCTGACCTCTGATGCTGCAGGCGGTTTCTAGCTTTGCCCTGGGTTTGACCCCTGGAAGCAGTGAAGGCTGGGGGAGGGGAGAGCATGGTTCCTCTCCCGGCTGTTCACCTCTAGGCTGTGCCTCCTCTTGGCTCCAGCCACCCCTGCCCAGGAGCCTCTACCGCCTCCTCCGTGGGCCCTTCAGCCTGGAGGTGGTAGGTCACTTCCTGCTGTTGCTAATTCCGAGTGCCGGTCTGTCTCCTGTTTGCTTTTCAGCTCTTCCACCACCAATATGTTTCAAATATTTAGAGCAGTTTTTGTTTTCCTTGTTGTGCCCTTAATGATAAGACGGTAAACATTTACTGTCGCTGCTGTTGTTGTTCCTGTTGTCATCACTGTCTCATGGTTCAGAGGAAACTCTGGAGTAACCTTGAGGCTCAGGAAGTGAAATGAATTAACCCGGATCCCATAGCTGGTCGGTGACAGATGCCAGCATAAAACCCTTTTCACTTGATCTCTCCTACCAGCCTTTGGATGGGCTAGTATCCTTGACTCCTAATTAGTCTGAACATACAATGTATGACTTGCCTAGGGCCCCACTTCCTTTTTGACTCCCACATACTAGAGTGACATATGCTGAGGAACAGTCATCCTCACCACCAGCAATTGTTTTTGGGATCACACATCACCAAGTTGGAACTGACCTCAGTCTTCATAGGAGGGAGCAGGTTCCACCACAGTAGAGGGTGGGGGGTTGAGGTGAAGTCACTCAATCGTGTCCGATTCTTTGCAAACCTGTGGACTGTAACCTACTAGGCTTCTCTGACCATGGGATTCTCCAGGCAAGAATACTGGAGTGGATTGCCATTTCCTTCTCCAAGGGATCTTCCCGACCCAGGGATCAAACCCAGGTCTCCCGCATTGGAGGCAGACACTTTAACCTCTGAGCCACCAGGGAGGATGGGGGATTACTAAAGATCATTGATTACAAGCAACAGAAATTGTATGATCTTAAGCAAAAGACACGGCTTCCCAGGTGGTGCAGTGGTAAGGAATCCACCTGCCGATGCCAGGTTCAATCCCTGGGTCGGGAAGATCCCCTGGAGGAGGAAATGGCTACCCATTCCCATCTTCTTGCCTGGGAAAGCCCATGGACAGGGGANTGGGCAAGGTCCATCACCTCTCTGAGTTTCAGTGTACTCCCAGATTCGGCCAACCCATAGCTCCATGCGATTCAACTGAGGTCCTGAAGGTGGAAGTCTTTTATAGTCTGTAAAGTGACTTCAGAATGGTTAATAAAGTTGTGCAGGATCATGCCATGCACCTTACTGTAGCTGCTGTTGCCATTTTCCTGCCAATAGGAATTTACTTGTTCAAGTCTGAGCTCCATGAAATAGTCTACAGGAAGCTTTCTTGTATCCCCAGGCAAGTTCCCTTGCAGCACTCAGCCCTCCTTTCTCTCACGGCCTGGCCTCTTGTTCCATGCACTGATCACAGGTCTGGGGTGCCTGCCGTGTGCCGGAATGCGTGCTAACCCTTCCGGAAACGGAAACAGAAAACCCCCACGCTTAGATGATCTTTCCCCTCATATTACCGTCACGCAGATGCTTAATAACATTAGCGACTATTCACCGTTGCTTATACACATGAGCTCACCCATCCTTGTGGCGACCCTATGAGCTAAGTGTTACTCATTTTACTGTTGGAAAGTCGGGGAGCGGCAAGATCGAGTTACTTGTTTAAGTTCCCAACCAGATGTGTGACTCCAAAGTCCTCCTTATTGACCTCACCCCACACCTGGACTGGAACTTCCCTGAGGGTAGAGATAATGCCTGTTTCATTTCGGTGTACTTTGCATTGCCAATGAAAATGCCTTGGATGAAATAGATGTTTCCTAACTAGCAAGGGACAAATGGTGGCAGTGTCTGGCAACAGCTCTTAAGTGCTCTGCAAACATCGGACTGAATTTGAAGGTTGCTAGGAGGCAGTTTTCTCTCATGTTGCCTCTCTGGCCCTGTCTACCCCAACTCCTGCCTTATGACATACACGGATAGCTGGGGTTGCCATTCAGAGCCTTAAACTGTTTGTTCTCCTGTTTCTATTGAGGACAGGCTGAGCAGGCTGGGGGTCAAACCAACTTAAGAAGGAACTCTCAACTTTTCGCTTGGTGTTGGTTTCAGGACACCTCACACTGAGGGTTTTATAGGAATGTGGTACTCATCCCCACTCTGTATCCCCCGCTCAAAAGTGCGGTGAGAAAGTGGGATAACTGAGGGGGCAGTGAGGAACAAACATCTCCAGCACTTAGCACAAACAAACTCACTTTTAAAATACCGGGACAAAGGCAAGTGTTCGATTCAGGTCTCAGACCCACATGCTTTGTAGCTTCCACATACCCGCCTCCCCTTTACAAGCGCAGGATGAGTTCGGATGAAGTGATATTCGCTGAGACATTCTGATGCCCTGCCCTTTTTTTCTGCTCTGACAGCCTCTGCGCTGCGCCACCCGGAAGACTGTAGCTGTGGAGTCAACATGAGGTCTCTGACACCAAACAATGCATCTGTTCACGTTGTGTAAGAGCTGGGGGAAAGAGCCACATGGTTCCAATCTAAATAGATTTAAGTCTGTGAACTACCAGCCTCTAAGTGGGTCTTCTGACCTTTGCCTTACAGTTTGACCATTCTCACTCTGCACACCCAGGAGGCCCCCGGTCTCCCATCTGATGATGGACTGGGGGGCCTCTGGGAACCCTTTTTGAAAGACAAGGGCTCTGGGCTTCTCTGCACTGTGTGGCCATTAAGGTAAAAAAAAAAATAAATGCTCTCCCTCCTTCTGTGCACATTAAGGTTCTCCATCGTAGGAAAAGGAGAACATGAAATACTTGATTTCCTCGAACAGGAAGGACCTACAGCTTAGCAGGTTGGTAGATCTGGGCTCAGCCCAGGCGCCCCATTTATCAGCTGGTCGATCTTGGAAAGCCATGGAACAACCTGAGCCTCAGTTTCCTCCTCTGTTGAGTGGAGGCCATAAAGTGATCCATCTCTCGAGACGGTCAAAACAAGGTGACGTGTCATCTATTCAAGACACTGGCCTGGGGGTCTCACTGCACGGCAGACACCTGCAAACACTCTGTGGGTTTGAGGAGGGAGGGTGTGTGCCAAAGATAAGTCATAAATAAGCCAGTTTTAGACAGTGAAGCACATAGAGTAGGGGCATTAACCACAGGTGAAACCACAGAGGCGCCTGGGCTGGGGGCAGGGCACTCGGCACAGAGGGTTCAGGGAACCTCATCCGGGGACACTTGAACTAAGACTCGGATGAAACGGAGGGGATCAGCCATGGGAAGGTTTGGAGCAGAGGGAATTCCAGGCAGAGCGAAGGGCATGTGCCAAGGTCCAGGACAGGTTGGAGCTCAGCATGTTTGCAGAACAGAAAGCCCAGTGCATGAGAAATGCTGTGGAAACTATGATGTACCATGAGAAGGGGGTCCCTCTCCTCTGGCTCCTCCTACTACAGATGGAAAGCATCCCCTATTCACATGTGCTGCTTGACCAAAAAAAGTCTTTGTTCAAATGGGGAGAGCCGATGACCAGTCAACTTTCTCCATTGCAGGACTTCTCAGAACCTCGAATCCTAACGCATATGCTGGGTTTCCAGAAGGGACTAATGCATGGGCACCTTCCCAAGCTCTGATAGCCTTTCCCCGTGGCACGTTTCTTAGGACTGGGTCCTCTGGAATGTATCTCAGGGAACGCGGCCTCCCTGCATTTTCACGACATTCGTCTGCACCTGGCTTATAGGCTTGAGGACAGGAAAGAAAGAGGATGAGAAAGCGCTACGCCCCAGGTCTTGGCAGCTGTGTTTTACCAACATCATCTTATTCGCATCCTCACTGTAATTCCATGAGGTAGGGTTATTATTCCCATTTTTGAGAAGAAGAGACTGCGACTAAGCGAGTTTAAATCACTCGCCCAAAGGCACTCGGCGTGAACAGGATTCCGGTGTGGACGGGATTCTGGCCTGGATCTGCCTCTGACCCTAAGTCCCTGCTCTTCCCTTCATTGTCCTATTAGCTGGAAAGGGCTGTGTGAACACATTGCCCAATAATGATAAACATCACCCCAGCGGCCCCTCCCAAATAACTCCCTGACACAGCTCTGTCGTTTCTGAAACACACAAACAAAAATCAAACAAGGAAAACAAAACAAAAGCCTCTGCCTTCATTAAAAAAGAAAAGGGGGGTGGGGAGGGATTTCATACCAGCCATGGGCTGTCATAAAATAACAAAAACAGGGGGGAAAAGAAAAGGAAGCCACTTCTCAGAAGCGGGGAGAGTGGTTGATCCCAATGGGGGAAGGGACATAGGAGATTTACCAATAAAATTCTCACACCTGGGCAAAGGTGACACGAGGCACCCTCCCCGCCCTGTGCAGATAATCAGATACTTACGAACCGTCTCTTCTTCTTATGCCTATGTAAGTTATTTACGTAGAGACTCAAGTTCCATACAGAGGCAGATCCTTAAGGGATCTGACAGTCCTCTAATTGTCAGCCCCCACAGTCAACTGAAAGGGCTCCCGATTGTGCATAACGTGGGATACCTGTTTACCCCTCAACTGGGAGAGAGGAGGCCAGAGGTCAAAGGCCTGCTGAGGACTCCCCTCCTGGCTCCCCTTGACCCATGGCTTAACTCCTGTGGTTACTTAGCTGCAATTATGCCACGGGGCAGTGGGGGCAGTAAACAGGCGGCTGCTTTATAAATCATTCTGAGCGGTTCGGTGGGGGACACCCAAAGAGACAGCATGTGCAACACGGAAAAGAAGGGGGAGATGCTCTCGGCACAAGTGCCACAGGATCACTTGAGAAGTGAGACTGAGAAACAGTCAGCAAGGTAGGACTCGCTTTTCTGCCCCACGATGAGGCTGCCGCAGGAAGGGATCCCAACAGGCTCTTCTTCCCTGGAATTCCAGAAGCGAGCCGGTGGTGTGGTGGGTGCGGCATTGGGAGGCAGGGTCAGCAGCTACAAGGTCTGGCCGACCATCTGAATGGCCAGGTGAGCTGAGTGGGGGGTGGCCAGTGGGAGGCCGCCTGCTCACCAGAGCTGCGTCTCCAGTCCTAGGATCTGAGTGGGCCTGATGTTCCAAATCTTGTGATGTGTTTAAGAGCAGAAAGGATTCTGGCCTTTACTCTGTACTCTCCTGATAGTTAACTGTTTCTTACAAGTAATTTAAAAACATGTCAAACAAGGGCCAAAAACCCACAAGTTTCTGGGGCCTCTGGGACAGCTGTTTTGATACCTCTGATGGTGGGAGGGTCGGATGGGGAGAGCTTTGCCCTGGAAGTCCCAAGACCTGGATTCCAATGCCATGCANGATGTTCCAAATCTTGTGATGTGTTTAAGAGCAGAAAGGATTCTGGCCTTTACTCTGTACTCTCCTGATAGTTAACTGTTTGTTACAAGTAATTTAAAAACATGTCAAACAAGGGCCAAAAAACCCACAAGTTTCTGGGGCCTCTGGGACAGCTGTTTTGATACCTCTGATGGTGGGAGGGTCGGATGGGGAGAGATTTGCCCTGGAAGTCCCAAGACCTGGATTCCAATGCCATGCAGTTCTGCATCCTAACCCACTGGGGTGACTTTGGGAAACACTTTCCCCACCTGGACCTCAGGTTTTCCATCCTCAAATGAGGGTAAGGAAACAAAGAATCTCTTCACGCCTCCTAGCTTCCAGGGGTCAAGTCAGGGTGTGGACAAAACCATGGAGACGTATAATTTCAGAGCCCGCTGGACGTAGACTCTGATAATCCCATGTCTTGACAAGGATATGGAGGAACAGGGATTCTGACAGGCAGGCTGGGGCTGGAGCCTGGGTTGGGCAGCATCTTAGAGAACAATCAGGCATATCCATATGGGTGAGACTGGCGCGTGTTTAGGCGCAGAAGTTCCATTTGCAGGCAGAGCCCCCAGGCTAGCCACTCCCAAAAAGATGCTCCGCGAGGTGCTGATCCGTTCAAGGGTGGGGACACTGGGTGAACCTGGGGGCGGCAACCTGAGGCCTGGGCCGTCCGGCCATGAGAAGCTTCCTTCTGCACTCCCAATCCTCTAGATAGATTCCTAGAGAGCCCCCAGTCAGGGCACAGACTCCAGGGAATCTTGGTTCCAGCCTGTAGGCACCCGTTCTGATGCCACCACTACCAATAACTACCAGACTAAGTTCACTCTGGCTGCGAGGAGTGAGTCTAGTCACATGAATAATTTATTGTCCCCTTGGAAGGAAAGTTATGACCAACCTAGAAGGCATATTAAAAAGCAGAGATATTACTTTGTCAACAAAGGTCCATCTAATCAAGGCTATGGTTTTTCCAGTGGTCATGGATGGATGTGAGAGCTGGACTGTGAAGAAAGCTGAGTGCTGAAGAATTGATGCTTTTGAACTGTGGTGTCGGAGAAGACTTTTGAGAGTCCCCTGGACTGCAAGGAGATCCAACCAGTCCATCTGAAAGGAGATCAGTCCTGGGTGTTCATTGGAAGGACTGATGTTGAAGCTGAAACTCCAATACTTTGGCCACCTCATGCGAAGAGCTGACTCATTGGAAAAGACCCTGATGCTGGGAAAGATTGAAGGCAGGAGGAGAAAGGGATGACAGAGGATGAGATGGTTGGATGGCATCACTGACTCAATGGACATGAGTTTGGGTAAGCTCTGGGAGTTGGTGATGGACAGGGAAGCTTGGTGTGCTGCGGTTCATGGGGTTGCAGAGTCAGATACGACTGAGCGACTGAACTGAACTGAACTGAAGGTTGATCCTCTAAAGGCTAGTTGTCAATCAGAGCTGCTTCTCTCTGGATGCTCTGATATGGAAAAAGCGGGAAGAGTTTGAGGTAGAGAAAGGAAGAGAATGCAAAACATGAGAGGGAGGGGAAGAAGGGAGGAAGGAAAGAGGAGAGGAAAGGGAAGAAGCCAATTTTCTAAACACAAGACCACTGAATGTTATACTAAACTGCTCAATCTCTGTTTAGAACGACAGGCTGGACAATGGCACGTGCGTGCGTGCGTGCGTGTGTCCAGCCCCTGAAGCCTCAGCTCCGGACGGTCCCTTTTCTCACTGAAAAAGCCTCATAGCTTCCCCCCAGCCATCACGAGGGCCCCCATCCTCTTCGCTTCCCCTTCTTGGTGTGGAGCTGGAACTCAACTAGAATTCCACCACTGGACCTCTCCTTTGGAACCGGGCCCTGTTTTCCTGGGTGTCTGAATTTACTCCCAAGTTCCACACGGGGACAGAGACCCTTGAATCTGGGTCAGAACACACACCCTGGACTGATTTTGCCGAGATGAGGTTTCTTCCATGGCAGCTCACTAGCTATCACACTGCCCTCAGGAAAAGACAAAGAAAGCGAGGAAGGAAAAGGGGCTGAGAGAGGAGAAAGAGGAAGAGACGGCGGAGCAGGAGGGAGGAGAGAAAGCCGGGAGGAGAACAGATAGGGAGGAGATGGGAGTGGGCCTCTGAGTGGGGAGAGGAAGGGGTGCGGGGGTGGGGCCACACTCACTACCTGGGAAGCAGCTGAGAGTCAAGCGGGCCGTTTCCACTAGAACAGCTGAGCTATAGACTAGAACAGCTGAGCTATAGAAAGGGATGCTATTTACCTTGGTGTTTCAAGAATGAAGAAAAGCTGCCCATGGCTTTTTACAGTGGTTGCTTATTTTTCTTTTCTTTCCTCCTGGTTTGTTTTAATGCACTTGCACGTTTGCACAGTCCTGTCTGTTAGGGTAAATCCCTCTTCAGTGCCCCAGGAGCAGCTGTGGTCCTCCCAACTCCCACCCAACAGCCCTGGCATCCAGGAGGAGCAGCCTCTCTTAGACCCAGGGAGCTCAGGGTCCAGCCAGCCGGCCCCGGGAGCTGCGCCTCCATCGCTCCACCCCATCTCACTGAGGAGTGCGCACAAGGGAGGAGCCCTGGGAAGCCCTCTTCTCTCCTGGATAAGCCTGGTCCTGGTGAGCAGAGTGTGGCTCTTAGGGGTGGACAAAGCGAGATCCTACCTCTCACTCCCTGGACAGTCTTGGCTCAGTCACTCTGTCCATACCTCAACAGACAGGTGAGATCATGAAATAAGGTAGTGAAATCAACATGGGTCCCCTCCTCGTCCCTCTCGCCGCTCCCACCTATTGGGAATCACAGACTGTTCCAAGAGGAAGGAACCACAGAACACAGATCTGTCACTGCTGTCGTTTCACACGTGGGGAGACAGGCCCAGAGAAGAAAGGGGTTGGGCTCCCCATCCCACCCCCAGCCAGAGACAGAGCAACACCTGCCCCAGATCTGCGTGTTTCCATGAAAGGTCAAAGGACTCAACACATACTTATTGATGGACTTGTTTTCAAGGTTAAACACTTCTTACTGTTTACTTGGGACATGGGGACTGCTAATGAAGGATTCAAAGAAGCCAGCGCTGGCCTCAGCCAACTTGGGGATGGTCTTGGTGGCTGGTTGGGACGAGAAAGCGTTGCAGAGAGGGTCTGCTGGATTTGCATTTTCCGGCGACATTGTTTCCCTGGGTTCTGAGAATTAACTTATTTTTATAGTCTGGAGAGGCAGGGATGAAAAAGCCCTCTCAGGGTGAAATACAACAATGAATGATATTTAAGGAGCTCTTTTGCCTCTGAAGGATTGCGACAGACTTTGCACAACAGAAGCTAGAGACAGTGGGGGCAAAACAATGTGGGTTTTGCAACCACCTTTTGTGTCCTCTGGTAGCAGGGGCGTGAGAAAGGCTGGGTCCCCTCTCCCCACTCTCTTCTCTCCTGCTCCCAGGTATACAGGGCAGGGCTGAACTGCTCTTCAGAGGGCCTTGCTTTGGGGGAGCCCACTGAGACCCCCAACTCTTTAAACAAACATCAGATATGCCGTGTGGCTCTGGACCAGCCCTTCCTGTTCTGAAAACCCAGAGGGTAACATGGAAGTTTGGACAATGCGGATATACTAGATGAGCCCTGAGGCTTCTTCCAGCTCAACTCTAAAGCTTTATGTGGAATTCTGCACAGAAAAGCATCAGCATCGTATCAGCAAGTGCTGATAAACACTATGAACACATTATCTTTGCACAGTGCCTGGGAGTTTGCAGGAGCACTTGCATTTGCGGCACACCATTTAATTCTCACGACCGCCCTACCGGGTAGATATTACTCCAAAGGAGACAACTGAGACTCACCAAAGTGAAGTGTGACAAGTTGGGAAGGGGCAGATTCAAACCCAGATCAGAGTGTCCCTAGAGCTCATACTTTTTCCAGGAAGGATCCCCCTCTCCTAGCTCCACATGAGGTATATTAACAAATACAGATCAAAGGCACCACAGAGCCATGCGGTTAAAAGACAGACACCAGGACCACTAGGGGTATCTCCCAGGAGGGTTATGCCTCTTGCCTGTGCTACTTAGGAAGCAGAATATTCCAGTATTTCAGAGCTGGAAGACAGCTAATCCACCACCCCTCACTTCATTCAAATGAAGATGCTGAGGTCCAGAGAGGGAACGTGACACTCCCAAGGTCACTCTGCAGGTCTCTGTCAGCACTGGGACCTCGAACAAGGTGAAAGAGGTCCTCCCTCCACAGCCATGTCTCTTCTGCCCTCCCACACCCCCTGGAACTCACAGTCATGGGGTCCTCCCAAGCCCCAAGGCAGAGCCGGCCAGAGGCCAGATGATGGAGAAGGGAGAAACACACAGACTGTTTCCTGCAACACCCACGGCTGCCCGGCTCCAGGGTCCACCCCGGCGCGCAGATCCGGGGTGCCTTACCTCTGCTCGGCAGAGCTGTAGGTCTCCCCTCTCTGGCAGCTGCTCAGGGTGACGGGGTCAAAGTTGTCGAAGGAGCGGAGGGCCACCCCCGAGATGGCGACCAGGGGTGAACTGAAGCTCACGCGTACCGCCTGGCTGTGGTAGAAGGGCTGGCTGAGGTCATGGACCACAGGGATAATCAGGGGATTGTTCCGGCAGCTCAGGACGTGGAGGCCTGTCAGGGGAGACAGAGGGCCGGGGGGCCAGGCTCATTACTCAAGGCCAGTCACGCCCTCCCCAACGGGCCCTTCCCGAAGCCCCCAGACCCTTTCATGTCACTGCACAAAAGCACCATTGGGTGGCCAGTGGGGATTTTGAGTTTGATTGAAAGTTTCTTTGTCTGCCTTTTTCTCTTGGCTCCAAATCTTTCCAATCCCCTCGCCTCGCCGTTCCCTAAGCTCTCCCTTCACCTAGCGCCCACAGCCCCTCCCTCCCCCGCAAAGGGCCAGCCCTGGGCCAAGCCTCGCTGGCACTCACTTCCCTCCCACCTTGCGTGAGGGCTTGGCTGGTCTGAGCTGCTAGTTTTCAGGCAGTCATCAAGATGAGGGAAACAATTCACAGAAATAGGTCATTGTTGGGGGGAAAAAAAGCCTCCTCTTATTTTTAAGCTAGGAAGCTGGGGCTAGCCCTGTGCGCTAAGGACCTCTGCATCCATTTGGCAGAAAGGAGAGGCAGAAACGTGGCGAGAGGTGGCTTTCCAGGGGGACTCAGAACAATGTGCCACACAAGAGTCCAAGGAGAATACAAATGGCTTCACCCAGCTCTCAGTTCGTTCTAGAAGTCCCCAGGCTTTGAAAAGTGGTGGGGAGTGAGTGGGGCGGGGAGAAAGGGTACATAAGGAAAGGGAGGAGAATGATGGGGTGGGTTGGAGTTGGGAAAACCAAAGCCGGCTTTGGGGTTTGATGGACATCAGTTCTTGGCTTAGCAGGTCTCCCTGAAAGCTCAAGCGGTAGAGTCTGCCTGCTATGCAGGAGACCCGGGTTTGACCCCTGGATTGGGAAGATCCCCTGGAGAAGGGAATGACTACCCACTCCAGTATTCTTGCTTGGGGAATCCATAGACAGGAAAACCTTGTGGGTTACAGTCCAGGGGGTTGTAAAGAGTCAGCCACGATTGAGCGACTGACACAGATAACAGATACTCACTTCTTTACTATGTGAGTCCACCCAGCCCCTAATACTCAGTGTCTGCCTCTAAAAGGTGAGGTCATCCTGACCAAGCGCTGGGAGTCCTGCTCTGCTGGGGCGCGAGGCTCCCAGTCGAGCGGGTCTGCATCTGTGGCCCACTGGCATGGAGCCGCAGAGCCTCCATGGGAATGCCAGGGTGCTGAGGAGGCAGGACAGGGGAGCCGATAGGGAGGGACAGATGGACACTCGGGCATCAAACAGCAGGATCCAGGGATCTCTGTGGAGCCCGAGTCTTTCCCATTCCTCTGAAAACCTCTCCACAGAGCCCTTTGCGATGCCAGGACAGCTACGAAAATATTTGCTTCTCGCTTAGGGACGTTTCCCAGGAATCTGATAAATCCAGAGGGCTTTCCTTTCCCTTCCTTATCAGTGCATTTCCCCCTGGCCTTGAAAACTGCCCAAATAAGTAAACATAAAACAAAACAAAACCCCTCCCCACTGCCTGAGCTGCGGCCTGACCCTGACGTGACCCTGGCCAGCTTGCTTCCTGCGGGGCTTTGAAACGAGCTCCTTGTGGAATCGTACGGGCACAGCTTTGAAGCTGGGGCTTCTGCGCTGGCCTGGAATTCCACAGTAGACTGGGCAGGCTGCCTGGGCAGCGTGGGAGCGGATGGTGGGGCTTTCTGAGTGTGGGGTCTTGTGCTCGGCACGGGTCATCACCACATCTCAAGTGAGAGCTCATTTGCTATCACGGACGCTCCTGGTTACAGGGTGAAGGGCAGTGGGCAATGATTCTGAAAACCTGGCTTCCCTGCTTGCTAACTGGCTCTGGCCAGTGACCCAGGCCCCTCAACGTGTCTCTTTGGGTCTCAGGTGATGATACATATAATGCAAAAGCATCTCTACTCAGTCTCCTTCCCAGGGTCCTCTGAGATCTCCTGGGATGCCTGAGGGTGAATGCGTTGTGGGAGAAGGGACCTCCTGAAAAGAGGACTTTGACCTGAATCTCTTACCCTCATCCCCATTTGATTTGGGCTTCTCTAGATGTACACACATACTCATCCTGATCTGAAGACAACCTGATGGGAAACAGAGCCCCAAGAAGAGGTGACGGGAGGCAAGAACTCATTCTCAGCCATTCTCATTACAAACCACCCACGGGCAGATGGGGAGGCAGGGAGCAAGGGCAAGCCATGCGCTCACCCAGATCGTGGATCTGTTCATTGGTATCAAGCAGCTGGACACTGATGGTTTCCTGCTTCTGGTCCCCATAGTAGGTCCCATCGGTCACCAGGTGGACAATGACAGCTGTAGCGACCATTGGTTGAGAAAAGTACACCTGAAACACAGGAGGCATAGGAGGCTCAGCCATGCAGCCAGGCCTGCAGTGGTGGGGCAGCCCGGGGCCGGGGTTCTGAGAAGAATCTTCCATTTCGGGAGCTGGACTACTCATCACAGTCCATGGTGGGAACAGGGAGGCAGCGAAACCTCAGAGCAAAGAGCATAGCCTCTGAGGTCAGAGACTGTTCCAGTCTTGGTTCTGCTCTTTTCAAGCTGTGTGATGCCCAGTAATGACTGAGCCACTCTGGGCCTAAGTTCCTTCACCTCTAAGTCACGGATCTGTAAACAGATCCATCACAGGATGCCTGGGAGGCTCCGGGAAGATACTGAGAGGACCAGCACGCACTAAGACCACATGAAATGAGGCTTCTTATCCATCACTGCTCTATGCCGACCAGCCTCTGGACTAGGCATCGAGGAGACAAAGGTAAATAAGGTGTGGCTTTCATGTCTGTAGATGGTGGAGTTCAACGTAGGTGAGCGACGCACACTACCAACACGAAACGATTGCAGTCCACAGTCAGGAAGATGGGCCCACAGACAGCTACGGGATACCATGGCACAGGACGCGTGCGGACAGCCACAGAATGCCACAGCACAGGACGAGTGCCATCCAAGAGAGGGCCACACGTGGAAGGCTAGAAGGGAAAGGACAGTTCCTTCTCCCTGTAGTGCTCAGTGAAGACTTCAAGGCAAGGCAGTTTAAAAGAACGACATCTAAATGATATCTAAACTCTCGGCCAAAACCAGACTGACTGAAGGTATCCCATGAGCAATTAAGGGACTTTGGCCACCTCATGCAAAGAGCTGACTCATTGGAAAAGACTCTGATGCTGGGAGGGACTGGGGGCAGGAGGAGAAGGGGATGACAGAGGATGAGACGGCTGGATGGCATCACTGACTCGATGGACGTGAGTCTGAGTGAACTCCGGGAGCTGGGGATGGACAGGGAGGCCTGGCTGCTGAGGTTCATGGGGCTGCACAGAGTCGGAAATGCCTGAGCCACTGGACGAAACTGATTCCAGGAAGCACCCTGCTGCTCACTGCTTTTGTTTTCTGTCCTTGTCGTTAACACCCTCAGCGGGTAGACAAGACCAGCCTGAGAGAGGGCCAAGGGAGACAGTGCTTCCCGGGAGCCTCTGCTGGACAGTCTGAGGCTCTCAAAGCTTGGACCTACCCGGACCCAGAAAGTGGTCTGAGCCAGCTGGGAGTACGGGTAGCTGATGGTGCATGGGTACCAGGCGTGCTGGGAAATGCCTTCGCTTAGATCGATCACCTTGGTCCGACACACCTGGAAAAAAAAAGAAAGGGAAACAAATGTCTTAGAGGGTCTTGGATGTGGAATTCAATTCAATTCAACAACACTTCTCTGTCCACCTATTGTATTCTTGACACCGCAGGAAGAAACAGTGATGAACAGACAAGAGTCTCTTCCAGGCGCCCACATTCTAATAATGCAGATGAGACCATCTTCAGTGGTATTCAGGAAAGGAGGGATAACACATGTGGGTGGTAGAGACGTCAGATAAGTTCTTGTGGGGACAGGTCTTGGAGGAGTTGACACTTGATTTGGGTCTGGAAGAATAGGGGGGCTGCAGATGGAAGGGTGTTGCCCATGGAAGGAAGAGAAGTAAAGGCTCAGAGGGAAACAAGCCCAGGATGATGAGCTGCCTGGTATAATCCGAACTTGGGGACAGTGGCAGCAAAGGCAGGCCTGAGGGCCTGAATCTGTCACAGATGCTGAACATCAAGCATCCCTTCAGGACAGATCTGGAAATTGTGCGCAGAGCCAGATTTAATGACACAAACTGGAGTAGCGTCAGCACCTGTTCTCCCTGAAGAATATTGGCTCCACCGTTTGGGTCCATGTATGCGTATCTACACATACACACAGCCCCTCGGCCTCAAGGACAGATATACCAAATGACGTTCCAAGAAACACGGAGCACATAGAGACGAGTAGAATTCTTCAAACTGAGGAATTTCCTGCCCTGATGTCATTTCATCCCACCGGTTCAATCACTCATTCCAACACTATTTATTGAGTAACTGGAATTGGTCAAACACTCTGGGACCAGATATCAGACAAGGGAGACAGTGGGAGGAGCCTGGGGTGACAGTGTGTGCAGGGACTCATCAGGAGTCACATAGCCTGTGCAACTGTCCACTGTGGACCAGCAAAGAGCCGTGACGGACGAGGAGAGGCGCAGCTACGACACTCTGAGCTGCGCCAGGCTCTTCGCCAAAGGGCATTCCCAATTGGTGTTTTTCCTTGCATCTCTGTGGTGCCTCCTTTTTCAATATTCTCTGGGAATTTGGGCCTGTCATTCCAGATCTGTGGGTCTCAGGTGACTCGCCTAAAAAGTAAGGCTAACTGAGAGAACTCTAAGATCTTACAAGCTATGAGAAAAAAAAAGTGAGATGATCTAATGTCAATTACACAAACAAACATACACATGTAAAGCAAAAACAAAAGGAAAGGAAAAACTATATATATACAAGGATCAAGACTGTCGATTCCAGCAATATCTAAAGTAGCAAAAGGCCAGGGATACGCCATCATCAAAAAACCTGCAAACAGTAAATGCTAAGAAAAGGTGCGGAAAAAAGGGAACCCTCTTACACTGTTGGCAGGAATGTAAATTGATACAGCCACTATGGACAACAGTATGGAGAGTCCTTAAAAGACTAGGAATAAAACCATCATATGACCCAGCAATCCCACCACTAGGCATATACCCTGAGAAAACCAAAATTGAACGACACATGTACTCCAGTGCTCGCTGCAGCTCTGTTTACAATAAGCTAGAACATGGAAGCAACCTAGATGTCCATTGACAGATGAATGGATTAAAGAAGCTGTGGTACAGATATACAATGGAATATTACTCAGCCATAAAAAAGGGATGCATTTGAGTCAGTCCTAATGAGGTGGATGAACCTAGAGCTAATTATAAAGAGTGGAGTAAGTCAGAGAAAAATAAAGATTGTATATTAACGCTTGTATATGGAATCTAGAGAGATGGCACTGATGAGCCTATATGCAGAGCAGCAATGGGGACACAGACAGAGAAGAGACGTGTGGACATGGCTATGGAGTTAGGAAGGAGAAGGTGGGATGTATGGAGAGTAACATGGAAACATGCATTACCATATGGAAAACATATAGCCAAAGGCATGTGCTGTATGACTCAGGGGATTCAAACCAGCGCTCTGTAACCGCCTAGAGGTGTGGGATGGGGACGGGGGTGGGAGGGATGTTCAGGTGGGAGGGGACAAGGGTAAACCTATAGCTGATTCATGTTGATGTTTGCTAGGAAGCAACACAATCCTGTAAAGCAATTACCCTTCAATTACAAACAGATCAATTAAAAAAAAAAAGATCAGGGATAGTTTATCTGCTCCCCTGCTGAAGAAGGGGTGAGTAAAGATGATACACTCACATGTTAGGATTCCACAAGCAGAAGAATATTAAACGGACTGAAAGAGATTCAGATGTGGGGATGACCCTCAGAATATTTGACACCTGATTCAATATGGACCCTGGCCAAGAAAAA
>SJYW01003338.1:571420-607213 GCA_006410735.1 Raphicerus campestris | reverse complement strand
TTCACAATCCAGGATGTCTGGCTCTGGATGAGTAATCACACCATCGTGATTATCCAGGTCATGAAGATCTTTTTTGTACAGTTCTGTGTATTCATGCAAACTCTTCTTAATGTCTTCTGCTTTTGTTAGGTCCACAGTGGAGAGTGAAAAAATTGGCTTAAAGCTCAACATTCAGAAAACGAAGATGATGGCATCTGGTTCCATCACTTCACAGGAAATAGAGAAACAGTGGAAACAGTGTCAGACTTTATTTTTTTTTGGCTCCAAAATCACTGCAGAGGTGACTGCAGCCATGAAATTAGAAGACACTTACTCCTTGGAAGAAAAGTTATGACCAACCTAGATAGCATATTCAAAAGCAGAGACATTACTTTGCCGACTAAGGTCCATCTAGTCAAGGCTATAGTTTTTCCGTTAGTCATGTATGGATGTGAGAGTTGGACTGTGAAGAAGGCTGAGCACTGAAGAACGGATGCTTTTGAACTGTGGTGTTGGAGAAGACTCTTGAGAGTCCTTTGGACTGCAAGGAGATCCAACCAGTCCATTCTGAAGGAGATCAGCCCTGGGACTTCTTTGGAAGGAATGATGCTAAAGTTGAAGCTCCAGTGCTTTGGCCACCTCATGTGAAGAGTTGACTCATTGGAAAAAACGCTGATGCTGGGAGGGATTGGGGGCAGGAGAAGAAGGAGATGACAGAGGATGAGATGGCTTGATGGCATCATTGACTCGATGGACATGAGTCTGAGTGAACTCCGGGAGTTGGTGATGGACAGGGAGGCCTGGCATGCTGAGAATCATGGGGTTGCAAAGAGTTGGACAGGACTGAGCTGTTGATCTGAACTGAACTGAATACCATTTCTGTCATTTATCAATCCCATCTTTGCATGAAATGTTCCCTTGGTATCTCTAATTTTCTTGAAGAGATCTCCAGTCTTTTCCATTCTGTTTTCCTCTATATCTTTGCACTGATCTCTGAGGAAGGCTTTCTTATCTCTCCTTGCTATTCTTTGGAACTCTGTAATCAAATGGGTATATCTTTCCTTTTCTCCTTTACTTTTCACTTATCTTCTTTTCTCAGATATTTGTAAGGCCTCCTCAGACAGCCATTTTACTTTTTTGCATTTCTTTTTCTTGGAGATGGTCTTTATCCCTGTCTCCTGCAGAACATCAGGAACCTCCGTCCATAGTTTATCAGGCACTGTTTCTATCAGATCTCATCCCTTAAATTTTTCTCACTTCCATTGTATAATCATAAGGGATATTAGGTCATATCTGAATGGTCTAGTGGCTTTCCCTTCTTTCTTCAATTTAAGTCTGAATTTGGCAATAAGATGTTCATGATCAGAGCCACAGTCAGCTGGTCTTATTTTTGCTGACTGTATAGAGCTTCTCCATCTTTGGCTGCAAAGAATATAATCAATCTGATTTTGGTGTTGACCATCTGATGACATCCATGTGTAGAGTCTTCTCTTGTGTTGTTGGAAGAGGGTGTTTGCTATGACCAGTGCATTCTCTTGGCAAAACTCTATTAGCCTTTGCCCTGCTTCATTCCATATTCCAAGGCAAAATTTGCCTGTTACTCCAGGTGTTTCTTGACTTTCTACTTTTGCGTTCTAGTCCCCTTTGCCAGAGTGCAGCTCCAGCAGCCAGGGATTCAACCTGAAGAGATGGACTGTGTCAGCAATGATGATATAGCGTCTGACTCATAGTATGGAGCTACATTGGTGGACTATGATGTAGTCTGTGACTCATAGTAAGGGACTACATGCTTATTTCAAGCTTCAGGTTCTCTTTTATACTTTGACAAAAGCATTACGTCAGAGGTTTGACATTTTTAGTTTTCCCCACCCAGATTTATGGTACTTAATTGTGATTACATTGTAACTCATGCTACATTCCTCAGTTTATTTCTTATCTTTCTAAATCCTGTTTGCCCCTTGCATCTTAAGATCATTATCTCCTCAAAAGGCTTCTGCTACTGCAGCTAAGTAGCTTCAGTCCTGTCCGACTCTATGGGACCCCATAGATGGCAGCCCACCAGGCTTCCTCATCTCTGGCATTCTCCAGGCAAGAACACTAGAGTGGGTTGCCATTTCCTTCTCCAATGCATGAAAGTGAAAAGTGAAAGGGAAGTCGCNACCATGATTTGAAAGCATCAATTCTTCGGTGCTCAGCCTTCCTGATGGTCCAACTTTCATATATGTACAAAACTACTGGAAAAATCATAGCTTTGACTAGACAAACCTTTGTCAGCAAAGTGGTTTCTCTGCTTTGTAATCTGCTATCTAGCTATTTGTCATAGCTTTCCTTCCAAGGATCATGCATCTTTTTATTTCATGGCTGAAGTCACTGTCTGCAGTGATTTTTGGAGCCCAAGAAAATAAAATCGGTCACTGCTTCCACTTTATCCCTTCCATTTGTCATGAATTAATGAGATCAGATGCTATGATCTTCAGCTTTTTGAATGTTGAGTTTTCAGCCAGCTTTTTCATTCTCCTCTTTTACCCTTGTCAAAGGTCTCTTTAGTTCCTCCTCAAGCACCTCGTGGAGTGTGCACGGTACCACCAACACAAAGGTCTATCCATCCATGGCTCTTTCCACCTGATTCACAGTGACATTTTTTAGGAACCCGGCTACTCCCAGCTCCTGAACAAGACCACACATTCCCACACTCCCAGTGTCGCCTTCCAGGAGAACCTTTCCATCCTAAATTTCCCACTATGGGCTGTGTGACCTTGGGGAAACCACTCACGTCTCAGTTTCTCCAAGGTAAGTAGTAATTCTTCCCTTGAAGAAAGGCGAGGGGGTTGGTTATGAAGCACATATGAGGGCCTGCTCCATGGCTGGTGGACCTCGAGAACCGCTGGTTCCCTCCCCACTCTCTTTCCCGTGCTTCGGGGTTGCTGCATCTGCAAGGCCTGTTCCTGGAGAATGCACGCGTGTGTCTGCCTGTCTGTGTGTGTGTAAAAGAGACAGAGAGAGAGAGGAGGAGGAGGAAAGTGGAGGAGGAATGTATAATTGGGTTAAGGGAAGGGAAGGTGCTCACAGTGCATCTAAGAAGCCCACAGCTCCCTCTCCCAGGCCATCAGCCTCTTGCCTGGAGGCCCTGACAGGGTGAAAATTAACCACCAGCCTCCTCTAGTCACCGCGCAGGGTGATGACGGCCACGGTTACACTTCCTCCTCTTTGCTGTCAGAAGGGAGCCGTGTCTACACTCCAGGAGGAGGCTTGACTCAGTCATGCAGGCTGTGCGTGTGGTGTCTGTATGTGTGCACATGTTGGCCCGTGCATGATGGGGTTGGTGTGGGAATGGCTTCCAGGCACCCGCTTTGAGACAGGGAATTGGGGGGACTTTTGTTCTGCCAGCCCCCAGACGCCCTGTCTGGCCCTACACCCAGGCGGCGCACACCTCCTCACCCCTGACCCTGTATCCTCCAGTGAGCTGATCTCATTATGGCAAATTTAGTTACAGCTGAAGTCTCCTTGTAACAAAGATTATGTCCAAGCCCAGAGTAATGGAACCTAGTCGATTTCATTAAAATAAAATTGGTTACAATGAATAATTCAATAGGATGATTTTGTTTCCTCATCTCCTCTTTGTAGATCGAAGAATGAGTATTTATAATGATTTTTTAAAATTGGATTGTTGTTTAGGAAGAGATAATCACCCATGATTCCTGACAGCACCCCCCCTTCCCAGACTGGAATAATTGCCGGGGCGAAGTCTCTTTTCAAGCGCTAAGACTGGAAAATTCTTTCTCTCCATTTCTCACATTAGTAGCAATAACCTTTGGTGGCTTTTAAGCACAGCTGTTACCTCAACAGTTGGTCATGTGAGATTCTGCATGCGTTAATAATACCCTTGTTTGGATGATGTTTTTAAAACATTTCTAGAGACTGGATGGCAGTGTTGCATCTGGAGTGCCTGGCTCTATCACTGGCCAGCCCTGTTGTTCCTAACGCAGGGCACTTCGTACGAGAAAGGTAGCAATGTGTGTGTTTATCTACAATTAATGAAACACACATCGCTTGAACTCCTGGTCTTATCTATATCTGTGCTTGAAGATGGAGAACAAAGCAAATAAAACCTTAAAACTCTGTTCACAAAATTAGCAGCCTAAGGGGGAAGCAGACATGGAAACAGGTAATTAGAGTTCAGAGCATGGTGTCACCCAACATGAACCCAGCAAGTACAGAGGTGGTATGGGGCAGAATGAGCGTAGGCAGGCCTTCACTCATTCAGGCGCCCAGCTAGCACTGCACAGGACAAACACTGGGGAATCCCTTGCTTACACTTCTTTCCATCCTCCTCAGAAACAGAGACAAACGTGTACACAAGAATCTGATGCAGGTAAACACAATCCGATAAGTGGACAAATGATCAAATAAACACTATAAGCGAGGTTAGGTTCCTTCGTTCCTCTTCCAGTGATTCTCCCTGGGCCCCAGAAGAAGGTCCCATGTCTCTTTCATCTAAAACCAGGCCCCTCCACCCTTGCCCCAGCCCTCCACCGACCATGAGGCAGAGAAGCAATGTTGGAGAGGAATGGGGAGAAATAATGGCTCCTGCAAACCAGGTGGGAGGCCGGCCTCTGAAACGACCGTGGGGTGGGGCGGTAGGAAGCGCGGGTGTGTCTCTGGGAAACGGGAGTCTCGGAAGAAGGCAGGTGCATGCTGAGCAGGATAATTGGAAAGGGGGCTCTGGGGACAGCAGGGCCATCTCTAGAATCACAGAAGCTCTGGTGGCCCCAATGCTCTCGCTCCCTCGACTAAGCTGATAGTCCCTTGGGGAAGAACCCCAGGACACAAACAGTGCATTCGGGAATGAGGAATGAGTCACAGCTTTTGAGTGTTGGGAAAGTCCTTGGAGATCATCCAGTTCAACTACTCTCTCATTTAAAGATGGGAAAGTGGGGCCCGGAGAAGTGGGAAGGCTAGTCCAAAGCCACACAGAGCATTCAGGATGGAGGCACCATATTCAGGAGAGCATGCTAGAGGAGACTTGACACCCTCCCCTGTCAAAAGTGAGATTCTCCCTGAGAATCTGTTCTTATACCATTGAATGCCAGTGGTATATGCAAAATGGAGTGCTTTCCCCAAATATGACTTCTAGTAGGAGACACAGGACAGTCATTACCCCTACTGTGCTAATGTTTCTTGCCCTTAAAACTCCAAATTCAATTGCTGACAAGTCTCATGAGACCTCAGAATGACCTTTGGCTATTGGCAGCATGGATGGACCTAGAGATTATCGTATGCTGTCCAGGTTTTTCAAAGCTTTCTAGGAGATCAAACCAGTGCCTCCTAAAGGAAATCAGCCCTGAATATCCACTGGGAGGACTGATGCTGAAGCGCCACTTTGGCCACCTGATGCGATGAGCTGACTCATTGGAAAAGACCCTGATTCTGGGAAAGATTGAGGGCAAAAGGAGAAGAGGGCAACAGAGGATGAGATGGTTGGACAGTATCACTGACTCAGTGGATATGAATTCAAACAAACTGGGAGATGTGAAAGTCAGGGAAGCCTGGAGTGCTGTGGTCCATGGGATTGCAGAGTCAGACACAGCTTGGCGACGGAACCACAGCAGAGGCATGGTCAAGGGGCCATGACACTGCCTTTGTGACGGGCAACCTTGAGGGGCAGAGCAGCGATCTGGAATGTCTGCAGGAAACGTCACGCCCGGCTGGGCGCTTACCTGGGACGCTGCTGGTTGCCCGATGATGACCCAGCCTGGGCACTGCTGGTCTTGGTGCGACACTGTAGCATTGGATGCCCACTGATCCAGGAACCCCTGGGGTGTGTAGACACCACAGTCCTTGATGCTGGTTTTTTGTTCGAACTCCTCACATACCCCGTCACCATCATGGAAATAGCACCGGCTGGGTTCATCTGCGGGAGACAGACATACAAGGGGCAGAGCAGGTCAGTGTTTGTTCTTTGGCCCTGGCTGCCACCAGNTTTTATTTCATGGCTGAAGTCACTGTCTGCAATGATTTTTGGAGCCCAAGAAAATAAAATCGGTCACTGCTTCCACTTTATCCCTTCCATTTGTCATGAATTAATGAGATCAGATGCTATGATCTTAAGCTTTTTGAATGTTGAGTTTTCAGCCAGCTTTTTCATTCTCCTCTTTTACCCTTGTCAAAGGTCTCTTTAGTTCCTCCTCAAGCACCTCGTGGAGTGTGCACGGTACCACCAACACAAAGGTCTATCCATCCATGGCTCTTTCCACCTGATTCACAGTGACATTTTTTAGGAACCCGGCTACTCCCAGCTCCTGAACAAGACCACACATTCCCACACTCCCAGTGTCGCCTTCCAGGAGAACCTTTCCATCCTAAATTTCCCACTATGGGCTGTGTGACCTTGGGGAAACCACTCACGTCTCAGTTTCTCCAAGGTAAGTAGTAATTCTTCCCTTGAAGAAAGGCGAGGGGGTTGGTTATGAAGCACATATGAGGGCCTGCTCCATGGCTGGTGGACCTCGAGAACCGCTGGTTCCCTCCCCACTCTCTTCCCCGTGCTTTGGGGTTGCTGCATCTGCAAGGCCTGTTCCTGGAGAATGCACGCGTGTGTCTGCCTGTCTGTGTGTGTGTAAAAGAGACAGAGAGAGAGAGGAGGAGGAGGAAAGTGGAGGAGGAATGTAAAAATGGGTTAAGGGAAGGGAAGGTGCTCACAGTGCATCTAAGAAGCCCACAGCTCCCTCTCCCAGGCCATCAGCCTCTTGCCTGGAGGCCCTGACAGGGTGAAAATTAACCACCAGCCTCCTCTAGTCACCGCGCAGGGTGATGACGGCCACGGTTACACTTCCTCCTCTTTGCTGTCAGAAGGGAGCCGTGTCTACACTCCAGGAGGAGGCTTGACTCAGTCATGCAGGCTGTGCGTGTGGTGTCTGTATGTGTGCACATGTTGGCCCGTGCATGATGGGGTTGGTGTGGGAATGGCTTCCAGGCACCCGCTTTGAGACAGGGAATTGGGGGGACTTTTGTTCTGCCAGCCCCCAGACGCCCTGTCTGGCCCTACACCCAGGCGGCACACACCTCCTCACCCCTGACCCTGTATCCTCCAGTGAGCTGATCTCATTATGGCAAATTTAGTTACAGCTGAAGTCTCCTTGTAACAAAGATTATGTCCAAGCCCAGAGTAATGGAACCTAGTCGATTTCATTAAAATAAAATTGGTTACAATGAATAATTCAATAGGATGATTTTGTTTCCTCATCTCCTCTTTGTAGATCGAAGAATGAGTATTTATAATGATTTTTTAAAATTGGATTGTTGTTTAGGAAGAGATAATCACCCATGATTCCTGAGAGCACCCCCCCTTCCCAGACTGGAATAATTGCCGGGGTGAAGTCTCTTTTCAAGCGCTAAGACTGGAAAATTCTTTCTCTCCGTTTCTCACATTAGTAGCAATAACCTTTGGTGGCTTTTAAGCACAGCTGTTACCTCAACAGTTGGTCATGTGAGATTCTGCATGCGTTAATAATACCCTTGTTTGGATGATGTTTTTAAAACATTTCTAGAGACTGGATGGCAGTGTTGCATCTGGAGTGCCTGGCTCTATCACTGGCCAGCCCTGTTGTTCCTAACGCAGGGCACTTCGTACGAGAAAGGTAGCAATGTGTGTGTTTATCTACAATTAATTAAACACACATCGCTTGAACTCCTGGTCTTATCTATATCTGTGCTTGAAGATGGAGAACAAAGCAAATAAAACCTTAAAACTCTGTTCACAAAATTAGCAGCCTAAGGGGGAAGCAGACATGGAAACAGGTAATTAGAGTTCAGAGCATGGTGTCACCCAACATGAACCCAGCAAGTACAGAGGTGGTATGGGGCAGAATGAGCGTAGGCAGGCCTTCACTCATTCAGGCGCCCAGCTAGCACTGCACAGGACAAACACTGGGGAATCCCTTGCTTACACTTCTTTCCATCCTCCTCAGAAACAGAGACAAACGTGTACACAAGAATCTGATGCAGGTAAACACAATCCGATAAGTGGACAAATGATCAAATAAACACTATAAGCGAGGTTAGGTTCCTTCGTTCCTCTTCCAGTGATTCTCCCTGGGCCCCAGAAGAAGGTCCCATGTCTCTTTCATCTAAAACCAGGCCCCTCCACCCTTGCCCCAGCCCTCCACCGACCATGAGGCAGAGAAGCAATGTTGGAGAGGAATGGGGAGAAATAATGGCTCCTGCAAACCAGGTGGGAGGCCGGCCTCTGAAACGACCGTGGGGTGGGGCGGTAGGAAGCGCGGGTGTGTCTCTGGGAAACGGGAGTCTCGGAAGAAGGCAGGTGCATGCTGAGCAGGATAATTGGAAAGGGGGCTCTGGGGACAGCAGGGCCATCTCTAGAATCACAGAAGCTCTGGTGGCCCCAATGCTCTCGCTCCCTCGACTAAGCTGATAGTCCCTTGGGGAAGAACCCCAGGACACAAACAGTGCATTCGGGAATGAGGAATGAGTCACAGCTTTTGAGTGTTGGGAAAGTCCTTGGAGATCATCCAGTTCAACTACTCTCTCATTTAAAGATGGGAAAGTGGGGCCCGGAGAAGTGGGAAGGCTAGTCCAAAGCCACACAGAGCATTCAGGATGGAGGCACCATATTCAGGAGAGCATGCTAGAGGAGACTTGACACCCTCCCCTGTCAAAAGTGAGATTCTCCCTGAGAATCTGTTCTTATACCATTGAATGCCAGTGGTATATGCAAAATGGAGTGCTTTCCCCAAATATGACTTCTAGTAGGAGACACAGGACAGTCATTACCCCTACTGTGCTAATGTTTCTTGCCCTTAAAACTCCAAATTCAATTGCTGACAAGTCTCATGAGACCTCAGAATGACCTTTGGCTATTGGCAGCATGGATGGACCTAGAGATTATCGTATGCTGTCCAGGTTTTTCAAAGCTTTCTAGGAGATCAAACCAGTGCCTCCTAAAGGAAATCAGCCCTGAATATCCACTGGGAGGACTGATGCTGAAGCGCCACTTTGGCCACCTGATGCGATGAGCTGACTCATTGGAAAAGACCCTGATTCTGGGAAAGATTGAGGGCAAAAGGAGAAGAGGGCAACAGAGGATGAGATGGTTGGACAGTATCACTGACTCAGTGGATATGAATTCAAACAAACTGGGAGATGTGAAAGTCAGGGAAGCCTGGAGTGCTGTGGTCCATGGGATTGCAGAGTCAGACACAGCTTGGCGACGGAACCACAGCAGAGGCATGGTCAAGGGGCCATGACACTGCCTTTGTGACGGGCAACCTTGAGGGGCAGAGCAGCGATCTGGAATGTCTGCAGGAAACGTCACGCCCGGCTGGGCGCTTACCTGGGACGCTGCTGGTTGCCCGATGATGACCCAGCCTGGGCACTGCTGGTCTTGGTGCGACACTGTAGCATTGGATGCCCACTGATCCAGGAACCCCTGGGGCGTGTAGACACCACAGTCCTTGATGCTGGTTTTTTGTTCGAACTCCTCACATACCCCGTCACCATCATGGAAATAGCACCGGCTGGGTTCATCTGCGGGAGACAGACATACAAGGGGCAGAGCAGGTCAGTGTTTGTTCTTTGGCCCTGGCTGCCACCAGCAGCTATGGAATCAGATACACAGAATCATCAGCACGGTCAAGGCCACCACTGACAGTCACCACTGACTGTTATTCAGGCTGTGAGTCACTGATGGTCACCGTTGACTGTTATCTACAATGGACATCTTGCCATAGGAGACAGCACTGGTGAATCAGGAGGACATTACACGAAGGAGAAACACCGTAGGATTCCCCTTAAATGATGCATATAAAACAAACTCACAGGAGGAGACAGTAGAATGGTGACTGCCAGGGCCTGGAAGGAGGGGGGGTTGAGATTTCAAATCCACTGTTCAACCAATATAAAGCTTTGTTACGCAAGATGAATAAGTTCTAGTGATCTGAGGTACAATACTGTGATGATAGATTAAAAAAAAGCTGTATGTACACTTACAAATTTAAGAGGGTAGATCTTGTATTATGTCATTTTTACTACATAACACAGGCGCACATTAACGAAGACTTCCACCTTCATACCTCTTGTGAGCCCCACAGTACCCTTCTGAGAAAGATATTATTTAAATTATTGGATTCGTCTTCTAGATTAGGAAACTGAAATCCTGCATGTCTTAAATAACTTGCCCAAGGTCATGAAATGTGCTCATGCCGGATCCCGATTTTAAACTCGGGCTTTCACTGTCCAAGCTCTAGGGACATTATCTGCCACTGCACCACTTCATAGTCTTAAACTGACTATTTTGACTATTTAACTGTAAATAGGATTACAGTCTGACATAGAGTGAACTGTTATATGACAGCCTCTGGCTTCAGTCCCAGGTCTGTAACTAAATTGCTCTGTTCCTTTAGACAAATCTCTTTCCCTCTTCTGGGCTCAGTCGTCATTGAAGGGGGTGAAACTGCTGAAACTCCAGGAGCCTTTCTTGTCTAAGGTGCTATCTTCTAGATATTTGCTGGAAATCTTAGGTATTTCGGTTAAAGGCCAAGTGAGTTCTCAAGCTCCTGTTACTCGAATCAGAGCCAGGCGTTCTGCTCGGGACGGTGTAAAGCTGCACCGGCTGCAATGACTCTCACTGAGCTGCAAGAACAAAACTCAAGGGAAACAGAGTTAGCTGGAGGCCTTCTTCTTTTAAAATTTTTTAACTTTTATTGGGCTATAGTCAATCCAGTGGAAAGGACCCTGATGCTGGGAAAGACTGAGGGCAGGAGGAGAANTGACTCTCACTGAGCTGCAAGAACAAAACTCAAGGGAAACAGAGTTAGCTGGAGGCCTTCTTCTTTTAAAATTTTTTAACTTTTATTGGGCTATAGTCAATCCAGTGGAAAAGACCCTGATGCTGGGAAAGACTGAGGGCAGGAGGAGAAGGGGACGGCAGAGAATGAGATGGTTGGAAGGCATCACCGACTCAATGGACACGAGTTTGAGCAAACCCAGGGAGANACAACAAATCATGCAGATATAAGCTATTCTTTATAGAATGAATAAACTATAAGATCTTATAGCACAGAGAACTGTATCCAATATCCTATGGTAAACCATGGGAAAAGAACATTAAAAGAATGTGTATCTATCTATATATGTGTGTGTGTGTGTATAACCAAATCACTTTGCTGCACAGTAGAAATTAATACAGCATTGTAAATCAAGTACACTTTAGTAAAAACAAATAGAAAATGAGAGTCATCGTGAAATAAGCGCATTTGCTCAGTAAATTACATACTTAAATGTTTTTAAATATGCAATGTCATTTAATCCTAGAAGAGCCCTGTGTCTTTGGTGCAATTATTACTCCCATTTAACAGACAAGGAAATTGATGTGCAGAAATGTTAAGGCCTTACCTAAGGTTTTAAGGCTCAAACCCTGATTAGCGTGATTCCAAACTCCATACCCTCCCATCTGCCCCTGCTGCCCAGTTTCCGTCTTTTGTGTGGATGTGGGTGCTGAGGAGGAGCTAATGAGACAAGCTAATCTGATTCTCTCTGAGATGCCCTGCAATTCTGTGGTACTTGGGGGCTCAGGGGTCTCATGGAATTGCGGTCACATCCCTGCTCTCCACTAATTAGCTGGGTGTTGATGAGAAGCGAGCTTCATCTTGGATTCCCAGTTTTCTTCTTTGGCAGTTGGTGAAATAATGACTCTTCCCAGACGTTAGGAGGATAAAAATGAGAAGCTGTATAGAAAATGCATAGCATGCGCCTAGCATGCAAAAAGATTCTGCAAGGTTCTGCAAAGGATCACGAGCCTCCCCTTCCCTAAAGGAAACAATCTGTCTCTGCTACTTTCTGCCAGTTAAACTGTACCAGCTCGGTAACTCATATTTTGGTTAAACCTTAAAAAAATTTTTTAAGGGGAATCTGAGTTTTTGTTGGCAAGGGATTGAACAGGCGTGGGCCCAGCCTCCGGGGCCTACAGTCCATTAGGGAATTTACGAGGGGAGATGGGGGACCATCAACTCAAGTACTCCCTTCAGAGGCAGTACTTACAAAGCCATCAATTTCCTTAACAAAGACCATTGGCTTAAATGCCCCTTAAAGCAGCGTTATTTACACAGTTTCTCCACTTCCCTTTGAATTCTCTGCCTGGGGGAGGTGGCCTACCTGCAGTCCTTTCCAGCTACTAGTTAATTAGGCTCCCTCCCAGAAAGGAAGCTAGTGGAAGCAGAGACTTGGTTTTGAAAAGCAGCTCAATTGGGGGTTATCAGAGAGTTCACTCGAGCTACTGGACTACCTGCTGCTTCTGCTAATGTTCTAAAACGTGTAGACCTCATCAGAGTTATGACCACGGTTGGCATTGTGAGATAGCAGAGGAGCGACCATCCCAACCGCCACAGCCTTGCAGGGAAAGTGCACTAAAACTCCAGGAACATTCCCGGCAAACGCTGCTATGGTGCTTTCTAGCTCTGTGGCCTGTCAACCTTGCAAACCTACCGTCATGGATGAAGAAACTGAAGTGGCCCCCACCCTATTTTTTTGTAGGAGGACTGGAATTTGAACCAAGCAACCCAGCTTTGGAGCCTGAGCACAGAACCTCCATCCTAAGCTCCTCAGACTGAGACGCCTGGCCTGAGATGATAGCTGGAAAGTGGAGAGGCTGAGTCCAACTGAGGTTTGTCCGACTCTAAAGACCAACAAAGTCTACCACAGTTTGTTGCCTCAGGAATAAAAATGTCTCTTAAGAAATATATCCTCCCTTCACTCATTTCTCCTGTATTTACTGAGCTGCAAATTATGTGCCAGGTCCTGGACGGATTGCTGGGAAGTGAGATGAGTGAACCCCGGGCTCAGCACTCCAGGAGCTCAGGGGTTGCAGAGAGAGGCAGGAAGTTATCGACTGCACCCTGTTTTGCTCAGGGGTAGCAAATGCTGTAGGATCACAGAGAAGAGACCCCCCTAACCTGATCTTGCCCAGATCTGAGAGCTCCACTTAGGAGGCAAGATCTGGGCTAAGTCCCTGAGAGGAGAAATCAATCTGGGGTGAGGCAGACATTCCAGGAGGCCGGGGGGGCAGGGTGGCTGANAGGCTTCCCAGGGGGCACTACCTGTCAGTGCAGGAGACGGAAGAGATGTGGGTTCAATCCCTGGGTCAGGAAGATCCCCTGATGGAGGGCAAGGCAGCCCACTCCAGTATTCTTGCCTGGAGAATCCCATGGACAGAGGAGCCAGGTGGGCTATAGTCCATGGGGTCGCAAAGAGTTCGACAAGACTGAAGCAACTTAGCATGCACGCACATGCTCATTATACTGGAGGATAGATTGGAGCCAGCAAAGATGGGTGCAGGGACTTAGCTGACCTCTCCTAGGGTGGTTCAGGCAGGAGTCTAAATGTGGGGGCAGGTCTGGAGACTCAGGTAGGGAGACAGAAGTAGGATTGATTTGGAAGGATAAGTGTTCAAAGTTAAATGGTCAGAATGGTGACTGGATGTGGAAAACACGGAAAAGTGGAAATTGTTTCCCAAGCTTCTAACTTCAATAGCTGGTTGGCTAGTGGCACCAGCCGTTGAGACTGAGAAAAACAGGAGCTGCAGCAGCTCTGGGGAGAACATGGCAAGCCTTGTGTTACCTGTGTTGAGTCTGAGTGCTTGCGGGGGATCGGATAGAATCATTAGACTAGTCCAGAGGTCAGGATAAAGACCTCAGACTGCACACAGATTTTGCAGTCTTTGGTTTTGAATGACGCAGTCAAGGAGAGAGTGCAGAGATTGGGAAATGAGTCCATTATGGAACTTTGGAGAAAGAATATTTAAAAGGTAGGCATAACATGTCTATGTAGGGATGGGCAGAGAGGTTGAGGAAACCTGGGAGAAGGTAACATTTCAGAGGCCTTGGAAGTTAGGAAGTTCAATAAAGAACCACATAAGCTGAAGGAGAAAAACACTGGAGTATGTTTGTTTTTTGAAACAGTATTTGCGCCCAGTCATGTCTGGCTCTTGCGACCCCATAGACTGTAGTCCGCCAGGCTCCTCTATCCATGGGATTCTCCAGGCAAGAATACTGGAGTGGGTAGCCATTCCCTTCTCCAGGGAGCCTTCCTGACCCAGAGATCAAACCTAGGTCTCCTGCATTGCAGGCAGATTCTTTACTGTCTGAGGTACCAAGTAACCTCTATGTTGGTTTTTTGGTTTCCCCCCAAAATCATTCTTTGGCACAATGGCAAAGAATCTGCCTGCCAATGCAGGAGACACAGGAGATGCAGGTTTGACCCCTGGGTCAGGAAGATCCTGTGGCATAGGAAATGACAACCCAACCCAGTGTTCTTGCCTGGAGAATCCCATGGACAGAGAAGCCTGGTGGGCTACAGTCCATGGGGTCACAAAGGAGCCAGACATGATTGAGAAGTGAGCATGCACACATGTCTGTTTGATTATGCCCTCCAAGAGAACCCCCTTCGTTGCTCCATGATGACTCTCAACTTTCCGGCTGATCTCTCCCAGGGACAGGGTGTTCTCTACTTGTGAGTAAGGACTAGGTTACTATCTATAATAGTCACGAGAATCAATTATTTATTCATCATATCTGAAGAACAGGGACTGCCCCAAGCGTAGCACAGAGGGCATTCTTGGTGCCTTAGCATGGACCTGACATGTAAGTGGTGATGAAGAAATGTGTATGAATAAATCCATAAATGCATGAAAGAATATATCACAGCTGCCCTGTGAAGCATGGAATGTCACCCCCCACACTCCACAGCTGGGAAAAGATGGTTTGGGACCAAGTCTGGAGTACAGGCAGCCCCTGTGTTGCTGGGTCAGGTCAACTGGCCTCTCCTCTCCCTCTCTCCATCTAGGAGTTCTCTTGGCAAAAGGCGTAAAGACTGATGGGAAATTCTGGGGGTTGAAGATGCTGCCGCAGCCCTGTCTCATAAGCAATGAGGCTGAACTCGAGTTACAATGCACGGTTTTGGACTCCTGAACTGAGAAATCAGTTAAGATCCTGCCAATAGCAGTTGGAAGTTCAGTTCAATCTTTTGGATCATTTGGGCTGGGCTTCTGACTGGTGTTGAAAGCCAAAATCACTCTGATTTCTCCTCAGGTCAAGTTGCCAAGAGTACTTCACTGGCCTTGAAGAGCATCCCACAGCAGGAGTCTCCGCTTAAGGCACTAGCTTGTCTTGCTTCTGCCCAGAAGCCACTGTTTGACACAGAATCACACCTACCCACCTACCCATCCTGTGACTCCCTAGAGCAGCTTTCTATGGGACCTGTCTGCCCACAGGATCGCAAAAGAACCCTCCTTCTGGACCTTTATAGCAGCAGAACCCCTGGATGTGGTTTCACCGAGTCCAGCTGCTCAGGAAGCCTTCACAGACNCAGATTTTGCAGTCTTTGGTTTTGAATGACGCAGTCAAGGAGAGAGTGCAGAGATTGGGAAATGAGTCCATTATGGAACTTTGGAGAAAGAATATTTAAAAGGTAGGCATAACATGTCTATGTAGGGATGGGCAGAGAGGTTGAGGAAACCTGGGAGAAGGTAACATTTCAGAGGCCCTGGAAGTTAGGAAGTTCAATAAAGAACCACATAAGCTGAAGGAGAAAAACACTGGAGTATGTTTGTTTTTTGAAACAGTATTTGCGCCCAGTCATGTCTGGCTCTTGCGACCCCATAGACTGTAGTCCGCCAGGCTCCTCTATCCATGGGATTCTCCAGGCAAGAATACTGGAGTGGGTAGCCATTCCCTTCTCCAGGGAGCCTTCCTGACCCAGAGATCAAACCTAGGTCTCCTGCATTGCAGGCAGATTCTTTACTGTCTGAGGTACCAAGTAACCTCTATGTTGGTTTTTTGGTTTCCCCCCAAAATCATTCTTTGGCACAATGGCAAAGAATCTGCCTGCCAATGCAGGAGACACAGGAGATGCAGGTTTGACCCCTGGGTCAGGAAGATCCTGTGGCATAGGAAATGACAACCCAACCCAGTGTTCTTGCCTGGAGAATCCCATGGACAGAGAAGCCTGGTGGGCTACAGTCCATGGGGTCACAAAGGAGCCAGACATGATTGAGAAGTGAGCATGCACACATGTCTGTTTGATTATGCCCTCCAAGAGAACCCCCTTCGTTGCTCCATGATGACTCTCAACTTTCCGGCTGATCTCTCCCAGGGACAGGGTGTTCTCTACTTGTGAGTAAGGACTAGGTTACTATCTATAATAGTCACGAGAATCAATTATTTATTCATCATATCTGAAGAACAGGGACTGCCCCAAGCGTAGCACAGAGGGCATTCTTGGTGCCTTAGCATGGACCTGACATGTAAGTGGTGATGAAGAAATGTGTATGAATAAATCCATAAATGCATGAAAGAATATATCACAGCTGCCCTGTGAAGCATGGAATGTCACCCCCCACACTCCACAGCTGGGAAAAGATGGTTTGGGACCAAGTCTGGAGTACAGGCAGCCCCTGTGTTGCTGGGTCAGGTCAACTGGCCTCTCCTCTCCCTCTCTCCATCTAGGAGTTCTCTTGGCAAAAGGCGTAAAGACTGATGGGAAATTCTGGGGGTTGAAGATGCTGCCGCAGCCCTGTCTCATAAGCAATGAGGCTGAACTCGAGTTACAATGCACGGTTTTGGACTCCTGAACTGAGAAATCAGTTAAGATCCTGCCAATAGCAGTTGGAAGTTCAGTTCAATCTTTTGGATCATTTGGGCTGGGCTTCTGACTGGTGTTGAAAGCCAAAATCACTCTGATTTCTCCTCAGGTCAAGTTGCCAAGAGTACTTCACTGGCCTTGAAGAGCATCCCACAGCAGGAGTCTCCGCTTAAGGCACTAGCTTGTCTTGCTTCTGCCCAGAAGCCACTGTTTGACACAGAATCACACCTACCCACCTACCCATCCTGTGACTCCCTAGAGCAGCTTTCTATGGGACCTGTCTGCCCACAGGATCACAAAAGAACCCTCCTTCTGGACCTTTATAGCAGCAGAACCCCTGGATGTGGTTTCACCGAGTCCAGCTGCTCAGGAAGCCTTCACAGACCCACCAACCCCCACCATCGGTCTCCTCACTCCTCCTGGGGTCTCCTAAACCATCCCTTCACAGACTCACCAACCCCCACCATCGGTCTCCCCACTCCTCCTGGGGACTCCTAAACCATCCCTTCACGGACTCACCAACCCCCACCATCGGTCTCCCCACTCCTCCTGGGGACTCCTAAACCATCCCTTCACAGACTCACCAACCCCCACCATCGGTCTCCCCACTCCTCCTGGGGACTCCTAAACCATCCCTTCACGGACTCACCAACCCCCACCATCGGTCTCCCCACTCCTCCTGGGGACTCCTAAACCATCCCTTCACGGACTCACCAACCCCCACCATCGGTCTCCCCACTCCTCCTGGGGACTCCTAAACCATCCCTTCACAGACTCACCAACCCCCACCATCGGTCTCCCCACTCCTCCTGGGGACTCCTAAACCATCCCTTCACGGACTCACCAACCCCCACCATCGGTCTCCCCACTCCTCCTGGGGACTCCTAAACCATCCCTTCACAGACTCACCAACCCCCACCATCGGTCTCCCCACTCCTCCTGGGGACTCCTAAACCATCCCTTCACGGACTCACCAACCCCCACCATCGGTCTCCCCACTCCTCCTGGGGACTCCTAAACCATCCCTTCACAGACTCACCAACCCCCACCATCGGTCTCCCCACTCCTCCTGGGGACTCCTAAACCATCCCTTCACGGACTCACCAACCCCCACCATCGGTCTCCCCACTCCTCCTGGGGACTCCTAAACCATCCCTTCACAGACTCACCAACCCCCACCATCGGTCTCCCCACTCCTCCTGGGGACTCCTAAACCATCCCTTCACGGACTCACCAACCCCCACCATCGGTCTCCCCACTCCTCCTGGGGACTCCTAAACCATCCCTTCACAGACTCACCAACCCCCACCATCGGTCTCCCCACTCCTCCTGGGGACTCCTAAACCATCCCTTCACGGACTCACCAACCCCCACCATCGGTCTCCCCACTCCTCCTGGGGACTCCTAAACCATCCCTTCACGGACTCACCAACCCCCACCATCGGTCTCCCCACTCCTCCTGGGGACTCCTAAACCATCCCTTCACGGACTCACCAACCCCCACCATCGGTCTCCCCACTCCTCCTGGGGTCTCCTAAACCATCCCTTCACAGACTCACCAACCCCCACCATCGGTCTCCCCACTCCTCCTGGGGTCTCCTAAACCATCCCTCCCTCTAGAGCCCTGCAATGAAGGACTCCTTCTTCCCCAAATCGTCACTGCCATCTGCCTCCTGCCTAGCACAGAGCTTTGTATACAGCAGGTGCTTAATATAAATAAATGTCAGTGTGAATCTCTCCTGTGGTCACATTTGTTCCCCGTCATCTTTGCAGAACCCCTGAGACTGCTGCCTTGAGGCCCGAGAAGGGAATCCTAGCACTTGTGAGGGGAGCTGCAGACACCCAGTGTGGGATATTTTATCTCTCTGGGAAATTAAAATTAAAATCCAGTCCCTTAAAAATTATTATAATTTCAGACTTGCTTTATCTTAATTTCTCCCTGGTACTTAATCAGGAAAAAAAGTGTTTAGTTTCTCCCTCTGTTGAGTCGCTAATGATCTGTAAACAAACACTCCAGACTGTGTCTTAAAGAGACCCTCCAAGCCTTGTGTGAAGTGAAATTCCTTTCGCACCTTGCTTTGTTTCCTCTCTCATTATCTCTTTGCTGGTAGGCTGTTCAGCTCTCAGAGCACATGTTTTTATTAGATAATCTTAATGATCAAAAGGTAGCATAAATTAGCAGTTCAGCTCGAGGGTTTAAGAGACAGACTTCCACGCTGGAATCCCTTACTGGGGAGCCTTGATATCTCCATGCTTTTTCCTTATCTATAGGGTCAACACAATTAAGCACTGGAGTTAACAGAGGAAAGCATTACATGCATAACCAGTAGTTTTGACTGTTATGACTATTGTTTGAAATGAAGAGATGGAAGAGGCCTGGCAACACAGATATCAATGTCAGCGCTTCTGCTGGTTCTGAAGATCTGATGCTTTGGAGGACACTGACTCCCTGAGTTTCAGAGCTGGGCACATCTTGGTTCAAACCTCAGCTCTGCCACTTAAAAATCACCTGCTTTAAAGAAATTTTTTCATCTCTCGGAGCCTCAGTTACTTCCTGTGTAAAATGGGAGTAACAGGCCCTGCCTTCCTGCATCATCTCCCGGAGCCTCAGTTACTTCCTGTGTAGAATGGAAGTAACAGGCCCTGCCTTCCTGCAGCTCGGGAACATCGAGAGGGCAGGGAGCAGAGCCATGTGTGTGGCAGAGCTGCTGGCCGGGGACGTGGCACTCGTGAGAGCTTGCTTCCTTTGTGCTGGTTTTCCCGTTCAATAAGTATTTATGGAACAGAGGTCACTTTCTCAAAAGTCACTTAAACACTGGGGACTCTGCTCTGTCATCTGGAAAGCGGGGATGAGAATGTCTGGATGCCAGGGGTGCTGGGGGTTTGAAATGAGAGCACCATAGTAGGTTCTTGTTAAAGGTCTACATGCCCCCTTCTCCAACCCATAGGTTCTCCCTTCTCCAACCCAGGGAGGATCCAGGATGTTTTCTGAAGCTCTAGGTACTAAGATGGAGCTGAGCACTTCCAGCCACTCTTTTCTGCTTCCAAATATCACTTGACTCCGTGTATCAGCCAAAGTCTGGCTCTAGCTGGATGCTGGAAACATGGGGATGGGCAGGATGACTTCTTTCAAGGGTGAGGCAAATTGACATGGAAACAAAAAATCTGGGGAGTGAACAGAATTACAACTATGCTGCCACAGGCTGAGGGGCGACACGGAAGAGGTCATGCCCTCCCCTCTCTGTCTCTCATCTGCCTTGACCTCCCTCATTGGCTAATCTTCCACCCACCTATAGACTCGTCCATCTATGCCAGCAGCTGGTCAGCAACTTCTCCCCTGCAAGGCCAGACAGTAAATATTGTGACTTTGCGGGCCATACAGGGTCTCTGGCAACTACTCGACTGTCTCTGCGGTCACCGATCTCTAAACCAAGGGGCACAGTTTTGTTTTAGTCAAACCTGATCTGCCGTAAGAGACAGCACGTGTGGTTTGACCACAGGCAGTAGTTTCCTGACCCCTGATCTAGGCAAGCATGCACACGCCTCCTGGGCCCCTGCACAGGGCTTGTCCCTCTGTGTAGACTGCACACCAAGGACTTGCCTTCTCTTCTTTTCCTGCCAGGAACAGCAACCTCCCTGGGGTCCCCAGACCCTGTGGGGTCCAACCTCTTCCCTCCCACCCCTCACCACTCTCCAGCCACAATGACTTTCTCTGACCTCCTTGAAAGCTCTTTCCTGCCTCGAGGATTTAGCAGTCGGAACTCCTTGTAAGCCTTGCTCCATCACCCTGCTCCCCATCTCCCTACTTTATCCACTTTCTCTTCAACCTTCATGTCTCAGCTTGAAGGTCCTGTCTCCAAGGGGGCCTCACCCAGCCCGTCACTTACACACCCCTACACATTTCCACTCAGTGGCATTTTCAACAATTCCATTTCCATAATCGCCACAGCTCTTTCCTTCACCTCCCTGGCCTTCCTTGTTCACAGACATCTCCCCTGCCACCAGCACAGTGCTCGGCACCAGCAGACATCAATAACTGTGTGACTAAATGCATGCTGTGACCCAGCAGCTGGTCTGCACCATCCTTGGCCTGGCTTATGTTAGCACCCACAGCCGCTCCATCCTGCAGACTATAGCAGTGGGGTTTCACACCGTCCTGACTGCCCATCCATCATTTTATTTTAAGCACATTACTTCTCTACCCGAAAAGAAGAGGAGGATACAATTAGGCCTATGTTCCCCACTTGCTTAATATTTCAGTCTCCCCCAGGGCACACTCCCTTCAAGTGGAGATCACAGCTCATGAATATTAAATGTCTCTTCCGACTCACCATGGTCCCCAAGAAAGAGGAGAGAAAGCCAGGGACTAGGAGAGACTCCTGCCTCCAGGCCTGCCCCCTCTGCGGGCTCTCTCTGACCTGATGTGCTGACCACCTAGATCCGCAGCAAGGCACCTGCAGGGGCACTCTGCTTTCTGGTCCCTTTAAATGCCACAGAGAAGCCCTTGTTCTTGGCCTCCCAGATTCACCTGTCTTGGATGTGGACTGCGTTTCAAACGCGCACATCAAAGTGTGGTCTTAATTCCACGATTTCAGGAAAGTTCTGAGTCCTTTTGGAGCCTGACCCCTCCCTGGGAGTCACGAGGCCAACCTGGACCGAGGGCGAGAATTCCTCCCTTCTGGCATCTGAAGCCAACCTGTTTCTTTTCATTCCTGACTGGCCTCTCTGTGGGGTAGGCCTCCCGGGCTTCTAAAGGAGGTGGTAAGCCGCGGTCTGAGGCTGGATGGCAGGCTTGATCCTAACCGGTGCTGACTCGAGGGTGTGTGAATGCATCCATCAGACCTCCCAGTTGAGGACTTCAGATCTTTAGACCGCCCTGCACGGCAGCCTTCCGCCCCATCGCCTCCCTTCCCCTTGTCTTTGTCCCCTCAGTGACCCCCTCTGACCTTCTGGGTTAAAGGAATTCCTTTCTCCTCCCCAAGCCCTCATTTCTTTTAAAATGCACAGTTTAAAAACAATAGCGATCTGGGATTTAAATTCTGGAAGTCAGGGTTGGAAGAGTCCCAGAGCTCATCTAGATCACCCCCATCATGTGACAGCTGGGGAGACGGAGATCAAGGGGCCTCTGTCACTTCTCCTAATGACAGGATGCAGCTAAGGACCATTTGTCCCAGAGATGGACCTATGGCCTTCGCATCCCTCACAAGTGAGATGGCAAATGGGGGAGGGGGTGGGGGGGAGATAGTAGACATGTCTACTGATTGCCAGGCACGGGGCTAGACACTCTACAGACTCTCTTCCATCTTTCTCTAAACATGACTGTGTTAGGATTATGTCCATTTTCCAGAACAGAAGACTGGGACTCAGAGAGAGGATGGGAGATGCTCAACATGACCCCCAGAGTGAGACCTTTGAACTCAGGCTCCTTGGCCTGACATTGCCATGACAACAGACTGAAGTGTCAAACTGTTCCTAGGCTAAAACACAGTGTGGCTATATTCAATGGAGGGTGAGCTATTACAAACAAAAATGCAGCCCCAAACACAGAATGGCCCCAAGTCAAGGGCCTGGGGTTTGTGCAGTGGAACGCTTATAGGGTGATGATAACTGAAAATTGTCGTTTTCATGACTCGTGCAAAAGGCACAGGAAGGATCTATGCATTCACTTTTGTTTCCTGCTGTGTCAGTGGCAACACAGCAGAAACAGTGGAAAAGAGAGGCTCCCGACAGCTCATCTGGATGCTGGACGTAGTCTTTAAAAACAGGTGGACTAGAGTTAACATCTCCTACTCTGACCCAGTTGGCTGTACGGCTTCGAATAATTCACCTACACTCTCAGTATTATAGTCTCCTCATCAGCAAAATGGGTGTTCTTATTCTGAGGAAGCAGCGTTGCAGGAAGGGTAAATGAAATCATTTGACAAGAGGGCTCCTAGCACGGAAGCTGGTCCAGTTGGGTGCCTGATAAATGAAATAATTTCACGGTCAAGCGTGCAGACTTTGCTTAGGTACTGTGAATCCCATCTCTGCTTTTCCTAGCTATGTGACCTTGGGCAAGTTATTTAACCTCTCCAAACCTCTACACAACTGGGATCAACATCATTTATATCATCGGGTTCCTGGGAAGATGGACATAAGTTTCAAATTAATGGTATCAATGACAACAATAGCAGCATTAGCAAGCACATACATATCACCTACTAGGTATCACTTATAAAATGTTTCACATACTTAAGCTCGTTTCATCTTAACAACTGTGAGAGGCAGGGACCATTACTAACCCGTTTCACTGATAAGCAAACTGAAGCACAGAGAAAATTTGTTTGGACCTTGCTTCTCACCCAGAATCCATGCCCATAAGTGTGATACCCATTCTAGCTGACAGATCACCACCATTATCACCACTTCCATGACTACCAGGCTTCCCTGGTGGCTCAGAGGTTAAAGCGTCTGCCTGCAATGCGGGAGACCTGGGTTCGACACCTGGGTTGGGAAGATCCCCTGGAGAAGGAAATGGCAATCCACTCCGGTATTCTTGCCTGGAGAATCCCATGGATAGAGAAGGATAGAGAAGCCTAGTAGGTTACAGTCCACAGGGTCGCAAAGAGTCGGACACGACTGAGCGACTTCACCTCACCTCCGTGACTACCACGAACACTTCTCTTTCCTTCTTTTAAAGACAGGTCTTCAAGTTAAAGGGAGTTTTATTTCAAGAAGGTATTTTGGTGACANAAGCGTGCAGACTTTGCTTAGGTACTGTGAATCCCATCTCTGCTTTTCCTAGCTATGTGACCTTGGGCAAGTTATTTAACCTCTCCAAACCTCTACACAACTGGGATCAACATCATTTATATCATCGGGTTCCTGGGAAGATGGACATAAGTTTCAAATTAATGATATCAATGACAACAATAGCAGCATTAGCAAGCACATACATATCACCTACTAGGTATCACTTATAAAATGTTTCACATACTTAAGCTCGTTTCATCTTAACAACTGTGAGAGGCAGGGACCATTACTCACCCGTTTCACTGATAAGCAAACTGAAGCACAGAGAAAATTTGTTTGGACCTTGCTTCTCACCCAGAATCCATGCCCATAAGTGTGATACCCATTCTAGCTGACAGATCACCACCATTATCACCACTTCCATGACTACCAGGCTTCCCTGGTGGCTCAGAGGTTAAAGCGTCTGCCTGCAATGCGGGAGACCTGGGTTCGACACCTGGGTTGGGAAGATCCCCTGGAGAAGGAAATGGCAATCCACTCCGGTATTCTTGCCTGGAGAATCCCATGGATAGAGAAGCCTAGTAGGTTACAGTCCACAGGGTCGCAAAGAGTCGGACACGACTGAGCGACTTCACCTCACCTCCGTGACTACCACGAACACTTCTCTTTCCTTCTTTTAAAGACAGGTCTTCAAGTTAAAGGGAGTTTTATTTCAAGAAGGTATTTTGGTGACAGTCACTGTGTTTTCCATGGAGGGAGGTCTGAAAATCTATGTATGGCCAGGAGACTTTTTTTTTTTCTTATTTCAATTTTTTTTTTTTTGGTAAGGTGAGAGGTGGGTCATCTATTGTGATTTCATGCTGCTAGAAAGAAAAATAATAATAAACACAACTCCCGGCAGAGCCCATGCTTCCGCCTCTTCCCCTCCCCCTACCAGATGCTATTTTCCTTTTTAGTCAGTGTTGTCCTAAACTCTCATCAGAATATCCACCAAGAAGACAGCGATTCATCTTCTTGTTTTCCTTTCTCGCCTTGGCTGGGAGCAGGCCAGGGCAGCCTGACAGAGGGGCCACAAGGCACGGTGACCCCCTACCCTCCCAGGGACTGCTGGGGAAATGGATTGATCCCCCCCGCCACTTATCTGCTCACAGATAATTTAGTTATTGGCCCTGGCTCTAGGACAGGGCTGGGGATGCTGTGTCCTGAGCAGAGACAGTGATGCTAATGGCAGGGGGGGGGGNAAAAAGAATAAGTTTGACTCAGTTCTAATGAGATGGATGAAACTGGAGCCGATTATACAGAGTGAAGTAAGCCAGAAAGAAAAACACCAATACAGTCTACTGACACATATATATGGAATTTAGAAAGATAGTAATGATGACCCTGTAAGTGAGACAACATAAGAGACACAGAGATGTAGGATGGACTTTTGGCTTCTGAGGGAGAGGGAGAGGGTGACAGTTTATTTTAAAGCTAACCTTCACCAGAATTCAATCATTAATGCATCACATCTCAGATAAATTTCAAGCTTTTAGCTAGTAAGTTTAAACGGCAGTATCTAAATGTGATGAGACTGGCTGGCTGGTTTTGAAGGGTGGCTTGTTTGGCATCCTTGGTATGACTTTTTTTTAAAATGTTTTTATGTTTAACCATCATTGTTTCACAAATGTCTCAAATGACACATCTGCCTTAAGTTTGCATCTCTGGCGATCAGAAATAAAAACACTGACATTTCTGAGTGGTATGACTTTTCCTCAGAAATGTATTGATGGTGATGTGTATCCAATTTGGAGCACAACCCGAAAGTAAATTTAGTTATAGATTATAAAATCACTATCTTAAGAAAATATATGTTATTAAGGAGTCTAAACACGCCATGATCGAGCTTTTGGCAAAAATGTCAATTTCTTAAAATGCTGGTGTGCAATTAGTATCATGACAGGTCAATTAAAACCCCCTCTGAAATCTACAAGCAAGTCACTTTCTTCCTCTCAGTCTGTTTTCCTATCTTTTAATTAAGATGTATGATTCTTGTCCCATGCCACTGTGAAGATAGCATGAGAGCTTCAAAAGTACCACAGGAGAAAGGGTGGGGGAACGGCATTTCACCATGAAAATGCCCCGTTTTCCTTGCTCCAGGAAATTCTCTCCGAGCCCCTTGACTCCTCCTTATTGACCTCCTATTGTTTCCATATCATAGCATTCATTTATCATACACACTCTCTCTGCAGTCTGTGTAACTGAACTGTATTATACTGTTTTGATACCCTACTTCTGCAATAATTATAGCAATTGTAGTTTCCATTTGTTGGCTATTTATCACATGCCAGGCACTGTGCCTGGCACTTCATAAGAATAACATCATTTAAGCAAAACAGCAGTCCCGTGAATATTTACTATGAAAAGGTTTTAGGTGAGGGAACAAACACCCGGAGAGGTGAAGCTACCTGCCTTCAGTCACACTGCTTTTGTCTCAGGACAGGAACTTAAGCAAGTCTGCCTAATTCCATCCCGACACTGCTCTCTGGAGGTAAGAACCCTGGCTGTTATAAACCAGAAAAGACAGCAGAGGTGAAAAGATCAAGTTTTTGAATCATGTAGCACCTGCATACAAAGACCAGTTAGAAAGTTCTAGAAGTCAGGANTAAGTTTGCATCTCTGGCGATCAGAAATAAAAACACTGACATTTCTGAGTGGTATGACTTTTCCTCAGAAATGTATTGATGGTGATGTGTATCCAATTTGGAGCACAACCCGAAAGTAAATTTAGTTATAGATTATAAAATCACTATCTTAAGAAAATATATGTTATTAAGGAGTCTAAACACGCCATGACCAAGCTTTTGGCAAAAATGTCAATTTCTTAAAATGCTGGTGTGCAATTAGTATCATGACAGGTCAATTAAAACCCCCTCTGAAATCTACAAGCAAGTCACTTTCTTCCTCTCAGTCTGTTTTCCTATCTTTTAATTAAGATGTATGATTCTTGTCCCATGCCACTGTGAAGATAGCATGAGAGCTTCAAAAGTACCACAGGAGAAAGGGTGGGGGAACGGCATTTCACCATGAAAATGCCCCGTTTTCCTTGCTCCAGGAAATTCTCTCCGAGCCCCTTGACTCCTCCTTATTGACCTCCTATTGTTTCCATATCATAGCATTCATTTATCATACACACTCTCTCTGCAGTCTGTGTAACTGAACTGTATTATACTGTTTTGATACCCTACTTCTGCAATAATTATAGCAATTGTAGTTTCCATTTGTTGGCTATTTATCACATGCCAGGCACTGTGCCTGGCACTTCATAAGAATAACATCATTTAAGCAAAACAGCAGTCCCGTGAATATTTACTATGAAAAGGTTTTAGGTGAGGGAACAAACACCCGGAGAGGTGAAGCTACCTGCCTTCAGTCACACTGCTTTTGTCTCAGGACAGGAACTTAAGCAAGTCTGCCTAATTCCATCCCGACACTGCTCTCTGGAGGTAAGAACCCTGGCTGTTATAAACCAGAAAAGACAGCAGAGGTGAAAAGATCAAGTTTTTGAATCATGTAGCACCTGCATACAAAGACCAGTTAGAAAGTTCTAGAAGTCAGGAGAGACACACATTCTCTTAAACACCACGAATGGCTCACTTATCATGGGCAAGCCATTCCTTCTCTCTGATCATCCATTGCCTCATCTACAAAATGGGGATCTGGGAAGAACGTGACAAGCAGCTCTAATTTAACGAGGAATGTGGTGTTGCATCTTCCTGCCACAGGCTTTGCTACAAGCTAGAAGCTGCCTCAGCACTTAAAATTCTGCGCTGAGAAGGATGTAGTGCTAAGTCTGCCACCCAGATTGACTAAGCTGGGAGACATGGTAGGGGGAGACCACCTAGGATGTCTCTGGCTCAGGAAGAGCCCAAATATTCCAGGGCTGCCTTGGGCTAAGGATAAGAGGGTAATCCCTGGGTGCTTCATCCACCAGCCTCGGGTAGAGCAGGAAACAATCTNTGGTAGGGGGAGACCACCTAGGATGTCTCTGGCTCAGGAAGAGCCCAAATATTCCAGGGCTGCCTTGGGCTAAGGATAAGAGGGTAATCCCTGGGTGCTTCATCCACCAGCTTCCAGCCTCGGGTAGAGCAGGAAACAACCTCTTTTGGAGCCTGAGATGATGTGCCCAGGCACACTATACATACCATTAGTATTGTGTTGATTAGAAAATATATTAATCACGTAGAGAAATACAAAGAACATTCTAACAAATCCCCTTAGACTTGCCACCCAGCTTTGTCAGATTAAAACAGTTTGTCATGTTTTCTTCCTCTTTTTGGGGGGCGGGGAGCAGGGGAAGAAATAAAATATACTGTTTTGTATTTTTTGTTTTCAATCCACCATTTCTCTTTCACATGGGTATTTTCATAGTTCTTGTGCCTATGTGCTGCTCTGCATGTTTTAATCTGCCTAGGTGTTTTATTACTACATTTATTACTGTGTAGCTGTTTTTTTTTTCAAACCCAGCATTGTTTTTGAGATCACACATATTGATCATATAGATCAATGAGGTAATATACTTCCTTTGATCATTCTTTTCCTGATAGGCACCCAGATTATATCTCTGTCATTATTACTATCATCATTAGTAATCTTTTTATTTCTAATAACATTGCTTTAAACATACATGTTCACGTTCCTTTGCACATAGAACATGAGTGTCTGCAGGAAATACATCTAAAGTGGTATTGCTAGGCTGAAGATCATTGCATCTTCCACTTTATTCAGTTAGATATTGCTAAATTACTCTCCAAAAGTGTACTGATTAGCACATCTACCCATGGATTTTCCATTGTTCCAGGTCCCTGGCAGCATTAGGTTCTACCAAACATATAGCTTTGTAGCTAATCTGATGGGTATTAAATGATATTTGGGCTTCCCTGGTGGCTCAGATGGTAAAGAATCCCCCTGCAATGCAGGAGATGTGATTTCAATCCCTGGGTCAGAAAGATTCCCTGGAGAAGGAAATGGCAACCCATTCCAGCACTCTTGCCTGGAGAATCCCACGGACAGAGGAGCCTGGCGGGCTGTAGTCCGTGGGGTCACAAAGAGTCAGAAATCCTGATACACTAACGCTTCAGGGGCTTCCCTGGTGCAATCACTCCCCTTTGCCTTTCCCTGATTACTAACAAGCCTGAGTGTCACTTCAGGTATTTGTTGACAACATATGTTTCTTCCTGTGTTGACTGTCTGCTCATCCTCTGGCCTATTTTAACTTGGGTTCTTTTGTCTTTGTTGATACGCCATGCATTTACAGATACTGGATACTGATTCTTTGCAATTTTTTTTTCATTCTGTTTAGGTCGTTTTGTTGAATAAAAATTTTTGATCATTTCCTTCATGGGTTGATCTTCTCATAGATTGTTAAATAAACGTTTCTTTACTCCAAGGTATTCACAAATGCAAGTAAGTAGTCTCCCCTATTTTCTTCCAATAGTTTTAAGTTTTAATTTTTACATGTATGGCTTCAATCAACTACAAACAGTTTTTAAAATGATGGTGATAAGGATTGTTTCTCCCCAAACAGAGATGAATCATTTGTCTGACATTATTTATGTAAAACTTAATCCTTTCACTACTGAATGGTGACACATTCTTTTGCCATATATCATTCAGAACTTAGATAAGCTTTCTTTTTTGCCGGGGGAAGTGGGGGGAGCGTTTGCCTTGTTTCATTAGTTTATTTTTTTCCTATTATCTTATCAATAGCAGTTTGTCTTAATTTCCATAGTTTTAGAAAAGTCTTGATTTATCTGCAAGTCCACGCTATACTTTGGTTTTCTCCATCAAAAGACCCTTTTACTCCTTCAAGTGAATTTTTAATTTCATTTTCTGAAATGCCTGTTGGGATTTTAATTCCAATTTCATTGAATTTATAGATGCATTTGAGAATAAAATACTTCTTTATGACATTGTATCCTCCCATTTAAGTATATAGTTTATCTTTATATTTATTCAGGTCTCCTTTTATGATTTCAGTAAAGTTTTTAAAGCTTTTTTCATAAAAACTGTGATGATTTTTTATTAGGGATATATTCCTAACTCTAAGCATTTTATGAATGTCAGTGCTATAGTAAATGGTAGCTTTAATCTCTCCATCTACCCATCCACATATATAAACATATTTGCATGTATATCTATATTTGTATCTTCCTATCTTAGAGCTGACAAAAATAATTTATAGATTGATATTCTATTCATCAGTTCTCATAAGCTGTTTTATTAGTTCCACTAATTTGTTGATTCTTATTAATTTTTCTATGCAGTCTTTTATAGACGAGGGTCATCATAGTCTAGTTTCTCCCTTTTCAATCCTCAGAAATTTTGTTGATTTTTTTTTCCTAACTGGGTCAGGTAGGACCAATGGTGTTACTGGTTTTGTTTTTTATCATGAAGGGACTTGATTTTGTTAAGAGTTTTAAAATTCTGCGTCTAGTAAAACAATTTTATTTTTAAAAATATTTTCATATGCTGGTCTTGTGAATTACATTCATAGACCATATAACTTTAACATCTCATTTTTATCCTGGGAAAATCCACTTGATGCAATGTATATGTATTTGCTTGAGTTTGTAGGTTTTAAGACATGAATATATTTGGTCTGCTAGTATCTTATATGGGCTTCTGGGGTAGTTCAGCTGGTAAAGAATCCACCTGCAATGCAGGAGACCCCAGTTTGATTTCTGGGTTGAGAAGTTCCCCTGGGGAAGGGATAGGCTACTCACTCCAGTAATTTTGGGCTTCCCTTATGGCTCAGAGGGTAAAGAATCTGCCAGCAATGAGAGAGACCTGGGTTTGATCCCTGGGCTGAGAAGATTTTCCTGGAGGAGGGCATGGCAACCCACTCCAGTATTCTTGCCTGGAGAATCCCCAGGGACAGAGGAGCCTGGTGGGCTGCACTCCAGGGAGTCGTAAGGAGTCAGACATGACTGAGCGACTAAGCACACACAGTATCGTACAGCAGACTTCTTGCTGTTTTGATCATACACTTAATTGATCTAAAAGATGTCTTAACCCTCTGCATTTATTCACTTGTCTGCTTGTTTACTAGCTTATATATTTATGTGTTGTGTTGTGGACAGAAATACTGTTCTATGTGGTACTTATTCTTGATATTTCCTGTTGTCATTTTGTGTCCCAGAACATAATAAATTTTAAAAAAATGTTCTATACATTCTAGAAGAAAATATTTGCACTCAGTTCAGTAGCAGGCTCTACATAGTTTTGTCAGATGAAACACTTTTTCGTGTGTGTTGTTCAAAGTCAACTAGATTATTATTCTATTGGTTTTTTTTTTGCTTAGTCTATTAATTATTGAGAAAGTATGTTAAAATATTATAATACAACTGTGGATTTATCACCTTTTTTTCCCAAAGGTGTCATAGTCAATTTATATAGTTTCAGGGCATGTTACTTGGTATATACAAGCTCAAAACCATAATATAACTTCCATTTATCATTATATGGTCANATTATTGAGAAAGTATGTTAAAATATTATAATACAACTGTGGATTTATCACCTTTTTTTTTCCAAAGATGTCACAGTCAATTTATATAGTTTCAGGGCACGTTATTTGGTATATACAAGCTCAAAACCATAATATAACTTCCATTTATCATTATATGGTAATCACTATATCTTAGAAAAAAATTTTTTTGTCTTAATATTTCTTTTGCCTGATATTAATATTAGTGTGTTTTGGTTAGTTTTTTCCTGGCAAATATTTTCCATTCCTTTACCTTTAACCTTTCAGTGAATTAAGTCCAACATGAAAATCTACATCTTCACAGTCGACTTTAATCTGATTAGTGTGGTGACTATTAATTAATTTATCCCATCTTGTTATGCTTTCAATCTACCATCCTTTTTCCTTGCTTATTTATTTCCTCCCTTTCTTTCCTTCCTTTGGATATACTGGATCTCTTTATTTTTACTCTTTACCCCTAGTTAGTCCATCCAATTTTTACAGATTATACTTTCTTACTATTTCTTTTTCCTGGTTACACAAAAATATGAATGTATACACTTATTATCAATGTCAAAATTTAATAAAAGCTGATGTTGATTTCTGACCCTTATTCTTAAGTTTTTATGCTTTTTGTGTTTTTAAAATTTTGACGTGTCAACTCACGTTCCTTGGGTTTCAATCCGTGGGGAATCATGTGTTTCCCAAGGTCAAGTCTACACTCCCTCTCAGAGGATGATTTCTAGGTAGCCTTGAAACATCGTTCGTCTAGAACTCCAGTTACTGTTTGCTTCCAGTTACTTTTTTCAGTTCAAGTGTTCCCAGCCCATGGTGAGCAATGTAAACCCAAATCTCAAATCTCTGTGAGACAGACGACATAGACATAGATATTTTCCCCCCAATACACCCTTTCATTAAGCATGTCACTTTCAGAAGTCCTAACTTCATTTTGAAGCCGTCAGACACAATTTCCCACTTTTCAGAGATTCAGGGCCAAATCTCCTCTCCTGGAATAAGTGAGAACATTCAGTCCACTCGCTTGCCAAACTGAAGGCTTTCTCTTGTCCAAACTATATCAATAAAACTAGATTCAGAGCTAACCTGTCTAGTTCTCAGTTCTATTTTATTGTTTGCTTGTAGCAACATATATATATGTTTATATATATATATATACTTCTCTGATCTGTCATGCATTTTGAAGGATGCTAGTTACATCAGTTTATTTTATCTCAGATGACTGGATAGATGTTTGTACTAGAAATATTTTTAGTTTGCTAGTCCACATTTTCACATACAATTACTAATATACACCTGAAAGATAGAAATCATTTGCACTGTTCAGTTGGGGTTGAGTGTAGAGCAGTGATCTGCCCAAGGTGAGGGAGATAATAATTATAAGGCAGAATTTAAATCATGCTACTTGACTCTAGAACCCTTGACATTCCCATGATATTGAGAGGACTCCTTGGACAAGTATACACTAGTGAGCAGTGCATTAATTGCCAATCAAGTATAGACCACTGCAAATATCTGAAGATAAGACAAGTTCCTCTTGTAGTTCTAAAGTCTTTTAGGAAGCTACAGCTCAAACTAAAGTAGATTTTACTGCTTAGGTAGAGTTATAGAACAAATAGCTTAAGCGCTAGCACATTGCTAGAGTGAGAGCTGATTTTTGTTTTAATTGAGAAGGGATAGTGACATTATCACAACTGCTTTATCTTTTTTTTTTTTTTTTCTAACCTTAAAGATCACCCATGCTTGGGGCTTCCCTGGTGGTCCGGTGGTTAGGACTCTGGGCTTGCAATGCAGGGGGCCCAGGTTCAATCCCCGATCAGGGAAGTAAGATCCCACATGCCGCACAGCGTGGCCAATAAATAAATAAATTAAAAAAAAAAAAAAAAAAAAGATCACCCATGCTTGCTTTAACAAATTAAAGCACTATATAAAATAATTAAAATAAAGTAAAATTATATCAAATTTCATCACATTGAAGCTGCTATCAAGAATACTCCAGACTTCTCTGGTGGTGTAGGAGCTAAGAATCCGCCTGCCAATGTAGGGGACATGGGTGCCATCCTTGGTCCGGAAAGATCCCACCTGCTACAGGGCGACTAAGCCTGTGTGCCACCCCTACTGAATCCAGGCACGCCCATGCGCCCACGCTCTGCAACCAGAGGCCACCGCAGTGAGAAGCCTGAGCACTGCCACCAGAGGGGGGTCCTCCACTTGCTGCGACAGGANGAAAAAATTTTTTTGTCTTAATATTTCTTTTGCCTGATATTAATATTAGTGTGTTTTGGTTAGTTTTTTCCTGGCAAATATTTTCCATTCCTTTACCTTTAACCTTTCAGTGAATTAAGTCCAACATGAAAATCTACATCTTCACAGTCGACTTTAATCTGATTAGTGTGGTGACTATTAATTAATTTATCCCATCTTGTTATGCTTTCAATCTACCATCCTTTTTCCTTGCTTATTTATTTCCTCCCTTTCTTTCCTTCCTTTGGATATACTGGATCTCTTTATTTTTACTCTTTACCCCTAGTTAGTCCATCCAATTTTTACAGATTATACTTTCTTACTATTTCTTTTTCCTGGTTACACAAAAATATGAATGTATACACTTATTATCAATGTCAAAATTTAATAAAAGCTGATGTTGATTTCTGACCCTTATTCTTAAGTTTTTATGCTTTTTGTGTTTTTAAAATTTTGACGTGTCAACTCACGTTCCTTGGGTTTCAATCCGTGGGGAATCATGTGTTTCCCAAGGTCAAGTCTACACTCCCTCTCAGAGGATGATTTCTAGGTAGCCTTGAAACATCGTTCGTCTAGAACTCCAGTTACTGTTTGCTTCCAGTTACTTTTTTCAGTTCAAGTGTTCCCAGCCCATGGTGAGCAATGTAAACCCAAATCTCAAATCTCTGTGAGACAGACGACATAGACATAGATATTTTCCCCCCAATACACCCTTTCATTAAGCATGTCACTTTCAGAAGTCCTAACTTCATTTTGAAGCCGTCAGACACAATTTCCCACTTTTCAGAGATTCAGGGCCAAATCTCCTCTCCTGGAATAAGTGAGAACATTCAGTCCACTCGCTTGCCAAACTGAAGGCTTTCTCTTGTCCAAACTATATCAATAAAACTAGATTCAGAGCTAACCTGTCTAGTTCTCAGTTCTATTTTATTGTTTGCTTGTAGCAACATATATATATGTTTATATATATATATATACTTCTCTGATCTGTCATGCATTTTGAAGGATGCTAGTTACATCAGTTTATTTTATCTCAGATGACTGGATAGATGTTTGTACTAGAAATATTTTTAGTTTGCTAGTCCACATTTTCACATACAATTACTAATATACACCTGAAAGATAGAAATCATTTGCACTGTTCAGTTGNATATACTTCTCTGATCTGTCATGCATTTTGAAGGATGCTAGTTACATCAGTTTATTTTATCTCAGATGACTGGATAGATGTTTGTACTAGAAATATTTTTAGTTTGCTAGTCCACATTTTCACATACAATTACTAATATACACCTGAAAGATAGAAATCATTTGCACTGTTCAGTTGGGGTTGAGTGTAGAGCAGTGATCTGCCCAAGGTGAGGGAGATAATAATGATAAAGCAGAATTTAAATCATGCTACTTGACTCTAGAACCCTTGACATTCCCATGATATTGAGAGGACTCCTTGGACAAGTATACACTAGTGAGCAGTGCATTAATTGCCAATCAAGTATAGACCACTGCAAATATCTGAAGATAAGACAAGTTCCTCTTGTAGTTCTAAAGTCTTTTAGGAAGCTACAGCTCAAACTAAAGTAGATTTTACTGCTTATGTAGAGTTATAGAACAAATAGCTTAAGCGCTAGCACATTGCTAGAGTGAGANCCTGGTATTTTCTGACTAACATCCTTAAATGGGAGATTTCAAATCATTCATTTACAGGATACTGAAGCTGGGGCAAAAAACCCTCTGCTTCACATTCTGACAACAGGAATGTGAACGTTGGCGCTCAGACGGAAGGGGGAACTGGCATTGCTCTGCGTGAGGCACAGCGAGGTGGTGTTTGTGTTAAAGCCTGGTAGAAAACAAAGCCCATGACTTGTAACGTCATAGGCGTTAGTGCGACAGAAGATTAACCCCACGAGCCTCCCTGGGACCTTTGAGAACACTGGACAGCACTTTGAGAATCGATGGATGATGAAAACAGGTGGTCTCACAGGTCCTGTCTGCCCACCCTTGATACACACACACACACACACACACACACACGTGCATACGTGCATACACACACGCACGCACATGCACAAGCTCACCTCCACTGTTCCTGAATCTATATATAGAAATGTCACGGTTCAAAGCCGGCTGAAGCTGCCTGCCTGCCACGGATTCACAGACTGGTAATGGGCAGACGTTTCCATTTCTCCTCTCCTCCAGAAACAAACATCCCTCTGTCTTCCCACCACGTGACTCAGTGACCCCAGTAGCACAGGCACTTCTAGGACCCAGTCCTTTGCCTCCTCCCTCTGCCCACCATGGGGTCCCTCCATCCATCAGCACTGCCACGCGCCAGGTCCCTCTGCTCCCGCCCTGACGGCTCTAGGTCAGGGCCACCTTCCGCCTCAGTGTCGGCAACACTGCCTAGCCTCCCTCACCACTTACGGTTCTGGTGGCTGCACACAGCCAGAGAGCGGTCTTAAAACCAAATCTCATCAGGATCCTTCTTACCTGAAGACATCGAGTGGCTCCTCACCACGCTCAGGGTGAAGTCTAGGCCCTTGAGCTTGGCACTCCAGAACCATTGCTACAGACCTCCTCCTCTCAATCTCTCTGGCTTCTTTGCTCAAACCCTCGCCCTCCTCCAAATCTGCCCCGCAGTCAGCAGGAACCAACAGTGCCGCCCCCCC
>SJYW01003338.1:557569-569099 GCA_006410735.1 Raphicerus campestris | reverse complement strand
AAGTGGCCTGGCCTTAGTGTGCCTGTGTGCTCAGCGTGTCCAGCTCTGTGTGACCCCATGCACCGCAGCCCACCAGGCTCCTTTGTCCATGGAATCTTCCAGGCAAGACGCCACCTTTTCTCAGAGGGTCTTGCTGACTTTTAAGCTGAGTGAGGATCTCCTAGCCCTGTTGCTTCTCTTAATGGAACACTTTTCTCACTTTTGTTAACGCTTAGGTGTCCCCTTCTCGTATTAGTGAGAGGAAGCTCCCAGAGGACTGGGATGGTTCCTCCTTTAATCTCCACTGCTCGGCATGGGGCGAGGACAGCGCTAAATCCATGCCCGCGGAGCGAATGGCAGGCTGACTTCCATCACTTGGCTTCATCCCTTGACTTGAGGAATAAGGACACTGAGGCCCAAAGAGGAGAAGGAGGCTGAGCTGTGAGGTTTTGTTTACTCCTTTTGCTCCAGTTGAGACGTTTAGAGGAAGACATCCAATATTCCAGGTATCATCTGTATCATCACAGATTTCTGACCACTTACGGATCTGCCAAAGCGTTTGCTCACCCATTCATTCACGCCTTTACTGACCTACGTTTATTGGCCATCTGTTCCATGCCTGTCCTTGCACGAGGAGCTGAGATCATGCAGGAAATGCAGCCTAGTTCCCATCTCTGGCATCTCACTGTCAAGCCGAAATGTCATGGAACAGGAAAAAAAAATGCACCAATGCATTCTGAAACTGTCCCAAATGGAGAGCTTGGAGAAGTTTCAGAGAGAGAGAGAGAGAGTAGGTCAGGGAGGAGTTCCGAGGGCCCCAGTGCACCTGGAAGGGTTTCTTTACAGACAGCCAGTCTCTGAGCTCCCAGGGGCCATGCGGCCTGCTCCCTTCTCTCTTCCTGAATTAGACATTCGGGGCAGATAATAGCTCCAGGAGGGTCTGAACAGAATGCCAGAGCTGGAAATGACTTTGAGAGTCATCTACCTAGGCCTTCATTTCATAGGAGGGGTCAGTGGTGGGCCGGGGGGAGGACTCCGGCCCACAACTGGGGAGTCATGGCCCAGGAATATATCACAATCTCAGGAGATCAGCCCTGCCAAGTCAGGTCTCCTGATTCCAGGGCCGGCCCGTCGTGGGTTTTCTCTCTTCTTCTTTAGCTCAGCTACAGAGATTAAAGCGCAACTATCTTTCCTGTCTCCAAATCCAGCACTGAACTCCGGAGCTGACCGGGAAACAGTTTCATTCGTGTGTCTGTGCGTGTCTGTGTGTCTGTCTTTCACAAATACTCTCCAGCCAGGCCAAGAACAACCCTAATGAAAACCAAACAATAGGAAGAATCATGAACATTTCAGTCTTTATAGTCCCCCAGATTGCATCATGTTCTTGCAAGTCCATTAGCTCATTAGTTTTTCAGGATACCCTTTGTGAGACTGTATGGATAGAAATCAGCACCCCTTTTTTTTTTCCCCAGGGATCAGGGCTAAGGCTCAAAAGCATTGAAAGAATCTGGCCAGGGTCATGCAGCAAGGCCCTTGTGTGTTGGCCTGGGAACCAGATCTCCTGATTCTGAATTCAGCCTCTCCTAAGTCATGTCTGAGGTTCCTGCTTTAACAGACACAACATAAACCCATTAAGTTCTGTCCTGAGGACTCTCATCGGCTCTGAGCACAGACTGAATGGATTTTGTCCACTCCTCTTGCCAATGCCCAGTGTGAGATAAATTCCTCCATTCTTCCCACATCTGTAATTACTCTGACGGCTGTTATTTTCCTTTTCTTTCCTAGTCATTTGTTTTCTTAAAAAATCAGGAATGGGTGCTGCACCACTGAGTCCAGCCCATCCTGCCGACCCACAGGGAGAATGGCAAGTGCACAGAGAAGCAGGTGGCATCAGGACACCCCGTGCAACCCAGCTTCACCAACTCATTGTTTTCCAAGGGAGCGCTTGATCCACCCCACCCTGTAATAAACACAAAATTAAAATCTTTCCTCCACGTCAGGAAATAACATTTCCCTCATTCCAGACACTCAAACCAGAGACCCAGGAGTCACTGCACAGCTCCTTCTCAGAACCCTTGAGGCCAGTACATCCCCAAGTCCTGAGGGTTCTCCATTGTAAGCGCTCCTCCACTTCATCCACTCCTCCTGTGAATAATCATCTCTGGCTGCACTTTAGCAACAGTCCCTAAATGGGTTTTCTCACTCTTCCTCAACCCTTTCTTCAAGAGTACCAAGAGCAATTTTATAAAAATACAGATCTGATGGGTGTAGCCCTCCACTTCTCAATGAACAAATCCAATCTCCATAACATAACCTCCCTTCACCATCCTGCCCTTGCTTGCATCTCCAGTCTTGTCTTCTGTATATCCCCTCTTAGTTTAAGAGGGAATTATGCTCCATTATAACCTCTCATAATAATAATCTTCAGTCTGTAATTATATTTTTATTTGGGCAATTATTCAGACCAGCCTTCCTATCCAATTATAAGATTCAGAATTATAGTGCCAGCATGGAGATTAACATGCAGAAGTTACGTCGTATTAAAAGGCTGACTAAATGAATGAATATGCTTATCAACGGAAGCTTGAGTTCAACACTTAACTTCGGTTGAGTGAGTCTTACTATCTGTCAAAGAGTCACTAGAATGACGACCTGGTTTAAAAGTCAAGGAATGCATCAGACTGATCCATAGATGAGTGATCTCAATGGTATCAGCACCAAACGGGGGCTCTTCACACGTTCAGAATCAGGAGGGAACTTACAGACAGAGAGCACTTCCATGGCTGCTGCTGATCCTGGATATCTGTTGATTTTGCTAAACCCTTTTGCTTACCCTAATGTTCCCAGAGCCCGTATTTCATTCTGAGAGGTACTTGGCCTAAGACGGATGAGAGGGAGTTGTAGGTGGATAATGCCCAGTTTCCAGAAATAGAGGAAGATTGTGCTGACTTTGTACACTGCTAGCCTGAGCTAGGAGCAGAGGTATTTGTTCTGGGCTGGTAGAAATAGCTACCAATCCTGATGCGCTCCTCTGTTCTGATGGACAGAACATCAGAATGCAAGCAAGGCATGCTTTTAAGCAACAGCTTCTTGGAAACCTTGCTGGTCTGACCATGACCACACTTTGTCAAGCCTCCTTTTTCTCATCTGCTTAAACGTTCAAAAATTAGATAGAAAAGAAGTTATCTTGTGTGTGTTTATTCTCTTGCTTCTTGGAAACAAGAAAAACTAGTTTTAACATCTACTTTCTCCATTCATCAAGATACCACCTTATCCTTTTTCTGTCATAACAATGATTACACTCTACAGTTTGCCAGGCTTGTCTGTTAGGATCAGACAAGGAGATGTAAAACTTGATTCCAGCATCTATTAACTGTAAGACCTTAAATGAATGACTGAATGACTTTATCATTTTGAGTCTGACCTCACGCATCTAAAAATAAAGCATAGTGATAGCTATATCTCATTGGTGGGCTTATAAAAATTACTAAGCATATATGAAGTATTTCCTGGGGGTTTCCTTGGCAGCTTGGAAGGTAAAGAGCCTGCCTGCAATGTGGGAGACCCAGGTTCAATTCCTAGGTCAGAAAGATCCCCTGGAGAAGAAAATGGCAACCCACTCCAGTATTCTTGCCTGGAAAATCCCATGGACAGAGGAGTTTGGTGGCTACAACCCATGGGTCGCAAAGAGTTGGACACGACTGAGCATATATGAAGTATATGCTACATGGTGATTACTCGGAGTAGTGAAGCTAGTACCACTAGATATTACTTGCATATATAATGGTGCTTACCAGAGAGACTAGACTCCGCTGAGGTCAGAACCTGGGCTGCTTTTTATTAAACACTGTCTCTTCAAAGGTGGCACGGTTTCCATCCAAGGGGCATTTGAGNCCACTAGATATTACTTGCATATATAATGGTGCTTACCAGAGAGACTAGACTCCGCTGAGGTCAGAACCTGGGCTGCTTTTTATTAAACACTGTCTCTTCAAAGGTGGCACGGTTTCCATCCAAGGGGCATTTGAGAAAGATGTCGATGAGTATATGATTTCTAAGAGTAGCTCCTTCATAAACGCTAGTTCATCCTTGACTACCCATTTTACCCTAGATTCCGAGAACACCGATGGATATGCAGGAGGGCTGACATTAAAATCCCAATTTAGCAGCTAGGAAAACTGACATATGATAAGATTAACAATCAGACAGCACTTAAACATGTTAATAGACAACTCACAGAAGAGGGGATGCAAAGCCAGTCAATATTTGAAAAGATGCTCAGTCATAGCAACACCAATGAAAAGTCATGTTTCAACCATCTGATGGGCAAAGACAAAACACTCCCACTTGTTGAGTAGTCGTGACCATGAGTACAGTTAAATAACCTGTAGCACATTCCTACAGTGGAAGATTATTTAGCAGTCAAAAGGAATCAAGTAGATTGAAGGATCAAAGTGGATAGACAGTCCAGNACAACCAACCAAAGAGAATGAATCACCTAAGAACAACTCCTATCCACAGAGAAAAGCTTTATATGTTGTCCCTTAACTTGATAGGTAGGGAAAAAAAAAAAAAAAGAAAGGAGAAGCAACGTGCCTTCCTGTCACACGGTGAGTTAGGAGCGGAGTCAGCGCAGGTCCCCTTTTCCTCTGTCAGTGTCAGACCTCACTTAATGGAGAGCTTCCACTTCAGGCAGACAGTCCACAGTTCTGCCTTGTCCTGGCCAAGAGCAATCAGTCTGCGAAAAGCGCCCATCGGGTAAGCACAGAAGCCTCTCCCTTCATCAATGTCATACCTTGGGAAACTATCTCCAGTATAGATAACAGAAAGAATAAATATTTTTGTTGAGAGGAAAAATGAAGACAAAGGTCAAAGGGAATCATGTAATGGGTTGAGTCAGGGAAGAAAAAGAAAGCATTTTTTTCTCTCCCTCCTCTTTTTCTCCAAAACAGTCTTTATATAGAACTTGTCTAAGAGCCAATTTATTTGATATGGAAAAAATGTGAAAGCAGTGAAACACACACACACACACACACACACACACACACACACACAAAGAAGTATTTGTGTTGGAGTTTAGAACTCGAATTACCAAGAGATAAAGGAGTTGAAATAGTAGGTTGACTTGGAACGATATTTTATTTTTTCAGAGTCTCAGAGAACTTTCAAGTCAGGAAACAGAGCCTGGCCCAGCCCAGGTCTCCAATAAATTCCTTGGGACTCGAGAAAGACAAAAAGGAAAAGGTCAATGAAGGACTCAATCTAGCCCTTGTGCCTGCAACATAGTTGGGGCCAAAGACACATTTGTTGAGGATGAAAGGACAAATGGTACAGAGTCTGGACCTGAAGAGTGATGATTTGGGAAGCAAACTGGCCTAGGACTTGGCATTTTTACCAAGTGGTTAAGGTCTTCAGCAATCAAGTGTGAGTGTCTAAGGAAAGAGGACCGAGTCTTCTCTGAAATCTACAGCTCCCAGCACAGATGACGGCACCTAGAATGTTCTCAATACATACTTGTAAATTGAATGAGTAGTCAGTCATATGAGCAAAGAGAACTTGGAGCTTCCTGGGGCTTAGAGATCAGTGAGAATAATAACTAGTAAATTTCAAACAGCACCAGAATCTTCTGGAGATGTCCTGTATGCAGAGTCTCTTCGTCAGCAGTCTAGGCTGGGGCCTAAGAACCTGCCTTTTCTCAATTCTCAGATCCTGTTGATGTTGCCGGTCTGGGCCACACTTCAAGAACCTGCTTTGGTGCAGAGGTTCTTAAACTTGGCTGCAAGTTAGAATCAAGCAGTGAGATGTTAAAGGCCTAAGGGTTATGCCTCATTTTCCTATTAAATCAATATCTGGGGTAGGACCAGGAGGAAGGAGAAGATGGGGATGTAAATGAGCTGGAGATGATTTTAAAATGTCCTTAAGTTTTATAATGTGCAACTCAGTCTGAGAATCCCTCATCTAGTACAACCTCCTCCTCGTGGATGTAAGGCCTCTGAGGTCCAGAAAGAGTAAGTGACTAGTCTAAGAACATTCAGCAAGTTAGTGGCTTAGCTGAGAAGAGAACTCAATGTGTTTTTACTTTTTTAGTGCAATCTACCATCCCGTACTTATCAACCCATGCTAGCTCTTACAGGCTCACAACTCCAGGCTGAAAACAAACAAAAAAAAAGAGCTGTGTCTAAGTTGAGGTTGTAAGACATCTATTATTTCTTCTCTTCCTTGTTTTATACAGAAATGTTAAGTGGATGCATATTTATAGAATTTTGCCATTCTAGACAAGTGAGGAGGTGGAAGAGATGGGGTTATGGAGGATTCTCAAGGCAAGACAGTCTTTTAAGTACATCCTCAAACACAAACCAAGGGCTCCCTCTGAGTTCTTAAACAGATGTTCTTCATCTCTGAGTCAATGAACGGGCAAGATTTGCTTGCAATGTGCACGTTAATTGCCGGCCTTGTAAAAGGAAGTGCTGGTAAAGTGTCTGAAAGTGGTTCTGTCTCTTAAAGAGATTAAAAGTTTCCTCCAGAACTTGGTTTCTATTAATAACTGGCTTAGCACATATTTTCAAACAGACAGAGCAGAGATTGTGTCTTATATCATCTTAGAACCAGAGAAAGTACAACAAAAGGCCCATAGTTACCATCGACTTCAACATTTTCATCAGACAGAGAGTAAATCAAAACTCAAAGAGACTGACTGATTTATCCAGCATGAGTAAGTGGACCAGCTGGGGCTAGACACAAGGTGTCTGACTCCTGAGCTATTGTTCTTTTCAGTTCTCAAAATGTTCCCTGTCTATGTCGTTTGTACATAGAAGAGATGAGGTTCAACAGATATGACTTCTCAGACTCTTGGTATCCACACTAGGTGAGGCTAAGGCCCTCTCATGTGTTAAATTAGAGCAGAAATTGGAATCACATCTTTAATTGAACAGTGGTCCAGTGCACTGGCTTTGGAGCCAGGATGAGTTCCAGTCCTGATCTCACCACTTCCTAAGTATGTGATCTTGGACAAGTGACTTCACATCTCTAAGCTACAGTTTCCTTCAGTAAAATGAGAAGGAGACTAGGGCTGTGGTTGTAGAAAGGATGAAATAAGTCAAAGATGCAAAGACATTAACCCATGACTTGGCAGAGAGGAAATGCACTAATGGCTTCATGGTAAGGGGGTGCCTGTCATGAGGAAGAAGTGATAGAGAGACGGCTGAGAAAGCAATATTAAGAACAAACATTATCTCACGTCCAAGCAACGAGTACCCGAGAAGAATCATGGAGACCTGGAGCTGCGAGGGTGCCAGAGAATCAAATGGGCATGAGCCTCTCTTCTACACTGGAAAATAAAGACGGCTACTGGTCATGCTCACCTGCCATAATTATCCCCACTCCAGCACTCTTGCCTGGAAAATCCCATGGACGGAGGAGCCTGGTGGGCTGCAGTCCATGGGGTCGCTAGGAGTCAGACACAACTGAGCGACTTCACTTTCACACATTGGAGAAGGAAATGGCAACCCACTCCAGTGTTCTTGCCTGGAGAATCCCAGGGACGGGGGAGCCTGGTGGGCTGCCGTCTATGGGGCTGCACAGAGTCAGACATGACTGACTTGACTTAGCAGCAGCAGCAGCCATCATTATTTTTAAGCAAACATCTGAGAACATGGCCAGTTCCCAGCCAACCTGCTGTAACTTCACCCTTTCCTCAGAAAGCAACCATAGTGCAGGAATACACTTCCATGTAATCTAAAAAGGAGATCATTAGCAAACTCCAGTTCTTGTATTTTCATTACTAATAAATTACTTTCTCATTGCTAATCTCATCCAACCTCCTTCATTTCACCGTTGGGAAAAGTAAGCTACAGAGAGGTGAGAGAGGCTTAGAGTCCCAGGTTAGACCTGCCACCAGCATTCGGGACTCGTGGCTCTTGCTCTGCTGTCCTTCCCACCATATCAACTCACCCAACACCAGGTGACAAATCCCCAGAGGTGAGTCTGTCTGTGATCACCCTCCTTCCGGTACAGGACACTCTGACCCTCCTCACATCCCTCTGCAACCCCCCGCCCCCCACCTGATCATCTCCCTGTCCAGAGAGCACACTTACGTGTCTGTGAACCTTCTAGTGAAGTGCAGGGTGGAGGCCACGTCCACCTGGAGGGGAGGGTCCCGAACCACCTTGTACTGCAGCAGCTTACACTCCAGGCAGAGTGGACTGTCTGCCACGGAGGTCAGCATGGCTGCGTCAATCTCCAGGTGCTCATCCAACGTGTAGATCTGGACGCCATACACCTCCTCGCCCACGTCCTGGAGCTTGATGGTCAGCGGGACATCACAGAAGACGTTCTGAGGCCCCAGGGAGATGTTATTCCCACTGACACCCAAGAGTTTGATATCATTGACAGCCCCAGTAGAGTCCCAGTCGGTGGAGACGAAGGTCACCCAGACGGTCAAAGACTCGGGGACCACGGGGTAGCGGAATCTCAGGTCAAGGTGGCAGCCCTGGGGCTCAGGGCAGGCTGGAGGGACCGTGTGTGGGTTGACGGCTGAATTGGGGCTCCAGGTACGGACGCTGGACTTACAGGGCTGCTCAACGTCTGGATGACCTGTGGACAAGAGATGAGGATATGAGCTCTGGAAAGTCCTCGGAGTTTCCTGCAGCCCTCAGGAGATATGGCCAGACTAGGACTCAGAGGGAAGGTAAAAAGAGAGGGAAGATTCTCAGTGTCTTGGTGAATCTGCTGTACTCACAGCACTCCTGCTCACTCCTACCCCAGTGACGTGGGTCTGAATGAACTGGATCATGAGACGTATGGTCAAAATTACTTTCAAATAAGTTGCTTACGATGGAGTCACCGCCCAAACTATCCCTCCTTGTCTCTCACTTGATGGAAAGAAAGAAGGGATGCATGCTAAACACCCACTGTGTCCTCTGAACCAGTTTAATTCTTGCAAGGACTCATTTCTGAGGTGAGGCCACCAAGGCTTAGAGATGTGGAGTGAGCTAACCAGAGTCTCACAGCTTGGTGTGTAAAAGTCACACGAGGGCCTAGCTCTGTCTCATCCTGAAGTTCCTCGTTCTCCAGACTGAATGCTAGAGCTGCTAACATAAACGAGACTCCCTCTGGTACAACCTGCTTGTAAGGACAGAAGGGCCAGAAACCTCTAGCGAAGAGGAGGTGAGTGATGATAGCTTCCGCCTCGTGGGCTGAATTTCCATGGAGGAAACTATCTAGAACCCTGAATGACGGAGCTGGAACACAGCCCTGGAGCCATCTTATCTCCTGCCTCCCCTCCTCCACAGGAGGTCATTCCATGCCACGGAGCTTCTCTGAGCCCTGTCCAGCTGGACTCAGGGAGGGAAGAGCTGCTTGGGAGGGGGGAGAAGGAAGGAGAGAGTCTTCCAGTCTTTCTCCAGGGAGACGATGCCTCATCCCCACTGATCTCAGCCTGAGCAGTGACTTCTGAATTTTTCTCGGCTGAGATCATTAGTCCTAGACCCTCAGAGAACTCTCCTTTGCACTGCTGAGAAAAGTAATCAGGACTCAGTGCAATGACTGGCTTTGATTTATGAAAGGGTGTCTAGCAAGAGACACACATCAGCTGGTGAGGGGAGGATGGGAGATCTCAGGTTGTCCTGTGAGCCACATTCTTTTTTTCCCCCTTTAAATCAGTGGTTGATAGGGGTGGAGGTGCTGGATATTTCAAAAGCAAAAGGGGGAAAAAACCCATCAATCTTAGCCTGAAAAGGCTTTATGATAATGTTACAGCATAATAGGAATCACCACAATATGAAAACTAGAAACTGATTTTGGGTGGAAAAGCCGTTCCAGTGAAAGTTGTTAAGTATCTCCAATCTCTTTGCCTCTGCTCAGCCAAGGGATAGAGAAACGATGTCCAGGGATGGGAAAGAGAAGAGAAAAAGAGGAGGGAGAATGGGCAAGGGAGGAGGGGAGGGGTCAAGGACAAGGAAAACTGAAAAGACTCTTTAGATACAGCACATCAGAACCAGAAGAGATGGACACGACTACAAGGTTCCCTCCACCTTTCCTTGGCCAACTTCATTTATTACCTGCGGCAAATGCTGGATGGAAGAGACCAGCTGTTCAAGCCAAAGAAACAAATCAGGCTGGAGTCGTTCTTCCTGTCAGTTCTCCAACCCAAAGAGCTCCTGAATCCTTTTGACTTTGTGGGTCTTTTGGTACTCATGTAGCACTTAATCATTCAAAAAGCCTTATCAAGGGCAGTGTTTCAATGCACACAGAGCACGTTCCTTAGCCATGAATGTATTCACCTGATTCCCAGCAAAATCCTATAAGATGGCTGTCATTTCTGCCTCTGCTTGGCAGCTCTGTTTTGCTCGGTTGGCATGCTCAATGCTTTATACAGTGCCTGGCACAGCAACAGGGGGCACAGCGCACACTGGGCAGGTATTTCAGGGAAGACTCTCCCAGTGTGTTCATACGGAGTTAAACACGTGAAGGATCCACGGACTATGAAAGCCTGCCACGTCATGGCATGTTCCAGGTGAACAACCCCCTGTTCCCCACCATGCATTCTCCTGGAGCTGACAAGGAATGGAGAGATCTTTCTCCCTTCCTTGGAGAAAATGACTTTCAGTGGTGGGAAGCCACAGGAGGGCAAAGATGACAAATCCGTTTGGCTCCGACTTTCATCCCTGGTTTCTTGTTAATCAACAGAGAGACCAAATGCTTTCCAAAGGATGAGAAACTAAGCTTGATCATTATGCTCAAATAAGTAAATAGGACTAGAAATATTAGCAAAGTGTGAGCTTGTCTGGTTATCAGAACAAACTTTTAGATGTAAAAAAAAAAAGAGAGAGATTCAAGGGGCACTGAGTCCCTTTAATAACACCAGGCTTCACACACTGACCATCCTCTGCGCGCTGGGCACTGTGCCAGGCATGTTACATGCCTCAACTCTTTTCATCCTGCCAATAAGTCTATGACGTTGGTCTTATGAAACTCATTTTACGGAAGAGGAAACAGAGCCTCAGATGGTTAAGTAATTCCATGGTGGGGAGCAGAATACTTGTGATGCTGTGGGTCCAGAGAGCATGCCAAACTTTGAAGGAATAAAACATGGGTTACAACATCAATTACACAGCTTCTCACCATATCACCTACTCAAACGATGTCTACCCCACAAGGGTACTATAAAACTCAAATGGGATGAGATAGTTAATAGACGAACATATTCACAAATGCATTAGCTCTGCTTGGACACATAAGGAAGAATTAACAAGTGAAAGCCTGGGAAGAGGAGATATCCCAAGCAAAGGGAACAGTTAAGAGGGAAAGTGAAATAAGATGATTGTGGTTTTGAGTGCAGTGGGAAAGCAGTAAGTGGTAAGGCCGGCAAAATAAGCTGAGCCCAGATTATGAAGGGTCTTGTGTGTCACTTTAAGGAAACTGAACTTCATGCTAAGACAGCTGGGGAGTTAGTGAAGAGTTTCAAGCAACCAAATGAAGGTTGTCTTTCAGAAAAACCAACGTCTAGAGTCACAGATACTCTCCACCCATCCATCTATCCGTCCATTCATGC
>SJYW01003338.1:543438-555930 GCA_006410735.1 Raphicerus campestris | reverse complement strand
ACACGGGAACTGTGACTTCACTACAAGCACACACTTTTTTATATGAAAAGTCACATGTTTATACAAGCTATCCACTAGAGATCGGGCAATAGATGTGTGTGAAATATATTTATACAAACCCACACTGATTTAAATTTACATTTATGACAATCTGTACAGACGCTTATTACATATCTCTGTGTATATACACTGCAGCTGTTGACACAAATACTGTTTATAAAAACTCGGTGCCAAGTTTTTTCTAGATGTATACTTCAGCACACCTGAAATATTCTGGGCACAAAAATGGGGAAAAGATTCTCACAAGTAAGAAAAAATGAAAACAGCCAGTACCATTCGTTACCCTCTCACAGAAAACTCAGCAGTTGCAATGTATTATATGCTTGCATAAGTGATCTGAACTGAGATTTGAGTCAATCAGATCTAGCTATCTGATTCCTGAGCTACAAGCGTATCGTGGTATTGAATATCTCAGAAGATATTCATCTGTGAAGTACACTGTTTGCTCAAGAGAAGGGAAAATAGGGTTTCTTTTTGGTACAACTACATTTCTGTGGCCAAAGGCAAGAATTTCTGTGATTATATTTTTCCTGAAGTTCACAAGATGGAGTTAGTGGAACATAGTGAATATGCCATAAATATTTGTTAAGTGAAGAATTTTCTATCTTGTTGATGTGGAGTTAAAACTATGAGGTTGTGGCTCTCTGGAATATCCTAGCTGGAAAGGACATTCTGTTGATAAGATGCTATCTTCATAGAAGCAAAGTGACTCACTCAAGGGCACAGAGCTCACTGACGGACCAAAACCCCAACCCCGTCATCCTCCTCACATCCATGCTCTTTCCCCTACCCCAAAGATACGTCTGGCATCGCTCACAGATTGGGGAGTTTTATGTGTGGGAAGTCCAAAAACTTAAACACGCAAAGATAAATAGGATGAAAATGAGTTGAGAAAAACATTGCAGAGCTTGGCTCATGGAAAAGTTTATTTCTTCAAGAATATTAAAAGGGTCTGAGCCAAATGGATCACAGAGCCTGTAATAGGATGCTCTAAAAAAAGAACAGTGTCTTTTCCTGGCCTGCGTGTACTAAATTTGCATATCCTAAAGGAAACCCAGGGCTGCTGGGTTCTCTTGGAGGCCTGAGTCAACTCTGGGTTCAGGGGAGGTGGTCCAACACTTCAGGGGGACTCTGCTCTGCAACTCCTGCTTTAAGAGGGTCGGGGATGAGCCAGGAGCAGACCTAACCAACTGATAGTTTGGTTGGATGGCGGTGCAGGGCGATACCAGGGAATTATTTCATTCATTCAAGTGGTAGAACAAACTGACATGATTTTAGCCAGAAAAGTCACAGGGTAGTCTTGCTACTTCATCCACCCAGTGTGCATGTGTGCATGCTCAGGCGTGTCTGACTCTTTGCAACACCATGGACTGTATGTAGCACACCAGGCTCCTCGGCACACAGAGTTTCCCAGGCAAGAATACTGGAGCACGTTGCTATTTCCCACACAAGGGGATCTTTCTGACCCAGGGATCAAACTCACACATCTTGCTTGTTCTGCACTGACAGGTAGAACTCTTTACCACTACGCCACTTGGGAAGTCCCATCCTCCTCCCAAATTTCTTTCAATTCTACTGACTCTTCTCCAATCTCACTGCCATTGACCTTAGCCAGGCCACCACCACGCCTCTCCTGGGCTCCTACAATAGCCACTTGGATGCACCCTTCTCCCACCCGCCCCCAACCCCACCCCAGGCCTATGCAACCCCCAGCCTCTTCATCACACAGCAGACCAGGTGATCTTTTATAACAGGCACATCTCACCATCTCCCAGACCCCTGCCAAGGCACGTGCCAGCTCCTTACGATTCTCAGAATAGTCCAAACCCATCCTCATCTGGTCATTACACATCTTACCCCAGCTCAGCTGTTTCCTAGTCTATACCTTTCTCTCCATACCCATTTAAGGTCCTACCCCATTATTGAAGAGCTTCTGTTCTTGTACATAGTATCTATGTCATTACCATATTGTGGATTAAAACTGAGAGACTCTGAAACACAGGAACACACACGCATGCATCCCATTAGCTATCTAAGCAGTAAGACATCCCGCGCCATGCAGTCGCTGGGAAGCACCGCTGGACACTCAAGAGAGAAAGCGAGTGAAAAAGGTAAACTGTGTCATAGTATTATTACGAAAATATCTTTTCCTTGGAGGACACACTAAGAAGCCTTAGGAGGCCCTTAAGTCTCCAGATCACGCTAAAATAACCAGTGCTCTCAACAGTCAACTCCTCTCACACTCTTAAATGCACCTTGCTGACTGATATGCTGACAGTTCCTTGGTGGGGCATGAGTCTCAGTTTGGGCGGAGGTCCCCCACTTCCTACTTGTCTCCCCACACTCTGTAGGTCTATCAGCACCAGCTTTATCACACCAGATGGAGAACGCTCCCGGATACTCATTTGACTCTCATCAGATAGCCAGCTCTGCAGAGCCCCCATGCCCAGCACAGTGCCTGCCTGGCACATAGTCCCTGCGGTGGGCAGAGAGGAGATGGGTTTGTTCCTTGCATGGAAGAGACACAGAGCTTCTTCTGGGAGAACCCAACGTGGGTTCAGTTTGGGTGAAAAAGTCAGCACTGCAGATTTCAGGAAGAACTTTCTAGCAGATGGCGCTGGAATGGGGAGACCAAGGAAATACATGAGCCGGTGCTGGATGCACACAAAGGGGATTCCTGCCCAGGGTGGGAACTGGGGCTGGGTGACCCCAGGTGTCCCTTCCATGTCTGACAGCCCGTGATTCTGTGAGGCCGAGCTGAGGGCTTCTCCCAGGCACCCCTTGGGCTTTCCATTCCTGATGGGTCTGTTTAGAGCTCCCCAGTTCGACTGTCCTTTTTATTTCAAGCTACTTTAGAAGAAAACAGAGCACAGCGCTGCCATTTTTCTCCCTCACATTTTCTCTCTGATCTTTCTCCCTTACTTTACTCTATCTCTGGCTTTCTCTTTTTCAACCTTCTTTCTAGAAATATAAAGGAGAAGGGGGGAGTTCTCACTGAACCTCAGTGAAGAGTCAGATTCTGCTTCCTCAGGTAGCCAGGGGTCCCTACCAAAAGACGGCTGGCCTGAGCCACCCTACAGAGTACGATGAGGGATTTGGGTGGGGGGTTCTGTGTGGACATCTCCTAGGGCAACAGAGGGAGAGACAGGGGGCTGAGAGGGGGTACGGGGTTTCTGCCAGCCTGGCTTCAGGAACTAGACTTGTGCCTTGAAGAAAGAGACACCACAGAAGGACCCAGAATGGGCAACTGGCCATGAGATTTGCTGTGTTGCAAGGTGTCTTGCTTTAGGGCCGAGTGACAGGGCGACAAAGCATTGGGTGAAAGACACTTTCTTAATTTCTCTAGAAAACTGAGGGGCTGTGGCTGAGTATACGGGAGCAGAGACTGTTGGTCTGCAGGGAGGCCCGGGAGACTGCCCCACCCCTAGCATGGAAGGTCTGTGGGTGGAGTCCACAACCATGGCCGTCCTGAGGTGCTTCCCTCCAGTGTCTTGCTGATACACGGATTCTGACAAGGAAATGACATGGCAGGAGTCCGAGAGGAAAAATTGCGACACGTGGAAGACTGCCTTGGGTATTCCCAGGAATAACTGCAGAAGAAGCAAAGGCTCGTGATGCCCTGCAGTCCTCCAGTATGCGTGCTGATTTGACGTGAGCTTGTTTGAACCCACAGGTGGTCAAGGTCTAGGCCACATACACACACACACACACACACACACACACACACACGGTGTCTTGTAAGGTATGTGGCCTTGGGTATTTGATTCCTTAGGGGCTTTGATTCTTCATATGCAAAGTGGGATGACACACCCAGGACAGTTCAGGTGCTCAAAAAGACTTGTGTTCAACAAATGCATGAATACTGGCCTTGGTGGAGGGGAAAGGGCACAAACTCCTAGCAATACAACGAATAAATTCTGGAGCTCTAATATATAGCATGGTGACAACAGTTAACAATACTGTATTGAAAAACTGCATAACAACTAGATCTTAAACATTCTCACTGCTTTCCTCCCAACAAAAAAAAGAAATGCGTGCAGTGACGGGTGTGGGGACTTTAAAATAAATGTGCTCTGCCACGCTAAGTCACTTTAGTCGTGTCCAACTCTCTTCGACTCTCTTCGACTCCGCAGACTGTAGCCCACCAGACTCCTCTGTCCATGGAACTCTCCAGGCAAGAATACTGGAGCAGGTTGTCATTTCCTTCTCCAGGGGATCTTGTCAACCCAAGGGTCTATCAGTCATCACATTGTACACCTTAAATCTACATAATATTAAAAGTCAATTATATTTCAGAAAGAATTCATTTTTGGGGGGGTCAGAAAAAACAGACCTAAAAAGAAAAAAAATACTGGACTTGCAGGGCAATCTTAAGATCAAATGAGATGGTACATGCTGCTGCTAAGTCGCTTCAGTCCTGTCTGACTCTGTGCGACCCCACAGATGGCAGCCCACCAGACTCTCCCGTCCCTGGGATTCTCCAGGCAAGAACACTGGAATGGGGTGCCATTTCCTTCTTCAATGCATGAAAGTGAAAAGTGAAAGTGAAGTCTCTCAGTCGTGTCTGACTTCTACCGACCCCATGGACTGCAGCCCACCAGGCTCCTCTGTCCATGGGATTTTCCAGGCAAGAGTCTGAGTGGGGTGCCACTGCCTTCTCTGGATGATACACGAGAAAGATCATTAAAATCACAAAGCTCTATCTACACTGAAAGAGTTCTTTGCATACCCAACCTGCAGAAGAGTCCCCAGCCCGGCTTACCTTCTGCTTCCCGAGGACTCCAGTGTCCTGATGGGCCGCAGGGCATCGGGGAGGAGGCATTGAAAGCATACTGCACCAGGAATCTCCCTTCCAGGCAAAGGTCACATGCTGATCCCAATTCTCTAGGAGGCCAAGGAAAGAAGGAAACACACCGACTTAGGAAAGGTTGAATGAGTTCCCCACTCAACTGAGCCAAAGGTGCAGGTGACAACAACTGCTCCCCTGTTGTCCTTATTCTCCCTTGGACTGCGAGGAGATCCAACCAGTCAGTCCTAAAGGAAGTCAACCCTGAATATTCACTGGAAGGACTGATGCTGAAGCTCCAATACTTTGACCACCTGACACGAAGAGCAGACTCATTGGAAAAGATCCTGATACTGGGCAAGACTGAAGGCAAAAGAAGGGGCCAGCAGAGAATGAGAGACCTAGACAGCATCACTGACTCCAGGAACATGAATTGAGCAGCTCCAGGAAATAGTGGAGGACAGAGGAGCCTGACAGCTACAGTCCACAAGGTCACAAAGAGTCAGACGCGACTTAGAGGCTAAATAACAATACTAAATCCTCCCTATCTGTGTCAGAGCTTCCAGAATATGACCATAAGTGAAATTCCTCCCCACCACCCAGGAGGGCCTTTCTTGGGTCTGAGTGTCTTCTGTTCTGATGGTGGATACACTTAAAGAAGCCCAGAATCAACAGGTCAAAGGCTTACTACCTGCGCTATTTCATTTCATCAATGATTAAAAGTTCCACTGAGGATTTGATATGTGGTAGTGAGAAAATCTTTTACCCATCGGACCTCAAATTTTCTTCTTTTAATAACCTCTGTCTGGTACCTACTACGTGCAGGAATTATCAGGATCCTAGGTATTGCTGAAAATGTCTGGGCTGAACTAGACAGTGCTTAAAGAACCTTCTAGCTCTGACATTCAGGGGATAGATGAGTCACTCTTGGATTTTACAGTCAAAAGCAGTTTCCTTACCATGCCATCTAATTCACTTCAGCAGCTTTCCAAGGGGCAAGCCAATCCCTCAATGGGACAAACCCCAGCAGTGGAACATGACAGTGGCTTTCCCCCTCAGCTAGTATCTTATGTGTCTGGATTCAATCTCCCTTTAACCACAACAGCCTTTGGGATCCTACTTGTTCTCCGGACTTGGCCCGTGTTCAGGAGATAGTTGCTAGGAAGAGAGAGGGATAATAGCCCTCTTCTCCTGGACTAGGGTGAGCAAGCCCAAAACTCTGAAAATCTGAGCAACTTCTACAGAGCAAGTGGAGAGGAAAAATATCAAGAAAGGTCACAGCCCAACCCATTACATCTCAAAATGCAATGGTCCTGCCAAAATCTCCTTCCTAAAAGAGTCACCACCCTTCAGCAACCTGAAAGACACAAAGGAGGGACCCTATCTCAAGTCGGAGGGCTTCTGCTTCACAGGGAAGCTCCATAGCCCCAGGCTCACATGCTTGCTAATGTCTGCAGCTGGTCCTCCTTCCTCCTCCACCCAGCTGCCAGGAAGCTCATCCCCAAACCTAAATCTGAATACTTTCTGCCTCTGCTTATCTGCTAATATGGTGGCCAACATGTGTAGTTTAATGGCTGGATGGATAGATGGATAAATACCAGTCACTCCAACATGCTGCTAAGACTCATGAGTAACCTAGTCTAGACCCTCAAATTGCGTATTCTGCATCATCAGTTTTATCATCAGAAATATGAAATCATACATAGGTATAATTTTATAAGCACACTAATATTTAGTGATAGGAGAATGATTGAACAATCTAAGGTCAGTCTGCTCAATGGAACAGTAAGCAGTTGGTACAAACATTCAAAGATCATTAAAATTTATGGAAAATGTGTTATNTGAAATCATACATAGGTATAATTTTATAAGCACACTAATATTTAGTGATAGGAGAATGATTGAACAATCTAAGGTCAATCTGCTCAATGGAACAGTAAGCAGTTGGTACAAACATTCAAAGATCATTAAAATTTATGGAAAATGTGTTACAATGTTAAGGGAAGAGTCATATTCAAAACTGTACCTTATAGCAGCATCTCAGTGCTGTTCAAACAACCTGACATGACGAAACACTACCAGCAGCTATTTCTAGGCGGTGGAACTCAGGCTGATTCCTCTCTCCCTACTTCCATTCCTTCTGGTTTTCTGAACTGTCTTTGTATTTTCAGTATGTATGAGGTGTTCTTGAACTAGCAATAATGATGATTATACAAATGCACTTGGAGGCAAAGGATGAAGAGTGCAGAGAGAGTTGCTCAGCACCAGTCTGGTTCCATTACAATGACCACAATCCACGCAGAGCAGCTCAGAGTCACAGGACTGGCTTTATGACGACAATGAGATTACAAACATCCTTGTGTGAATCAAGATTGCACTGATCTTAATGGTGACTGGGCTTTCTACTCTAGATGCCTTGCTTTAGAGGAAATGCATGCAGTCTCCTGTCCTTCACTGAGTTCTTGAGAACTATAGGTTCCCTATAAATACTTTGATGAATTAATAAGATGTCATCCAGCTGACAGTAAATGGGCCTTATTTACACAGAGTTCCATAAAGTGCATTCCCTCATGTTCAGTCATGGGCTCGCATGTTCATTCACTGGATACTCACTGAACAATCTACCAGACATTAACCATCCACGGGACAGGAGATTTGATGTGGTACCTGCGCTCACAGACCCTGAATCCAGCAGAGGCAACAGTCCATAAACCAATAGGAAAATAATGTATATAAAGTACAGGTTGAATTACTGCTAGAAGGAAAGTCGACAGATGATGCAGGAGAGACTAATGAGGGGTTGTTCAGAGCTTCAGATGGGCGCAATGCTGCCGGACCTTAGTGCAGGTAAGACGAAGAACGATACCAAGAGTGGGAGTAAAGCAGCCCAGGCTCAGTCTAATGGTATAGAAAGGACCGAGGCAGGAGAACGGCCTTGGTCCAGAGAGGGCCTGAAGGAAACTCANATTACTGCTAGAAGGAAAGTCGACAAATGATGCAGGAAAGACTAATGAGGGGCTGTTCAGAGCTTCAGATGGGCGCAATGCTGCTGGACCTTAGTGCAGGTAAGACGAAGAATGATACCAAGAGAGGGAGTAAAGCAGCCCAGGCTCAGTCTAATGGTATAGAAAGGACCGAGGCAGGAGAACGGGCTTGGTCCAGAGAGGGCCTGAAGGAAACTCAAGTGGCAAGAGTCACAAATGAAAGGCAGCAGTGAGAGAGCCAGTGGGGCAGGCAGGCAAGGACCACAGGGTGGAAGGCTCTGCAGACTCCTTGCAGATTACACGTAAAAGTAATAGGAAGGTACTGGAGGGAATAACATGGGTGACATGATCCAGTGCACATTTTTAAAAGGTCAGCCTGAGTGATGAATGAAGAATGAATTGGGAAAAGAAGAGCACAGGTAAAAGCAAAGTCAGGAAATAAAGAGCAAAGGTGTGATCCTGTATATGGTGGGTGACGTTCCCATTTTACAGATAAGGAAACTGAAGATCATGGGTACAGACTAACTATACCAAGGTCAAAGCTCAGAAAGTCACAGTCAAAACAGACTTTACCAAAACGACGCCATATCCTACACATTCTGGCTATATAAAATATGTTTCTAACCTTTGGCATTGATTTGATTTTAATGGGCACCTGTACCTACACAGACAGAAATACACACACACACACACACACACACACACNGAAGTGTCACATGAGGTTTCCCAAACCCAGCTCTGAGCTCCCAGTGAGGGCGGCTGGGGCAGAGGAAGGGGGTTTCTACAGAGCATCTAAGGAGTGCATTTCCTTTCTCCATGATCACATTCATCCAGCTGTCAAAAGAAGGTTCTAGATTCAAGGATTGATAGTACTGAAGGAAAATTGGAGCCCAAATTTAATTGTGATGCCATGATCTAATATATTTTTAGGCACACACACACACACATACTTGCAAGAGTTCCTTGCCACATTTTACGGCCTGTATAAAGGGGAGAGTAACACTTCCTTCATAATTCAAGGTTTGGAAAAACTTAATGAAAGAACATGTGAGCCTGAGATGAGACACTGCAAAATGTGAGTCGGAGCCTGGCTCCCACCACTTTCTATGGGCTTCTGGCCAAATCACTTCGCCTCTTTGAACTCCAATCCCTTCCTCAGTGGCAAATGAAGAAGTTGATTCCCCTTTGACAGAAATTACTGTAGAGATGAAATGAGATCTTACAGCAAGCATTTAGTATAGAATCCAGAGCGGAGTGAGCAATTGATAAACGGCATGCACCACCCTTGAGTAATATTGATTCATCATCAGTTCAGTTCAGTCCAGTCGCTCAGTTGTGTCCGACTCTTCGCGACCCCATGAATTGCAGCACGCCAGGCCTCCCTGTCCGTCACCAACTCCCGGAGTTCACTCAGACTCACGTCCATCAAGTCGGTGATGCCATCCAGCCATCTCATCCTCTGTCATCCCCTTCTCCTCCTGCCCCCTCCCAGCATCAGAGTCTTTTCCAATGAGTCAACTCTTCGCATGAGGTGGCCAAAGTACTGGAGTTTCAGCGTTAGCATCATTCCTTCCAAAGAAATCCCAGGGCTGATCTCCTTCAGAATGAGCTGGTTATTATTTCCACCATTGTCAATATAGTATTATCATTATTGAATAAAACATTCCCAAGAAGGGCTGGGAGGGGGCAAAAATACTAATCCACACTAATTTATAGCCAAGTTCCAACCAAATTAAATGTTAACATGTTAGTACATCTTTATGATCCTTTAAAATCCCCTAAAGCTTCAGCACCTTGGGGAGACCCAATGCTGAAAGGCACCACAAGAAATGATTTCATTCCTGTTTCCACCTTCAGGCCACTGAGGCATCATTAGAGCCACCTTTCAGTGGAGTATAAGACTCAGGGGGAGAAACTGACTTGCCCAAGGCCATACAGCTAATAAACTGACAGGAGCTCAACTAAGGCATCTTGTGGCTTGACTTACCATCCCTTGATCTTCTAAAAGTTCTACCTTCAGTTCTACTAAACAACAAAGGCAAATATGCTCACTATACAAAAATACACGTATATATATATATGCATATGTACCCTTCATGTATAATGTACCCTTCTTATATTGTACTATGTGTATACAAAGGTGTTAGCTCACTAACCAGAGGCAGGTTAAATGCCCAAGCTCATGAGATGTGACCAGTAAGTACCTCCATTCCAGACGAGGTTCAGGCGACAGAAGTTTCCAGGTTTTTAACAATAAAATAAAGCTTAATATTCACCACAGAAATTATGCATCATTACTCATCAATTTCTGTTAGTAATCATTTATGTATTGCCTGATGCCCAAATCTACCGCACGTCTATACGGAGCAGTCGCTGTGCTGGTTAAGCCCTTGAGTGTGTGTCATTCCCTTAGTCGTGGTCAATCTGTGCGACTCCATGGACCGTCGCAGCCCACCAGGCAGGCTCCTCTGACCATGGGATCCTCCGGGCCAGAATACTGGAGTGGGTAGCCATTTCCTTCTCCAGGGGATCTTCCCGACCCAGGGATCGAACCCAGGTCTCCTGCGTTGCGGGCAGATTCTTTACCATCTGGGCACTTGTTAAGAGGAACAATAAAAGCCAGAGAAATCCCTCTCCAAGGCTGCTTCCCTTCCACGTTTCCCTCTTCTTGGCAGGAGAGAGAGAGAGGGATCAACACTTCACAGGCCACACTCACCTTTCAAAGACGTGGCCGTCGATGGGAGGGAACCACTCGAGCACCACGGAGTCGGTCGTGTGGCCCACGACCTGGGGGGCGAGGGCGATGGGCGCCGGCTTCCTGGAGGGCTGCCAGCCCTGGTACACCAGGTCCAGGTAACAGTGCATTCTGGCGACCTGATTGGGTGTGAAGGAGTCGGTGCAGTCGTCATCTGCAAGCAGGCAGAGGGAGAGATAAGCACCTCGTTGCACGGACGGACAGGCAAGAGAATGATGATGCCTCCCGGGCGGCCCGGAAGCCAGCACCCCGGCCCTTGCCAACTCCAGTGCTCGAGAGTTAATGGTCTGTGAACAAATTAGTGCAGTCATCACGTCTGCAGACAGGTGAGAGGGAGCATTAGGAGGGGGAGGGCGGATGGGACTGAAAAGGCACGTCTGAGCCTGGAGAGGGAGGTCACAGGTAAGGACAAGGGCAAGACGAGCCGCTTTCCACGGGCCCCCATCCACCAGTCAGTAAGTTCCAGCCAGTCAGTCAATATCTCTCACTCATTCACTCGGGTCCTGTCTGTTCGCTCACTCATTCTTTCAAATGCTTTCTGGTTCCTTCACTCCCACCTTCACATTTGCTCATCGGCTCGTTCATCAATTCTGCTCCTTACTGATGCAGCAACGCTGCCTTCCAAACCAGCCTTCTGAGCATCAATTCTATACTCTCTGCTCGAAGCCAAGGGCCATGGAAACCTACAACACTCCTGGCGTTGGGGAGCTACCAGTCTAGCTATAGCGCACAGGTCAGTTTGCTGTGTGGCTCAAGGTGGTTATAAGGCTGTTCAAGTTTGTGACGCCAGTCCCCGACAAGGAGGTGATGTGTTGAGGAAGACGGATAAACTGGAGAGGCTTCTGGGGGAGGTCCTGGAGGTCAACCAGGTTACACCATTAAGGCTGGGGAAGAAGATGAGGGATGGCAGAAGGGGCAGCTCAGGACCACAGAAGCAATGAGCCCTGGGCAGTGAGCACAGGGAGACTCGGAAGTAGTCCAGGCTCAGCATCCAGCCTTCGGTGTCCATGGCAGGAATGCAAGGACAATGACACCTTTTGCACAGCGCTGTCGCTGGGACACGGACTGTGGGCTTAGTACATGCGTCGTACACAGGATACTGTGCTTTGGGCACGTGTAACTCTCCCATTAGTTTTGGAGTAAATACTCTGATTGCTCCATTTCACAGAGGGGGAACCTGAGGCTGAGAGAGGTCTCACTACTTTTTAAAGATCACAGAGCTAGGCGCAGATCTGAGATGTGAACCCAGGCAGTCTTGACTCCAAGGCCACATTTCTAATCAATATGAGAACTTTTTTTCTGAGTGTCCATGAGACCTTGTATGGGCAAAGTGTCCTGCAGGTGTTTGATAAATAGGAGTTGAGCCTGAGTCGGAGGGGACCAGAATACAATCTCATCTCTGAATGTCTTTAGATCTAATGACCTTCAATTCTACCCTCTGTTTTCTAGGATGAGGAATGAAGGCCTCGACCCGAGACTCTTCCCTGCCAAGGAAGAAGCTTGCCTCCCGTCTCTCCCTCCAACAGCTTTACTCAGCTGCCCCAGGGAAAGATCAAGGCACTGTTTTGGCTTGGTTTCCAAAAACACCACTTCCCAGAGGTGTCTGCCTGGCCAGGGTTTCTGCAGCTGGGCCCCAGACAGAGGAGAACGGGGCTCACCAGATCTTAAAATAAACCCACCACGGGAGTTCTGCAGTATAAACTCATTTTCTCTTATCAAACAAACAGAAAATAAGTTCAGGCAGGTGCTGGGCAGTTGCACATGACCTTGAGAATCCAGCTTGGGGAAGGAATAGGAGTGTGAGGAGGTTATACACAGAAGCTGCCTCTGATCCCCTTAGCAATTTTTTGATGGTCTCCTTGCCAGCACCCTGGGGAAGACTTTTATACATTTGGAAGAAGCAGAAG
>SJYW01003338.1:491005-513551 GCA_006410735.1 Raphicerus campestris | reverse complement strand
GCCGACAGCCCTGTGGTTGGTCTTACACTTGATGTTCAGTTAAATAAAGACAAATCACCTCTGTGTTGCAAGCTGCAGCAGCCACAGAATTCTGAGGGCAGGCAGCAATCTCACTAGACTCTGTTGTTTCACTCTAATTTTTAACCATTTAAAATTTAAGTGATGTGAAGATTGACCCCACACATTTATAGTTGGGCAGATCTGAGCAAGAATTAAACATTATCTTCAATGTGAGTCAATAAGGCAGCTTCTGGGTGTCAGTCTGGGCCCATACACAGCACCTTGTTGTCATGTCCGACTCTGTGACCCCATGGACTGCAGCATGCCAGGCTTCCCTGTCCTTCACCATATCCTGGAGTTTGCTCAAACTCATGTCCATTGATTGAGTCAGTGAGGCCATCCAACTATCTCATCCTCTGTTGCCCCCTTCTCCTCCTTGCCCTTAATCTTTCCCAGTATCAGCTGAAGCTGAATGGTTCTATGAAGATCTCCAAGACCTTCTAGAACAACACCAAAAAAGATGTCCTTTCCATCATAGGGGAGTGGAATGCAAAAGTAGAAAGTCACGAGATACCTGGAGTCACAGGCAAGTTTGACCTTGGAGTACAAAATGAAGCAGGGCGAAGGCTAACTGAGGTTTTTTGCCAAGGGAACACATTGGTCATAGAAAAGCCCTCTTCCAACAATACTAGAGACAGATCACCTAACCTCAGGCAAATCACAGACACATCCAAAGTAAGAACCACCCAGTCACTGTGGGAGATGAGTGTCATCTCTCAGAGATCCATGCCATCTCTGCATGATCCTGCACAAGCGTAGCTAGTAACTTCCACAAACTTGGGTCTCTTGAGGGATTATAAAAAGAGCCAGCTCTCCAAGGTCATGTGAAAGTCAGGGTTCAAACATGGGGAAATAATGCTGGAAAATATGACACTCTATGTCAGGCTGTTGAAAGGAGAATTAAATTCAAATTGATTTTTGGAAAGAGGATGCCACGTTCGGGGCCCGAGGGAAACGAGCAGAGCAGAGGAGCGGACTGCCCAAGGTGGAGCTCTTTCCTGAGGCTTCTGCCGGGACCGGGGCGACGGTGGCAGGGTTTTTTTTTCAACTTGTCACAGAGTATAATTGTTCCCTCATTGCTGCTCTCTATGCATCGTGCTCAGTTAGACATGGGGCCTGGCAGACACTTTGAAGGTAGGGACTATCTCTCATTTCCCTGAATGTCCTCCGCGTCCATATGTTTGTACTTTTCAATAGTCAGCACCTCTCCCCTTCCATTTTTTTTTTTCCTCTAGCCCCAGTCCCCACAAGCCTCGACTATAATGCCTGAGCAGGCAACAGTTCTCAGAGCTCGTCTGTCCCAGTCCTCCCATTTCACAGAGGCAGAATCTGAAGTCAGAGAAGCGACTTATTCCATTCTGGCTTTGAAGTTACGTGGAAGGATCTAGTCACTTCCTTTCACATGCTCTGCCAATCCACTGGCAAACTCCCTCGTGTCTGCCTTCCCCCCACTCTGGAAGGTTCTAGACACTCCAGGCTTTGGTGGAGTGATAGTCACCGCTGCCCTCAGTGGCCATCAACACGGGTCAGTAGCGAGACGCCAAGCTCAAGTCTGAGAGCTGTGGCTGGCTGGCTGAGCTCCAAAAAGGCTGGGATCGATGAACATCAGAAGCTTGAAATGGAGGACAGGAACCCCCTCACCTTCCACCCATCATCACCAGACCCACAAAGTGACATAGACTCTGGGAAAGAGGGAGAAAGAGGAGCAGAGAGGGATGGAGAAAAAGAAAACACCCCTCCATAAATATGAAGAAACAGGNGAACGGAGAACATGGACGAGGTGGCTTTGGGAGGGTCTGACCACGACTTTAACCCGTGTGGTTTCACTGTGATTGGTTCTGAGTATGGGGCACACAAAAAATGACATTTGTTTGCAGGATACATACTTGAGGCAAAGAAAACAACAGCAATACTACTAATAATTAAAATCTGAAAATCTTTGATTTTGCAAAACCGTTGGATGAGGAAGAGGACTTTTTAATTAAAAGTGCCTTTTAAGTGAAGACTGACATGCATGGTGAGAGGGAGAGGTAAGAGAAGAATCAAAGGGAGAAAATGATCCATAGAAGGTGCTTGTCTCGACAGCGCCGACTATAGTCACCATAACTAGGAGTGTGTCAGCCGCCAGCACTCATCAGTGATCAGCGGTGGTGAAGAGCCAGGAAAGTTGCCTGAAGAAGTGACAGTCATGGGCTGCAAAGCTTCTGTCCTAACAGTAGTCCTGACTAGCTCTGACATTCACCCCCAAAGAAAGGCAGGCATACTTACTATCTGAGCTGGAAAGGTTTTTAAACATCACCAATTCCAACTCCTTCACTCGAAAGTTAAGGGAGTTGAGACCCAGGAAATGGAAGGTGTTTGTTAGGTTACACAGTCACTGACAAATTTCCTGACACTCAGTTCAAACCTGCTTTTCTCTAACATCAGTGCTAATATTTTAAAAAATAAAAGGCATCCTCTTAGCATGAACAGATGTTGGGGACTCCATCATTAAGTAAACCAAGCCTCTGTCACAAGTGAGGCATTGTGTTAAGGGCTGCGTATGCATTAATTCTCTTAACCCATGTAGCACCCTCAAGGTGGTGATATTAAGTTAACAGAGGCAGAAACAGGAATTGAAAGAGGTAAAGAGATGGAGAGTTGAAGGTCAACTGGCTGGTAACTAGATCCTAGATCCATCAGACCCTAGGATCACCGTCCTAGGCACTAACTTTACCTCCCTCTACCCCATCAGTGTCACCAGGGGTCCATCTGCGATAAAAACCCCTGCCTGGGTTGTCCCAAATTTCAGTTGACTGTTTGGGAAAGTTCCAAGCTAGACACCTCTAGACTTAGCCTGGAAACCCCAGGAAGTCACTAAGTAGATTCTCTCTAGATCTAAGTCTCTTTACTCCCATCAACTCCTGTTCCCAGCTTTTATGGAATATACCTAGTGTCCTTGGCACAGGCAAGCAGTTGGATGGGGAAGAGGACTTTCTAATTAAGAATGCATTCTAAGTGTTTGATGATGTATGAGGTTAGGTGGGAGGAGGGAGCAGGGACAGGAGAATGAATAAAAGATGCTCGTTTAGGAGGACAGTCCCTCCTTTCAGCTGGAGAATTGTTGCGGTCACCATAACTTTGTACCTCTGCCATTAGCACTCATCAAATGAGCACAGAGAGCATCTAGCAAAATCAACAGAGAAGGCCCACACAGTTTGTACTTCTCTGTGGGTACTGGGGCCTTCGATTTTGTGTAAATCTGTGAGCAGCTGACATGGATGGTAGTTTTGGCCAAGCTTCCAAGTCCACCTACATCTCCCCTATCACCATTCCCTGTTCCACCAACTTTCAAGGTGATGGCCAGGGTCTCCTACAATATCAACCTGCTCTCAGGCCTTGATGAAACGCCAAGTATTGGTGGGTTTTGGTCCTCTCTCCAGCAGAGGAGGGGAATGAATGAGGTCTCCCTCATATGCCTGGTCCACGGGGGATTTTCTGTGATTCCAGGTTTCCCAGTGGCTAAAACAGAAACCACCTCTCCCAGGAAGCTTTCCCTAATGGTCCTGTGAGGAATAATCACTCTCGCCTCTGAATTCTTTGTACTTTTAGGAAACTGGACACTTACTCTCCGGTTTTGGAGTCTCCCCTAGACATGACCCTTTTTGAGAATGATGACTCTGTCTGGGTCATCTCTACCCTGTCCAGCATCTTGCACTACGGGGTGTTCACAGCAGGCACTCAGCAAGTGTCCCACAAACACGCACACGGATGATTCTGAACAGCGTGGGAGAAGAGAAAAGGTGAAACAGAATCAGAGCACTAATCTACGACTCCCTGGATAAAGGACAGAGAGAATCAGAAGACAGAGCGTGTTCTTGGCCAGATACAAAAAGCAGGACCTTTGGACTCAGGGTAATTCTGATGACAACAGTTACTGGCCGTACATCCAGGGCAAATCGCTTCACCTCTGTGGATCTCAATCCCCTCCTCTCTATCCCTCTTTACATATGTTGTCACGCTTAAAAGACACAGTGGCTATACCATCCTTGGCACACCGTGGCTGTCCACGTGGGACTATATTGTTAAAACGCTAGAGGGTCTCAGAGTGACGTCAAAGATGAAACGGGGGAAAGGATAAAAAACAAGATAGAGCAAAACCAGAGAGAGTGGGTACCCTGAAGACAACGTGACTGATGTATCAAGAGCTGGTAGGATGAGGGCTCAAAAAGCACAGGTCCTCCTCAAATTTACGGGCAAACTCTACTCAGAAGTCACAACCCACACGACCCCCACCGCCTTGGCTTTGCTATGGTTATAAGACTTGGATGTTAAAAGCCACCTCCCCACCAACCTCTCCAAGGCCAAAGTTCTGACTCCACATTTGGAATGAGCTCCCCTATGTCTTTCACTGCTAGCTATGGGAAGTATGACAGAACAGGCTTCTGGACTTCACCCCCTGCCCCCCTGAACTTGCCCCCCATCCCTGCCCTCACCACATCCCACCTGTCTGCTCACCTTCTCTTCCTCTTCTGGCTAACACCCCCCCACCTCGTCACCCCTCCGCCAACAGAAAATTCTTCTAATGAGAAAATTCACATCTGAAATAGGATCCTTTCTCCTTCTCTCTTTCTCTCTCTCTCTCNAACCGCAGTCACATTTCAGAGGGCTGGATGGGAGACACCGCCGTTCCACCAGCCTGGAACCGGAGACCTGGGACCAGAGATCTGGGCTCTCTGTCCGCCGCATGGCCTTGCCCCAGAGATCCGGGCTCTCTGTCTGCCGCATGACCTTGCTGGGGACAAGTCACCCTGCCCCTTTGGCTGCCAGGCCTTATTTCCCTTTTCTGAGAAAGGAGGAGTTGGGAGTAAACGATCTGCCTGCTACAGTTTAAGAGCTCTTTTGTTCCCTGTGAGAATGGTTCCTTGTAAGGAGGAGATGCTTCAAAAATGTGTGTTGATTTGAATCGAATGTCATTGCCAGTTCTTGTCTGCTTAGAGGGCACGTCCTTTGCGTGTCTCCATACCAGACATGGAACAATGTTCTCTGGAGGACATGGGTGAATGCCAGTATCCCTCCACCCCATTCTTCCCCGCGATTCTCCAGGAAGATAGAGACAGGGTGAAAGAAACAGGAAGAGTCAGTCTGAACGTCGGCACCATCTGGGCGGCGCTAGAGGTTGATCCCGGGGGACACATCCTCATGGAATGGCCACAGGCGATGCTGCACACCATCTAAACCTAATTAGCATAAGCCTGCCTCAAAGCTGTAAGCAGGGGGAAGCAGGCAGTGAACGTGCCAGAGCCCATTCATTCGCCAGCCAGTGACCCTCCAGGGCACCTGCCTGGACGAGGAAGCAGAGCCCCAGGAAGCAGGCTGCCCTGGGTCTCATGGCCAACATCAGACACTTGAACCCTAGGCTCTCTAAAGTCTCCCTATCTTCTGGCAGCCAGATTTGCTGTGAAAGGGCTGCACAGCCCAGCAGAAGCTTGATGTTTATTTATTTTTATTGTCTCCCTCTCTTTTTTTTTTTTCTGGTCTTGATTAACCCCAGAGATAGAGGGCATGCACAATGCGGGCAAGTTCAATCGCAGAAGGGCTTGCAGGGAGTTTCCCAAAATCTCTGCCCAGGCCACTCGGGGTGAGTTGTCCAGGCTTTGGAGCCAGGATCACTCTCAGGATCTCTTCACTGTCACCGCCCCAGGGCAGTGTGGTGTGACCACACCACTCCAGCCCAGGTATAGATGGGTCTTCCTCCCACACATTGATCACGCTCCTTCCGGTCCTAAAAGACACGTTTGGTAATTACGCATTCAGTGTCTGCTTCCTGAGTATATCTCTCTCTGGTTCATTTCTAAACGCCCAGCATCCAACACAGTATTTGGTACCTTGCAGGTGCTGCATAGAGTCTGTCATTAAAATTATAAAATAAAGGAAGGGAGTGAGCAAACAAGGAAGGCAAGAGAAGGGAAGCGGGGAGACACTTCTCTATTGCTCTCTTCCTTATAAGAGCACCATCGTATGATTAATATAATCAGATTGTTTAGAGCGTACTAAGCGCTGGGGGCGACTGAGGATGAGATGGCTGGATGGCATCACAGACTTGATGAACATGAGTCTGAGTGAACTCCGAGAGATGGTGATGAACAGGGAGGCCTGGCGTGCTGCGATTCATGGGGTTGCAAAGAGTCGGACACGACTGAACGTCTAAACTGAACTGAGGCGCCATGTGCCTTACATGAATTCTCTCACTTGGTCTTCACAACAGAACTACCAGTGCAGCCCATTCTGCAGAGAAAACGGAAGCTTGGAAAGGCAGCAGCTTGCCCAAAGCAACACAGGTTAGAATCCATGTCCATAGGAGTCCCAGACCCCACTCCTTTTTTTTTTTCCATGTTTAAAAGTTTTATTTTTTTTAATACTTTATTCTATTTTACAGTACTGTATTGGTTGTGCCATACATCGACATGAATCAGCCACAGGTGTACATGATCTCCCCATGCCGAAGGCCCCTCCCACCTCCCTCCCCACCCCACCTCCCCGGATCATCCCGTACACCAGCCCCCAGCATCCTGTATCCTGCATTGAACATAGACTGGTGCTTCATTTCTTATATGATAGTATACATGTTTCAGTGCCATTCTCCCAAATCATCCCACCCTCTCCCTCTCCCTCAGAGGCCAAAAGTCCGTTCTATACCTCTGTGTCTCTTTTGTTGTCTCACATACAGGGTCATCATTACTATCTTTCTAAATTCCATATATATGTGTCAGTATACTGTATTGGTGTTTTTCTTTCTGGCTTACTTCACTCTGTATAATCGGCTCCAGTTTCATCCATCTCATTAGAACTGAGTCAAACTTATTCTTTTTAAGGGCTGAGTAATACTCCATTGTGTATATGTACCACAGCTTTCTTATCCAATCATCTGTTGATGGACATCTGGGTTGTTTCCATGTCCTGGCAATTATAAATAATGCTGCAATGAACATTGGGGTACATGTGTCTCTTTCAATTCGGGTTTCCTCGGTGTGTATGCCCAGCAGTGGGATTGCTGGGTCATAAGGCAGTTCTATTTGCAATTTTTTAAGGAATCTCCACACTGTTTTCCATAATGGCTGTACTAGTTTGCATTCCCACCAACAGTGTAAGAGGGTTCCCTTTTCTCCACATCCTCTCCAGCACTTATTGCTTGTAGATTTTTGGAACGCAGCCATTCTGACTGGTGTGAAGTGGTACCTCATTGTGGTCTTGATTTGCATTTCTCTCATAATGAGTGATGAGCGTCTTTTCATGTGTTTGTTAGCCATCCGTATGTCTTCTTTGGAGAAATGCCTGTTTAGTTCTTTGGCCCATTTTTTGATTGGATCGTTTATTTTTCTGGAGTTGAGCTGCATAAGTTGCTTGTATATCTTTGAGATTAGTTGTTTGTCAGTTGCTTCGTTTGCTATTGTTTTCTCCCATTCAGAAGGCTGCCAGACCCCACTTCTTAATCACATTACTGCGCCAAGTGCCAAGTGGCACACACGTCATCCTGGGCTATCTGAAGACCTGCCCCACTCCCTCCAGAAACATTTCTGCAAGTTCAACAGCACCAACACAAGCAAGTGGAATTGAACTGCAAAAAGGCTGCTTTCCGTGTCGTTCTTCTGCCTGGGGCTCAGTTCTGGACTAAGAATCAGTGGCTGTTTATGACTAGCTTTTCGTCGGTTCTGCCTGCCTTGCCTCGCTTTACTGGGACCAGAGACTTGCCCGGGCCTGGCTGCCTGTCTGGGGTTTGGGTGCCTCCCTGCTTTGTCCTTCAGCATCTGAACCTCCATTACTAGCCTCCTTGCCTATGGGTTTCTGACTCAGCTTTGCTCCATTGCCCAAGCTCTATATTGCAGTGTTCTTCAGCTCTCCTTCAAGGCTGCTGCCCTGCTCTTGGCTGCCTCCCGTCTTCCATTCCATCTGCATGGGCTGAAATGTTTTCCCCTCAAAGAACTCCCAGGTGGAAGGCTAGCCCCTCACCCCTCAGAATGTGACTTTATCTAGAGATAGGTCTTTAAGGAGATAATTAAGCTACAGTGAGGTTATTGCGGTGGGCCCTAATCCAATATAATGGTTGTCCTAAGAGGAAGAGATTCAGATACAAGGGGAAGACAACATGAAGACATGTGATGGAAAAGGTGCCCTATACAGGGCAAGGGCAGAGGACTTGGAGAATCCAACCCTGCAGACACTTTGATCCCAGTCTCTAGGGCTGTGAGAAAATAGATCTCTGTTGTTTAAGCCAGCAAGTCATGGTGCTGTGCTTATGGTAATCCTGGCAAACTCTAATACTGCCATTCAATAAGTTTTTTTAAGCTCTCCCCCTGAAGTTTCTCTCAAATCATTTGCTGCTTTGTACTCAATTCCGTATCCTTCTTGGTTATAACACATTGTCTCAGCTTAACTCCTACTGTGGGCAGGGCAAGTACTGCGAGGATATAAAAATGGTTGGTGTCCCTGGGATTCTCCAGGCTAGGCTACTTAAAATGTCTAATGCAATGTAAGTGCCAGCGCGTGTCAAGGTCCTCCTAGCAGAGGTCTGGCTCATCTGTAGGGGAATTGAACTTGAAATCAGGAGTCTTGCGTTCCACGCCTTCCTCCCAGTTAGTGCTGTGTGACCTTGGGCAGGTTAACCTCAGCCCTCTGAGTCTCAGTTTTCTCATCTGTAAACAGCGCCTGTTATGCAAGGTTGCTTGTGAGGGTCCTAGGAGACATCTGGGCCCAGAAGCAGCTATGCACGTGCTCAGTACACAGCAGGGGCTCCAGCTGCAGTGCAAAAGCATCTCTTTCTTGGGAGGAGCAGCAGCACTGATGTAAAGCACACAGAAGGATGTGTGTCGACCAGACGCAAACTCTATACCACTGTATACAAGGGACCTGAGCACCCCACAGCTTTTGGTGTCTGCGGTGGGTCTGGGAACAAATGCACCGGGGATACCAAGGGAAAACTGTAATGAAATAATAACGGGCAATGCAGTGGTCTCTTGGCCAAGCACAGACATCCCCTTCCATGCTCATAAGAACCCAGTGAAGTGGGCTGGACTGATCTTCCTTGACAGAGAAGGAACAGGTGCAGAGAAGCTAATTAGCTTCCCTCCAAGGATCTCAGCTAGAGAGTGGGAGAATCCCACTTGGGCTAACTCTAAAGCCAGAACTGTCTTCTAAGATGCTCTCCTTCAGGGGGACAAAATCTCTTAGCCCACGGTCAAGGTTCTTGTGCCCCAGCTCTGCCACTTTGCTGCTGTAGGTCAATGGATGGGCAGTTCCCCCCAGCAAGGGCATCCTCAAATCCTCCCCTACGAAACAGGAGGATTGTATCACACGGCCACAGAGGTCCCTTCCACCTGAGACCCTGTGTAACTCTGAGATCTCAGGTCTTTCAGACATCCCTGCCTCAGTTCCTACTGAAGGGAATATAAGGTCATGGAGGAGTGGGGAGGAGGGAAAAGAAGGCCATTTCAGGCCCTCCAACTTCAGGATGTCTACTAGCTGTGGAACCTCAGCCAGGGGAACACGAGCAGAGGTGAGAGGATGTGGGGATGAAAGGGGGAATTTAGGTCAACAATCTGGTTTCTTTCAGGAGGCTAAAAAAAAATTAAGAGCTAAAAGTTGAAGCTGGTCCTTTTTTTGTTTGTTTTGTTTTCCCTTCCATGGTTTAATGGCTGGTATCAAAACCACAGAGAAATGCTTGAGAGAGCAATCCTATGGAAAGCTTTTATCTGTCTAGAGGAGGGTGATTAAAACAGACAGATTTGGGTTAAGTATACCCATGGCCCCTGCACTTGGTTCAGTGGTGGGGGAGGACCACCAGGGTGACCTTGGAGGACTCAGCAGCACCAGGCAGGTGCCCGAGGGACTTCAGGATCCCCATTCCTCCAGGCCCATGTACGTTGGCTCAAAGGATGGCGCTTAGGCTCAGTGGAAGGAGAAGGCTTGGAAGAAATCACACTTGGCTAGAGGCTTCTCCACACTCTGCTGAGTTCTAGTTGTCTCTCCCTCCAGGTGTGAGAGGCTGGGATATCAAGAGTGACCCTTTGGGGCAATTCACAAGGTCAAGATCAGGTCTAGGCGGAGCAGCGTGACCAGCATCCATGGCAGCGCCTGTGTCTGCTCCCTGCCTGTGGTCTTTTTCCCTGCTGGGAACCATCACCCAAAAAGTCCCTGATATTATCAGTCCACTCCTTCTTCTTCTTTTTTTTTACACTAGCCTTGTGACCTTGGATGAGCTCATTCAACTCTCTGAGGCTGTTTTCCCATTTGTATTCCAGGGATTAAACAGTCTCATTCTGTATACTTCACAGGGTTGGNAAACTGTAATGAAATAATAACGGGCAATGCAGTGGTCTCTTGGCCAAGCACAGACATCCCCTTCCATGCTCATAAGAACCCAGTGAAGTGGGCTGGACTGATCTTCCTTGACAGAGAAGGAACAGGTGCAGAGAAGCTAATTAGCTTCCCTCCAAGGATCTCAGCTAGAGAGTGGGAGAATCCCACTTGGGCTAACTCTAAAGCCAGAACTGTCTTCTAAGATGCTCTCCTTCAGGGGGACAAAATCTCTTAGCCCACGGTCAAGGTTCTTGTGCCCCAGCTCTGCCACTTTGCTGCTGTAGGTCAATGGATGGGCAGTTCCCCCCAGCAAGGGCATCCTCAAATCCTCCCCTACGAAACAGGAGGATTGTATCACACGGCCACAGAGGTCCCTTCCACCTGAGACCCTGTGTAACTCTGAGATCTCAGGTCTTTCAGACATCCCTGCCTCAGTTCCTACTGAAGGGAATATAAGGTCATGGAGGAGTGGGGAGGAGGGAAAAGAAGGCCATTTCAGGCCCTCCAACTTCAGGATGTCTACTAGCTGTGGAACCTCAGCCAGGGGAACACGAGCAGAGGTGAGAGGATGTGGGGATGAAAGGGGGAATTTAGGTCAACAATCTGGTTTCTTTCAGGAGGCTAAAAAAAAATTAAGAGCTAAAAGTTGAAGCTGGTCCTTTTTTTGTTTGTTTTGTTTTCCCTTCCATGGTTTAATGGCTGGTATCAAAACCACAGAGAAATGCTTGAGAGAGCAATCCTATGGAAAGCTTTTATCTGTCTAGAGGAGGGTGATTAAAACAGACAGATTTGGGTTAAGTATACCCATGGCCCCTGCACTTGGTTCAGTGGTGGGGGAGGACCACCAGGGTGACCTTGGAGGACTCAGCAGCACCAGGCAGGTGCCCGAGGGACTTCAGGATCCCCATTCCTCCAGGCCCATGTACGTTGGCTCAAAGGATGGCGCTTAGGCTCAGTGGAAGGAGAAGGCTTGGAAGAAATCACACTTGGCTAGAGGCTTCTCCACACTCTGCTGAGTTCTAGTTGTCTCTCCCTCCGGGTGTGAGAGGCTGGGATATCAAGAGTGACCCTTTGGGGCAATTCACAAGGTCAAGATCAGGTCTAGGCGGAGCAGCGTGACCAGCATCCATGGCAGCGCCTGTGTCTGCTCCCTGCCTGTGGTCTTTTTCCCTGCTGGGAACCATCACCCAAAAAGTCCCTGATATTATCAGTCCACTCCTTCTTCTTCTTTTTTTTTACACTAGCCTTGTGACCTTGGATGAGCTCATTCAACTCTCTGAGGCTGTTTTCCCATTTGTATTCCAGGGATTAAACAGTCTCATTCTGTATACTTCACAGGGTTGGTTTTTTTTTTTTTTTTTTTTTTTTTGAGAGAGAGAGAGAAAGGAGATAAATGGATGCATATTTCCTTGTCAACTATTTAAGGCCATTTGGATTAAGGCAAGGTGAGCAAGAGCATGTCTTAGGGTTCCTAAAAATCCATTTTCTGTATTAATACACAGACTTACATAACACACTAGGGATGGCAAAGTGCTTTTAGGGGCTCAAGGTGCACCTGTGTATCCCTCTGGATTGTCACTCTCCAGGCTGCCTCCTTCACTCACGTGAAAGCAGGCTCTGTGAATATAGCATGGTCAGAGTTCTAGAGACCAGCAAACATGCGTTCAGGTGCTGGCTCTGCCATGCACGAGCGTGACACTTGGAAAGTCAGAGCATCTCTCTCGTAGAATTAGTCTTCTCATCTGTAAAATAGGGATGATGCGATCTACCTCTGCTGGTTGGAGGGGGAACTAAAGAGATCATAAACGTATCCAGACTTGGCACATGGGCACTGGCGATGGTTGGATGGCATCACTGACTCGATGGACATGAGTTTGAGGAAGCTCCGGGAATTGGTGATGGACAGGGAGGCCTGGCGTGCTGCAGTCCAGGGGGTAGAAAAGAGTCGGACATGATTGAGCAACTGAACTGAACTGAAGCATCTGTACTGTGGAGACTTATCTGTTGGAATCCCATCTCTGCTGCTTGTTAGCTTGTAGCCTTGGGCAAAATCCCTTCACCTCCCTGATAGTTTTCTCAGCTGTAAACTGATAATAACAGTACTTAAGGCACAGTGACATTCTGAGGATTTAGTTAGAGAATACAAATACTCATCTGCATAGCACAGGATAAATGTTAGCTATGCTGTTTAATCAGTATTAATGATAAATGTCTGTGCCTTTTCCTCCAAATCAGGACCATCTTCCCCCTTCTTCTGTGTGGTTAAACTTTATCCTTTCTGAGGCTGTTCTCTGAAAGAGAGAGACCTGTTCATCACTCTCTTTTTCACACACTGTCATTGAGATTGGTTTATAAGGGCTTTAAAAAAGGAAGTGGGAGGGGGAGAGGGAGAAGGAGATAAGGAAGAAAGAGAGGGAGGCAGGGGAGAGGAGTCAGGATGAAGAGGAGGGGAAGAGTGGAGGAGGAGGAAGAGTTACATGTTTTCCTCTGTTCACCCTTAAAAGTTGCCCCTGGTGGACTCGGGTGCTGACATTAAAGCTGCCCCACAGAAGAGCGCTGACCTTTGGTCTTTTTGATGAAGACCCACTAACTTCAGAGATAATCACATTGCTTCTCAGAAAACCCTCAAGCCAAAGCCCCCTGCTGCCCACACTCTTCACAGCAGCCCCAAGCTCACCCTTTACACTCACAGAATCACACACAGTCCCTCAAAAATCATTCAACGACCTTTCACACCCAGCCTCCCGTCTGAATCACCCGTGCACCTCTACAAGTGGCCGAGTATCTCCAGAGTGAGACAACTTCCGAACCCCTGAAGAACAAGGCCTTTGCACCTTGGGGCATTTCTCGGTGCTCACCAGTATGCTCAGCCGTGTCTGACTCATTTCAACCCCATGGATTGTAGCCCACCAGGCCCCTCTGTCCACGGGATTTCCCAGGCAAGAATACTGGAGCGGAGTGCCACTTCTTATTCCAGGGCATCTTCTCCACCAGGGATCAAACCCTCATTTCGTGCATTAGCAAGTGAATTCTTTACTTTTCTTTACTTTAGCACCACCTGGGAAGCCCCAGTGCTCACCCACAGTGAGCCAAAATCGCTTCCCTTTCCTCTCCACACAGTGGTGTGGGATCTGGACTGCAGGAACCCACAGAGTTATTCAGTGCGCTTTACCCAAGGGAGCCCTAGAGCTGTCTGAGGCTTTTCACTGTGTTATCCTTGGCTCTTCTTTTCCCTAAATCAACATCCTCAAGTCCTTTCTGATTTATTAATCTGTCCATTCACCAATTCTTTCAACACACAGTCACCGGGCATGCACTATATCAGGACCCGGCTGGACGTTCAAGTACGGAGGTATACCCTCTGCTGAGAGACCTCCAGATCCTTAACGCTAGGGCCAGTCCTTCTGTTAAGGCAACACAGATACAATAAGAGTTGATACTGTGCAATTAGGAACATCTATTATCACCACGTCTGGCTCCTCACATTATCCCTAGGATCTGATTTGTTCTAATGGCCTTCCAAGCCACATGAACCTCCTGAGAAATCAGCAGAGCCACCATTGATGGTGTGCCATGTACAAGACCAAGACCTTTATGTGCATCTTCACTGAATTACTATACCTACTCTACAGGATAAGTTCTCTTGGTCCCAGTGTATGGGTAAGGAAACTGAAGCTCAGAGTTGGACTGACTGGGCAAAGGTCAACAATAACACACACAGGACTCAGTGCCAGCTCTTTGATTCCAAAGCCAGACGCTTAGCCAATTTAAGTTTTCTATGGCTAAATATAAGCAGAAATTATTTTTTACTTAATACTTATTTTCTCATATACTCAATGTTTCACTCTTCCATATGTTAATTACACTCTATCGATGATAACAACACAAGAAGCATTCTTAAGACTCCTTGAAGTTTTAACGTGTACAAAGGACCTTAATTATTTCATTCACTTCTCCCAAGAACTCTCTTTAAGACGTTATGTTCACAATTCACACAAATGGGGGAAATGAGGCTCTGAGAAGGTAAAGAGTACATCTTTTTACATCTCCGCATTTAGAGCCTTAAGAGGCTGCTGAGGACCTAAGTACTCAATCAACATTTGTTGAACAGATGAATGAGCAGTGAATGAATGAATGAACAAATGAGATAAACGCCTAATACTTGTGGAGAAACTCAGCTGGAGGATTCTGAGGTTTGGACTCATCTTTGTAGTACTGGAATAAGAGTCCTGACTTGGAGGCAGGGCAGGCGTCCTGGTGACAATGAGTAAGCCCCTCTGTCTCCAGGGCCTCAAATGTCTATCCACGAGCAGGAGGCTGGCATTGGTGGGCACCAGGTTGATTGTGTAAAATACTGAAAGGAGCAACCAGAAGTCAGGAAAGATGCTTGCTGTGTGACTAAGTTGTGTGGCCCAAGGCAAGTCGTGCTTTCTCTGGCCTCCTTTTCTCATCTCTGAAAGAAGATCGTGGTGAAATCGCTTCTGGGGCTTTTCTTCAATGTAGGGAGATTTCTAAATTGGGAGTGATGAGACATGAACTTGTGTCCTGATTTGCCACTAAGGTGCTATTGATCTGGTGCAAATTCCCTCCATCTGGGGTGGCGTCACGACTTTCACGGACCCTGGAGGCTTTTTCTTTCTCCCTAAATATATATAATTATATTTTATGACTGCATTGGTATAAAGATGTATATAATCTTTATATATACATATGAAGGGCATAAGGGTGTATATATATAAAGATTTATGTAATCTTTATATTACATATTTAAATATATATAATGAAGGGTGGTTTCATTATCACATATGTATTATACTAGCTTTTTTCTTCTGATTTTAAAAAAAACATGAAGCCATTTTTATGGGCCTCTTAAAAGGGCTGTGGACCTCAGGCGTTGAGTCAACTGCAGCTAATGGATGAGTGGGCCTTGGGTCCATCTCGAAGAGGACGGGTCTTCAGCTACAGAATAGCATTGGAGGAGGCATTGGGCGCCTGCTGCCTGCCAACCCAGGGAGCTCGGAGGCATACAGAGGATTCCCACACGGGCGAGTCCAGTGACATGACTTTCCTAACCAGCGGAGGCCCACAACAAGTTATGTGAAAACATACCCTCGACAGTGTGGGCTGCTTTCTGGACACAAAAGCTCCTCTGGGGCGGGCCTGCTGTCCCCTCCCCCTGGCGCACACAGCTAGGGACGAGCCTTTCGGGGAGTGAGAAGGCAGCCAGAGACGAGAAAGGGATGTGGCCAGACAGGCAGGTCCCTGCTTTGCTGGGCTGGGGGCATCTGGACTCACTCTGGAGGGGGGTGGGCGGGCAGTGGGACTGGATGTTTGCCAAGTGCGTGCTGCGTGCCAGGCACCGTGCTTGGATCCTTGTGTGGAGAAGGTCAGGTTCCCTTCACCATATCCGAGCACTGTTACCTCCACTTTACAGATGAGAGAACTGACACTCGGACAAGCCCGTCAGAGTAATTCGCAAATGACAGAGGTGGGATTCAAACCCAGGCAATGGGTCTCGAGGGTTCACGTTCCTAAGTTCTGAATTATGCTGGCCACTCAGGGGAAAACTGACTACATGAGGACAAAGGAGAGTTTTTAATTATAAATAAATAAAGCAGAATAGAGTAAGTTCTAGTGGAGGTATAAGCCAAAGAGCTCAGCAGAAGGAACACTTGATTCAGACAAGAAGGCTCCGGGAAGTTTTCTTGGATGAATGACATAACTAAGCTTGCATAAGGAATTTGGTGGGAGAGGAGGAGTAGGGGGTGGGAGGCTGGGCAGACCAGCTTTCTAGCAGTCAAGAGCTGTGGTCACTGGAAGGTGACTCTGGAGATGGAGAAGACATCTGCTTTTGATAGCACTGAGGGAGCTCTTAGAGGGAAATGGCATAGCTAGATTGTGCAGGGTGGTGAATGCCAGACAAAGAGATTTGAAGTTTATTCCATAGACAATAGGGATTCTTTGGTGAGTTTTCAGAAACAGAGTCCATCCGGGTAGGGATCATCAGCTAGGGATTTCATGATGCTCTTACTGATAGAGTCACCCCTTTCTCCGGACACCCTGTCCAGTGCCTGTGGGCAATCCCGAGCCCTTCAGCCTTAAAGACTTATAATGAAAGGCATGGGATGTAGGCAAAAATTTTGCAAAGAGGGCTGATATACTTTTCAAATATGAGTTTTCTATTGTTTAAATATCTACTAAAAAATCATAAATTATGACTGAAATCAAAAGGACTCTTTAAAACTCCAGGTGGGTAAGTGGTATTTAATCGTTCACTAGGACTTCAGATTTTAAATTTTATTCCACTAGGTGGAGAATGATCTAGCTCAGCTTTGAGCTTGCTCTCTAGCTGACCTTGATCAAATATCATCTACCTTCTGGGGCTTGGTCCTCTCATTTCCTCAGCTAGGAGAGGGTGGGGAGTTGAATCTCTGAGTTGTTCCCTAACTCGGATCATCTATCACACAAACTCTCGAGGTGCAGTGTCACCTGTGACTGCATACTCTGAGTACTTAGCCGGGGACCCGAAACAAATTAGAGCCAATGAATAATCACTGAATGCAGGAAGTGAACTGAGCTTTTAATTCAAGCTCCTGTGGAATCTTTAGCGGATTTTTAAACAGAAAGTTTGAAATAGGTGACCTTTTTTTAAAAAAAAAACAAAAAAGCATAAAAACAAGCAGATCAATAACACAGACAGGCTAGTGTTTCCTCTCTAGCTGTAAAAGGTGTTGAGGAACTCAAAGACTCTGGAATAGAGAAAAGACTGAGGGGAGGAGGCCAAGGACCCTGCAAGGTCAAAGGGGAAACCAAATATGAAAGAAGTAAGTGCTACAGAGGATGTGGAGAGAAGGGAGCCNGTTGAGGAACTCAAAGACTCTGGAATAGAGAAAAGATTGAGGGGAGGAGGCCAAGGACCCTGCAAGGTCAAAGGGGAAACCAAATATGAAAGAAGTAAGTGCTACAGAGGATGTGGAGAGAAGGGAGCCTCCTCCACTGCTGGTGGGAATGTAAGCTGGTGCAGCCACTGCAGAGAACAGCATGGAGGTTCCTTAAAAACTAGAAATAGAGCTACTGTGAAGTGAAGTCGCTCAGTTGTGTCCGACCCTCAGCGACCCCATGGATTGCAGCCTTCCAGGCTCCTCCGTCCATGGNATTCTTTTTAATGGCTGAGTAATAGTCCATTGTGTATATGTACCACAGCTTTCTTATCCATTCATCTGCTGATGGACATCTAGGTTGTTTCCATGTCCTGGCTATTATAAATAGTGCTGCAATGAACATTGGGGTACATGTGTCTCTTTCAATTCTGGTTTCCTCAGTGTGTATGCCCAACAATGGGATTGCTGGGTCATATGGCAGTTCTATTTCTAGTTTTTTAAGGAATCTCCGCACTGTTCTCCATAGTGGCTGTACTAGTTTGCATTCCCACCAACAATGCAAGAGGGTTCCCTTTTCTCCATACCCTCTCCAGCATTTATTGTTTGTAGACTTTTGGATAGCAGCCATTCTGAGTGACATGAAATGGTACCTCATTGTGGTTTGATTTGCATTTCTCTGATAATGAGTTTATTCTTTTTGATCCAAGTCAGTCACTAAGTAGAATTCACGCTCAGTTGGATGGGATGGGAAGGGAGGAGTATCAAACAATTTGTGGACATATGTAAAACCACAATATTTTTAAGTGTTTCTTGGGGTTTTCTCCATGAATATTTTAAGAAACACTTATTTTTAAATAATGTTTTGCATATAAAAAATTACAAAGAAACAAACTAATATCTAAAATATTATCTCTGGNGCCTTCTCATCGCTGCCTCCCTCCTCTCCCTGCCTCCCCAGCCCCACACAGCTCCCTCTCCCTAGTTTGTCTATGTTCGTAAACATTCATCCAACATGATGAGGTGAATTTCCTTCCTCATCCATCTTCTGCCTCCTCTTCCTTCTCACGTCCCACCCTGGACTCCAGAACATAAACTCCCTGAGGTCAGAGACATCTTCTTTTGTTCCTTGCTTCGTACTGACAGCCTAAAACTGCGCCTGGCATGCAGAAGAAACTCACGAAATACTTGTTGAATACTTGGGCAGGGAGGGACAAATCTTACTCTGTTCCCTGTTTTTAATCTGCTTCTCTTAGATTCTCTACAATGAGCCCATACTCCTTCTGCGATAGGAAATGACAAAGTGTTTATTCTGCTTGTCCTTCATTTTAGCTTTTATTTTATGTGAAGATGACGGGAACAAGCCTTTCCTGAGTGGGGAGGGAGGGAAAGGCAATTCCTAGCTCTGCCAAAGGAGATAAACATGTCTAATTTATAGAGTTATTGAGAGAATTAGAAATAGCAGGTAGCAAGGGCCGGACACACATAAAACCCACAGGAGTTAACGTTTACTGGGTGCTTCCCCATGGTCTAGATTCCATTACTAAGCATTTTCCACATGGAGGCCCAGTTAATCTTCAAAACAACCCTATGAAGTAGGAGCCAGTATTATCCGCATTTCACAGAGGGGAAAAGTGACGCCTGGTGATATTAAGTAACTTGCCCTAGGTCACACAACTGGCAGGTGGGAGAATCAGCCAATCACAGTCAGGCAACCTGACTCGAGTTCTACCATCAATCATTACAAAATACGTCCTCAGTAAACATATGCTCCTTCCTCCCATTTCCTGAGGGTGTCAGCTCTTTCTTAGATTAGTCAACTATAGTTTATCCTCCTCCTCCATCCCCACCGGGCTCTAGAAGGTTCTAGAAGGCTTCCAGGGCAATGGGAGATGCAGAGAAAGAAGGAGCCAAAAAACAGAAATGGGGTAGATGGAAACGTGAATGAGTGTGTGTGTGTGTGTGTGTGTGTGTGTGTGCACGCGCCTGTGTGTGAATGGTGGCAATGTGTTTTGGGTTGTCACAATGATTAGGAGATTCTAGGGGATCCTTATGCACAAAACCAAAGATGTAAAATGCTTCCCAATGCTGGGGACAGTTTCATACAGCAAGGAATGCCCTCACGGACATTTCTAATTGCTCTGCAAGGCTCCACCTGCCCCTCCCATTTCTTGTCTTCCTCGCAAGCTCTCCAGGACGGCCAGTCACCTGTGTTCACAGGTGTACAGGAAGAAGGGCCGAGGGAGCTCCCGGTGTCTGCACCCTGACTTTCAGTTACTCTCTGTGTGACCTTGGGAGAGTCTCTAACCCGCTCCAAGTTGCTGAAATGCAGTTGGAAACCTGTCAGCTCACAGATCACGCAGGGATCTAAGACTTCAGCTCCTCCTGTGGCTCTCCAACTCTTTTAAACTTTTTATGCCGGAATTCTTCAATCAGGCACAGGAGGACAGACAAAACCCGTATTGAAGCCCGTTGTTTTCTGTCACCTGGCTTCAGCGGTCATCAGTCTGCCAATCTTCTTTCATCTACCTCTCTTCCCCCCAATATCCTAATTTTTTTTTCCTGGAACACTTTAAACAAACAAAATAGACATAACGTCATTTTACCCATAAATACTTCAGTACGCATTTCTAACAGAATAGATCTTTTAAAATATATAATCACAATACCGACATCATGACTAACAAAGTTAACAATGTCAGTCGGTGTCCACTTGAATTCTGTCACTGCGCGACTCGCACAGTCCTTCAAAGGAAATCTTGTAGAAGCACACAATTCAGGTAGGATAGGGGAAGGGAAGGTGCGGGAAGCAGAATGCTTCGCTTCCCTTCACCTCTTCCCTGCTGCTGCTGCTGCTAAGTTGCTTCAGTCGTGTCCAACTCTGTGCGACCCCATAGACGGCAGCCCACCAGGCTCCTCTGTCCCTGGGATTCTCCAGGCAAGAACACTGGAGTGGGTGCCATTTCCTTCTCCATCATCTCTCCCCAGGGCATTGCTAAGACTGTGGGGAACAGTGTGAAAGCCCCTGTTTCATTGCTACCCCACCACCCACCCACCTATGCACGCTGAGAACACTGAAGCAGAGAGGAGCAGTTAAGTTGTCTGGGTCACACAGCAAGTGAGGCAGACCTGTTATTCCCAACATCAAAGGACCCAGTGAGGTCACACACAGGAAAAGGCTTGCTAACTCGACCACCATTTCTTATTGCAGTGTGAAGAATGATGATAAAGGTGCCTTTCCAGGAACGACGTGGATCTTACAAAGCACTCACATCTCTCACTTTCTGGATCCTCCAACCAGTGTGGACCTGTGGTCTAGATTCTGATCTCAGCCAAGAGCTTCTCCTGCCATTGTCTCACCTGGTTCTCGTGACAACCTGTGAGATGAGGGTGTTGACTGTAACCACACCTGCAACTCTCTCCCCAGAGGCTCCAGGTCACACAGCTCAGAGGAGGCCAAGCCGGGACTTGAGTCCAGAGTTCCTGGCTCTCAGTTCCAGGTTTTCAAAGGAGCTAAAGGGCCAAGACCCACAAGTCAGGTCTGAGTTGAGCATTTCCAGTAAGTGCATCAAGGCATGAAGCAGAGTCCTCAGCGCAGCAAGAAAAAAATATAAAAGAGACACTGAGGGAAAGGAAATTAAATCCCAGAGACGAGCAGCAGGTGAGGGAGAAGCAGGCACCTACTGAATTCTTAAGGCCTGGACAGCCATAGGCTGATGAGGCTCAGGCTGCTTGCATAGGGGGTCCTCCTACCTGGAGTCCCTGGGGGCCTTCTCTCTCATCTAAGATACCCCGCAGCCAGTGCTGGTTTCAGAGGGGTTGTAAGGTGAGGGGATTTGGGATGACAGGAACACTTGCCTTCTTTCAGGAAGGACTAGCCTTGGGCAGAGTGGGGAATGCCTTCCAGCTGGGATTCCTTCCCTCCTTTCCAGCTCTTATTCCTCAGAAAAAAAAATACATCTTACTGCTCAAGCATAGTGAGAGATCCGTTTGAACTCAGATGTGTGGCACTCCATGTATTATCCCCTTTTAGGAGTGTTTACTCTTTAAAGGAGGCACCAGAAGGTGAGAATCTGGCTTCACATACAGGACCAGATTTGAAAAAACGGAATGTCAGTGTGCGTGTGCCTGTACACACACGCACGCACGCACACACACACACACACACACTGCCCCTAGGAACCACAGTGGAATTGGGAATGGAAAGGGGGTCCCATCTGATGGTAACTCAGAACTGGAACAGCTGAACTTCTTTAAAAGCTCTGCCACCGACCAGCTGGGTAAGCAGGAAGCCCTACTCCCTACCCTACCCGAGGCCTCAGTTTCTCCACCTGCAGAGCAGGCAGACATCAAGCAGGACCAGCGGCTCTTCCCGCTGGTGGCCCTTCCACATCTCCTGAGAAGGTTTCGAAAAACACCGCTGCCCAGGCCAGTGCCAGACCCTTGACCTCTGAATCCCTGGGAGGCAGCTGGGCAGCAGGAGGTTTTAAAAGCTGGTGATTTTCAGTGCTACGAGATGGGAGCAACTCAACCAAACCGTCTCCCAGGCCACCTTGAGAGGGGCAGCTTATGGATACAGTTCAGTTCTCAGCCCCCGTGTGATGCTGGTCCTCAGTCTCTCTGTTTCTCCATGGGCTGCTGGACCCAGTCCACGCCTGGCTGACCATGCAGAACCCATGTTCCCGAGCCCTCCACCTCTTAGCCTCCAGTTTGCCCTCCTCGGTGTAGTGGGGCGAGGGTGATGCAGCCTCCGTCAGCCGATCTGTCCACGTGAAGTGCTGACTGGGGCAACGTGAAAGCCATGGGAGTGTCTGCGAAGGGAGCGGGAGGCGTGTGACCACACAGCTGTGGCCGGGACATGCTGTGGCCACTGTCTGGCTTCTGTTCCTGAGGGTGCGTTCTCCTCCTGGGTGCTAACTGGCTTTCCTATTCATGGGTCCTGTGCTGGTGGCCCTTCTCTGGCCCTTATCACCAAGGAGTCATCCAAGTAGGTCAAAGAAGAGGAAATCAAAGTGCAAGGAAGGGATCTGAAGGGGCCCAACTGTTTCCCCAAGATACACTGTCTACTCTAGACAGACTCTCCAGCCACTCCAGTGGGGAAGACTGAACAAGGCATAAACAGGCTGAAGGCAAGGTGGCGAATTAGGAACGGCAAGAGGGTTACTTACTGGATTCAGCTACCACTCACTGCCACTGAGTCCCAGTATGAGCTGGCTCTGGGCCAGGTACTTTCTGCCTGCTTATTTCCCTGCATTATCCTGACACCACTATGG
>SJYW01003338.1:476048-486695 GCA_006410735.1 Raphicerus campestris | reverse complement strand
ACCCCTGGGTTCCCATCCTGGGAACCAATGGCTCTGATGCTGGCTCTCACACCCCTGGGTTCCCATCCTGGGAACCAATGGCTCTGATGCTGGCTCTCACACACCTTGGTTCTCTGCACTTACGGGAATGTTTCTTCACTCAGGGATCTGTAACAAGTTATATGCTCCCCCCACCCACATACTTGGGCCTCCCAGGTGACTCAGTGGTAAAGAAGCTATATCCAGTGCAGGAGATGCAGGTTTGATCCCTGGTTCAGAAGATCCCCTGGGGAAGAAAATGGCAACCCACTCCCATATTCTTACCTGGGAAATCCCATGAACAGGAGCCTGGCGGGCTGCAGTCCATGGGGTCACAGAAAGAGCTGGACGTGACTGAACAACTAAACAACGACCCACGCGCTGCGATCCCGCGCGCGATCCTGCGCTGCGATCCCGAGCCTCCTAGAGCCTCTGTCTCTGTTCCCTCCCAGTGGACTGGAACCTGGGACCGTCTCAGGTTTTCCAAAACTGAAACAGCCATCTCTCCTACTCGTCCATGGTCCCTGGGTTTGTGACAAGTGATACTGGAAAACATTCTCTTTCTCTTGTTGGAAGAAAAACCTGGGGATGGCCGTGCTGGGGATTCCCAGAAGGAAAATAGACTAACAGATGGCTACAGACTCCAGCGCTCTAGTATTTTAATCATGAAGTGATGTGGTTAAAATGATAAGCAAGACTAAAAGGCCAGCGGTCTACACCAGTGACCAGTAACTTGCCTGGAATGGCTTTCGTACAGTAAGAAATTATGAAACCTGAGTATTCTAGCCATAAGCCAAGATGTGATCACTGAAAAGGTCACTTAGCGAGTTTAAAAAATATATATTTATGGCAGCTATTATTAGCAATATCATTAATGCGATGGCTTCCAGCTCTTGGGAAGTACCAATATTCCCTACGTAATGTCTTCAGTCAGTCTTTGACGGAAATTCTACCCGTCGGTACTCTGCTTGTAGATGGGAGGCTTTTTGAGGAGACGTTAAAACATATTTGTCCATGGAAGAGCCACGTTCTAAGCTGGGGGCGGTCAGCGATCCCTGAGCAAGCAGGGGCGCCATGCCCTTTTTCCAGGGTGAGTGTAGCTGGAAAAAGAAGCAGTGGGTGTGGGCACTCAGTCCCCGAGGGGCACAAGCACCACCTAGTGGAGGAAGCCTCACTCAAAAAGGAAGCGCGTGGGAACCACTGCCAGCGCGGCAGTTCCCTCTCAGGACAGTCCTGAGGAGGCTCACAGGGCCCCAGGGCACCTCTGCTGGACGGGCCTCCAGGGCAAAGACAGACAAAGATGAGCTCCTCCTTACCCCCACTGTTCGGATGAGGAAAATGGGCCCAAGAAGGAAAGTGCGTCACCCAAAGCCTCACAGCAAGCTGAGGACGGCCCTGGGCTGGACCTGACCCCCACCCCCCACCCCGCTGCCCTCAGTCCCTGGCGCGTCCTTGGCCAAGCCCCATAGCCGCCTCCAGCCAACCCCGGCGCTGCTCTGAGGCCTCTGGTCCAGACAGCCTTCTCATCGCTGCCTCCCTCCTCTCCCTGCCTCCCCAGCCCCACACAGCTCCCTCTCCCTAGTTTGTCTATGTTCGTAAACATTCATCCAACATGATGAGGTGAATTTCCTTCCTCATCCATCTTCTGCCTCCTCTTCCTTCTCACGTCCCACCCTGGACTCCAGAACATAAACTCCCTGAGGTCAGAGACATCTTCTTTTGTTCCTTGCTTCGTACTGACAGCCTAAAACTGCGCCTGGCATGCAGAAGAAACTCACGAAATACTTGTTGAATACTTGGGCAGGGAGGGACAAATCTTACTCTGTTCCCTGTTTTTAATCTGCTTCTCTTAGATTCTCTACAATGAGCCCATACTCCTTCTGCGATAGGAAATGACAAAGTGTTTATTCTGCTTGTCCTTCATTTTAGCTTTTATTTTATGTGAAGATGACGGGAACAAGCCTTTCCTGAGTGGGGAGGGAGGGAAAGGCAATTCCTAGCTCTGCCAAAGGAGATAAACATGTCTAATTTATAGAGTTATTGAGAGAATTAGAAATAGCAGGTAGCAAGGGCCGGACACACATAAAACCCACAGGAGTTAACGTTTACTGGGTGCTTCCCCATGGTCTAGATTCCATTACTAAGCATTTTCCACATGGAGGCCCAGTTAATCTTCAAAACAACCCTATGAAGTAGGAGCCAGTATTATCCGCATTTCACAGAGGGGAAAAGTGACGCCTGGTGATATTAAGTAACTTGCCCTAGGTCACACAACTGGCAGGTGGGAGAATCAGCCAATCACAGTCAGGCAACCTGACTCGAGTTCTACCATCAATCATTACAAAATACGTCCTCAGTAAACATATGCTCCTTCCTCCCATTTCCTGAGGGTGTCAGCTCTTTCTTAGATTAGTCAACTATAGTTTATCCTCCTCCTCCATCCCCACCGGGCTCTAGAAGGTTCTAGAAGGCTTCCAGGGCAATGGGAGATGCAGAGAAAGAAGGAGCCAAAAAACAGAAATGGGGTAGATGGAAACGTGAATGAGTGTGTGTGTGTGTGTGTGTGTGTGTGTGCGCACGCGCCTGTGTGTGAATGGTGGCAATGTGTTTTGGGTTGTCACAATGATTAGGAGATTCTAGGGGATCCTTATGCACAAAACCAAAGATGTAAAATGCTTCCCAATGCTGGGGACAGTTTCATACAGCAAGGAATGCCCTCACGGACATTTCTAATTGCTCTGCAAGGCTCCACCTGCCCCTCCCATTTCTTGTCTTCCTCGCAAGCTCTCCAGGACGGCCAGTCACCTGTGTTCACAGGTGTACAGGAAGAAGGGCCGAGGGAGCTCCCGGTGTCTGCACCCTGACTTTCAGTTACTCTCTGTGTGACCTTGGGAGAGTCTCTAACCCGCTCCAAGTTGCTGAAATGCAGTTGGAAACCTGTCAGCTCACAGATCACGCAGGGATCTAAGACTTCAGCTCCTCCTGTGGCTCTCCAACTCTTTTAAACTTTTTATGCCGGAATTCTTCAATCAGGCACAGGAGGACAGACAAAACCCGTATTGAAGCCCGTTGTTTTCTGTCACCTGGCTTCAGCGGTCATCAGTCTGCCAATCTTCTTTCATCTACCTCTCTTCCCCCCAATATCCTAATTTTTTTTTCCTGGAACACTTTAAACAAACAAAATAGACATAACGTCATTTTACCCATAAATACTTCAGTACGCATTTCTAACAGAATAGATCTTTTAAAATATATAATCACAATACCGGCATCATGACTAACAAAGTTAACAATGTCAGTCGGTGTCCACTTGAATTCTGTCACTGCGCGACTCGCACAGTCCTTCAAAGGAAATCTTGTAGAAGCACACAATTCAGGTAGGATAGGGGAAGGGAAGGTGCGGGAAGCAGAATGCTTCGCTTCCCTTCACCTCTTCCCTGCTGCTGCTGCTGCTAAGTTGCTTCAGTCGTGTCCAACTCTGTGCGACCCCATAGACGGCAGCCCACCAGGCTCCTCTGTCCCTGGGATTCTCCAGGCAAGAACACTGGAGTGGGTGCCATTTCCTTCTCCATCATCTCTCCCCAGGGCATTGCTAAGACTGTGGGGAACAGTGTGAAAGCCCCTGTTTCATTGCTACCCCACCACCCACCCACCTATGCACGCTGAGAACACTGAAGCAGAGAGGAGCAGTTAAGTTGTCTGGGTCACACAGCAAGTGAGGCAGACCTGTTATTCCCAACATCAAAGGACCCAGTGAGGTCACACACAGGAAAAGGCTTGCTAACTCGACCACCATTTCTTATTGCAGTGTGAAGAATGATGATAAAGGTGCCTTTCCAGGAACGACGTGGATCTTACAAAGCACTCACATCTCTCACTTTCTGGATCCTCCAACCAGTGTGGACCTGTGGTCTAGATTCTGATCTCAGCCAAGAGCTTCTCCTGCCATTGTCTCACCTGGTTCTCGTGACAACCTGTGAGATGAGGGTGTTGACTGTAACCACACCTGCAACTCTCTCCCCAGAGGCTCCAGGTCACACAGCTCAGAGGAGGCCAAGCCGGGACTTGAGTCCAGAGTTCCTGGCTCTCAGTTCCAGGTTTTCAAAGGAGCTAAAGGGCCAAGACCCACAAGTCAGGTCTGAGTTGAGCATTTCCAGTAAGTGCATCAAGGCATGAAGCAGAGTCCTCAGCGCAGCAAGAAAAAAATATAAAAGAGACACTGAGGGAAAGGAAATTAAATCCCAGAGACGAGCAGCAGGTGAGGGAGAAGCAGGCACCTACTGAATTCTTAAGGCCTGGACAGCCATAGGCTGATGAGGCTCAGGCTGCTTGCATAGGGGGTCCTCCTACCTGGAGTCCCTGGGGGCCTTCTCTCTCATCTAAGATACCCCGCAGCCAGTGCTGGTTTCAGAGGGGTTGTAAGGTGAGGGGATTTGGGATGACAGGAACACTTGCCTTCTTTCAGGAAGGACTAGCCTTGGGCAGAGTGGGGAATGCCTTCCAGCTGGGATTCCTTCCCTCCTTTCCAGCTCTTATTCCTCAGAAAAAAAAATACATCTTACTGCTCAAGCATAGTGAGAGATCCGTTTGAACTCAGATGTGTGGCACTCCATGTATTATCCCCTTTTAGGAGTGTTTACTCTTTAAAGGAGGCACCAGAAGGTGAGAATCTGGCTTCACATACAGGACCAGATTTGAAAAAACGGAATGTCAGTGTGCGTGTGCCTGTACACACACGCACACACACACACACACACACACACACACCCTGCCCCTAGGAACCACAGTGGAATTGGGAATGGAAAGGGGGTCCCATCTGATGGTAACTCAGAACTGGAACAGCTGAACTTCTTTAAAAGCTCTGCCACCGACCAGCTGGGTAAGCAGGAAGCCCTACTCCCTACCCTACCCGAGGCCTCAGTTTCTCCACCTGCAGAGCAGGCAGACATCAAGCAGGACCAGCGGCTCTTCCCGCTGGTGGCCCTTCCACATCTCCTGAGAAGGTTTCGAAAAACACCGCTGCCCAGGCCAGTGCCAGACCCTTGACCTCTGAATCCCTGGGAGGCAGCTGGGCAGCAGGAGGTTTTAAAAGCTGGTGATTTTCAGTGCTACGAGATGGGAGCAACTCAACCAAACCGTCTCCCAGGCCACCTTGAGAGGGGCAGCTTATGGATACAGTTCAGTTCTCAGCCCCCGTGTGATGCTGGTCCTCAGTCTCTCTGTTTCTCCATGGGCTGCTGGACCCAGTCCACGCCTGGCTGACCATGCAGAACCCATGTTCCCGAGCCCTCCACCTCTTAGCCTCCAGTTTGCCCTCCTCGGTGTAGTGGGGCGAGGGTGATGCAGCCTCCGTCAGCCGATCTGTCCACGTGAAGTGCTGACTGGGGCAACGTGAAAGCCATGGGAGTGTCTGCGAAGGGAGCGGGAGGCGTGTGACCACACAGCTGTGGCCGGGACATGCTGTGGCCACTGTCTGGCTTCTGTTCCTGAGGGTGCGTTCTCCTCCTGGGTGCTAACTGGCTTTCCTATTCATGGGTCCTGTGCTGGTGGCCCTTCTCTGGCCCTTATCACCAAGGAGTCATCCAAGTAGGTCAAAGAAGAGGAAATCAAAGTGCAAGGAAGGGATCTGAAGGGGCCCAACTGTTTCCCCAAGATACACTGTCTACTCTAGACAGACTCTCCAGCCACTCCAGTGGGGAAGACTGAACAAGGCATAAACAGGCTGAAGGCAAGGTGGCGAATTAGGAACGGCAAGAGGGTTACTTACTGGATTCAGCTACCACTCACTGCCACTGAGTCCCAGTATGAGCTGGCTCTGGGCCAGGTACTTTCTGCCTGCTTATTTCCCTGCATTATCCTGACACCACTATGGTACAGAGAGGAAGCCAAGGGACAGAAAGACAAAGTGACCTGACTCAAACCCCACAGGAAGTCATTGGCAACAGAAATTCCAAGCCCCGGCGGTCTGATAGATAGTTTGAATGGAAAGAAAAAAAAAACCACCCAGATATGCGAGTCACATCCAGAGTTCCAAGGTGATTTAGACTCACGTGTTATCCCATTTCACCTGCAGGAATACAGTTAACGCACAGAAGGGCAGAAAAGACTTGTCCGTAGCAGGACTCAAGAAGGAAAGGGGGTCATTCCTCCTTTCTCCAAAAGGATGCTGAAGAAGAAGTGGACGTTTGCAGTTCGAGGTCATACTCGGGCTCTGCCCACTTTGGGCTAAGTAGCTTTCACCCTCTGAGACTTTGTTTCCTCATTTGGAAAACAGAGGTGCCCACCTTGCAGAGTGGCTGTGGGGTGAAACTGGCAGACACAAGGCAAGCAACTAGCTCCGTGCCTGCGAGGCACCCAGGAAGAGTCACTTTCCTTCCTGCCACTGAGTGTCCTCAGTCCATAAAGCCCAGGCTTTTTTGGGGTTGAGTGGATTGTGGGAAGTGAGGGCTGCAGAAGGGAGGAAATAAAAGTCTCTTCCCATAGCCTGTCAACTCAATAGTCCAACATTTAGAACAAAGGGGAGAAGCATGGCAGGAGGAGGTGCTGGAGGGGATTCAGGTAAATCCTTTCCTTCTTGTGAGCAGGGATTCTGGGTCACTAAGGGATGGGGGTGGGAGGAGGTAGCCGTACTTGTGGGGTCCACATTTCACTTATCTAGCAGGTCAGAGAAACTTTAATAAGATTAACTGCTGCTCGGGGCCTCTGCTCCTTGGAGCAGATTGAGTCTTGTTTTCTTTTTCTTCCCCTTCTTTCTCTTTCTGTCAAACTGGAGAGGTATGGTGGGGGAGGGCAGGTGGGGATGAGAGGCAGGGGTCTGGATCCTGCCTGGTATGCTATAAAGGCAAAAGGATGTGTCAGTAAGCCCCCCTCACATCTAGACTTGAAAGGGAACCCCAATTACCATGCCCCAAGGGCGTGGGTGGTGGGTCTAGGAGGGGTGGGAGGTGACAGTGTTTCTTGGAAGGGTTTTCTCACCAGGATAGTGGGTAAGGCCTGGGAGTGGACATGACCAGGCTCAAATCCTAGTTCCCGCCCCTCCCCTGGCTGCGTCTGTCTCCCTGTTTGGCCTAAGAGACAAGATCTGGCCTGGGGGACCTCCGAGGACCCTTTGCACAACAGCCTTAAAGGACTCTTCAGCCCTCAGCCCATCCACCGTGGGTGGGCCGTTCAGAGACTCCTGCACATGGGCACTTTCTAACTTCAGCTCTGCTGTCGCCTGCATAAGCCTTTCCATTTTTATTAATACTCACACACATATATACGTGGGCTTCCCCGGTGGATCAGACGATAAAGAATCTGCCTGCACTGTGAGAGACCCAGGTTCAGTCCCTGGGTTGGGAAGATCCCCTGGAGGAGGGCATGGCAATCCACTCTGGTACCCTTGCCTGGGAAATCTCAAGGACAGAGGAGCCTGGAGGGCTACAGTCCATGGGGTTGCAAAGAGTTGGACACAACTGAGCAACTGACACACACACATATGTACAGATATGTGTGTGTGTGTATGTGTGTGTATATATATATATATTCTCCCCCACCCACCGCCACTTCCCTTTTGGAAAAAATAAAAGGCATGTTTTCTGAGCTTCAGAAGCAAACTGCTCCTTCACTCTTCTCTGCCTCTCTGAGCGCCTGTCTGAACTGGTGTCAGTGAAGTTTGAACCGGGGTAGAAATAGCATCCCAGGCAGATCTGGGAGCATGGCCCGCCTCCCAGCAGCGGCAAGGCCTGCCTCTGCCAGACGACAGACCCGGTTAACAGCACCATAAAATTAGACCTTTACGAAACCCAATTGAATCCTGCAGCAAAGAGTGATGTAAGGCAGCCTGGCCTGACAGCGAGGCAGCAACCCTCTGCCTGAAATAGCAGTGAGGTCCCTGCTGGGAGATGCCTGCTCTCTCAAGATAGGTGACCAGGGATTCCTAGGAAAGTGGTGACACCCCGCCAGAGAGCGCCAGCAGAGGTCAGGTGGCCAACCAGGAACCCGAGGTCGCTGCGGGAGGACGTGGCTTGGCACCCTCGTCCAAACTGCCCACCTCCGCCGCCCCTGCCTCTCCTAGCCTGAACTGACACGGAGGAAGGAGCTGCAAAAGTGCTTCTGCAAAGAATCCCTGTTTGTTTGTGTTTTAATTCAAGGAGAAGCAGGTTCTTTTCAGTCCCACAGCCTGTACCGCGTGGAGGATATGCAGAATGAGTCTTTTTTGGCTCAAGGCCAGGTGTTTACACACCGTCAAATCTGGCTCAGACTCAACTAGGGGAGGGGAAAAAAAATCCACCAGGATCCTCGGGAGAAAAGCTCTGAGCTTTCTGGGGCTACACAGCAGCAGCGACTTTTTTTTTCTTTCTCGTTTTGAGAGGAATGTTATTTCCACACATAAAATGGACCAGGCATTTTATACAAGCAATAATAACCTAACGTCCCCCATCCAATTAAAGTATTTTACTGCACAATCTTTGTGTGAGAGAGTGAATGAGTGCTCAAGAGAGTGTGTGTGTATCAAGAGGGGGCTCCTTGTCTGAACTGCAGACCTTTATAAAGCAGGCTCCTGTGGAATCTCAGGTGCTATATGTATGCGTTTGTTTGTTTTGAAAAAATGCATTTACTACCTTTTCATTGATGATACCTCTATAACCCTGGGCTCTCCACTCTGGAGGAGAAGATTTCCAAACCCCTGTACCACAGGTATAGACTAGGGAAAAATCAGATCTACTCATTAAAAAAAAAAAAAAAAATCTCCAAGTAGCAGGCTCTGCGTTTTTCCTGTGTTCCGAAAGAAGTAAGCACACCGCAGCCCCGAATTATAAGCATCAATATTACTATTATGAGCACCGTTTCTTCTCTACTCTACATTATAACCCCCTCTGGCTGACTGGAGCTTGGGGGCTAAAACTGAATGAGCTCAGTTTCCCTCTCCTTCCTGAGACGCAAAAAAAAAAAAAAAGAGAGAAAGAAAAAGAAAAAAAATAGCATGTGATGACGTCAGGCATGGGGGAAAGTCACTCTGCAGCTCTCGGTTTGGGATTTGGTAGCGGGAGAGCGGAGCTTTGCGGGTATGTGCTTACTTAGTATGGCAGCAGAGTTTGGGTCCCCGAAATGGGCTTGATGTAAATAGGAAAGATTTAGCAACATTTGAGAAGGTCCACGCCACGACAGAAAGAAGCCGGACTGCCCAGAAAACTCAGAGCTCTCTCCCTTCTAAGTATGTGTAAGGGGGTGGGATCGCAAAACGCCTCCAACACGTTTCCTGGCTGCAGCGATGGGGGAACCCCTACTCTCACTCTGAGCCTTCTGAGGACGGGGCAAGATTGTTTGTGCAGGGAGGGAATCTCCCAGCCAAAAGAGGCAAAACTTTCCTCCTCTCCTTCAGCGCCGTCCCCTCCCTTTCCGCCCCCCAGTTTTATTAAAGACATTGCTACAGATTCATTAAGACGGGGAAAAATGGATGCTGGAGGATTTCTAAGGTTTGCAACCCTCGCAAAGTGTCCGGTTTCACTGTGGGTTTTGCTATGGAAAGGGGAGGGTGTGAGGAGGGGAACCTAAATTCATTACGGGCTTGTAAAAGTCCCAAATGAGAAAAGCGCCCCGTTTCGCAGCCTAGTCCCGGGAAGACTGGCTGGGTGTGCATGCAGAAAGTCTCACCCCAGCTCCGAATGACAGGCAAGGGGCTTGGAAAGAGAGAACACGGGACGGCAGTGTGTCTGCGTGTCTCTGGGTGTCTGAGGGTAGGGGGTTAATTTCAGAGGCAGGCAGCAAGTACAGAGCAACTTTGGGGCACTTCAAGTACTTTTAAGTCCTGAGGATCACAACAACCTTGTAGGCTTTCAGGGTAACTGGCCTAAGTAAAGCGGGGGTGGGGGGGTCATCTCCATTAAAAAGCCAAATAAATCAATGGTCCCTAGCTTCTGTTCACGTGCATCCCAACTGGGTCATCCTCTCCAACAACCTGAACAGAGACAGTCCACCTGAACATCCAAAACACGATTCATGTGCACAAGGCTCCCCGAGACCAGCCCTCACCAACTGCCTTCCGGGGTGGCCGGGAGCGCTCCCTGCGTTCTTCCCGAGGGGCTAGACAGAGATACCTTCCAAGCGCGCCCATTCCGCAGATGGGGCAAAGTGAGGCTCGCGGCTCGTCCCGGAGCCTCTGAGCCGCCAGCTGAGCGGCGGCTGCTACACAAACACACCCTCCAGCCCCCCGACCATCCCACCACCCGCGCCCAGGCACCCGCGCGCCCCTGGGACCGCGGGGCCGGTGCAGCGCCCGCCTGGGCGCCCTCGCCTACCTGTGATCACCGCCGGAGAGCTCTGGCCCCCCTCTGCTCGCAGCCACACTTGCAGCGTGAACGCGTCCCGGGGCAGCTCGAGGTCGGCTCGCAGGCGCAGCTGCTCGCCTCGCCCGCTGAAATAGAGCGCCCGGCTCGGCGGGCTCGGCTCCTCCGCGGCGCCCCTTGCCTCCCGCTGCTGCCGCCGCCGGGGGACGCGCACGGCTTCCCAGGCACCGCCCGGCGGCGGCGGCGGCGGCGGCGGCGGCGAGGCGCGGCGGCCGCGGGCCGCCCGGGTGGCGCAGGTGGCCGGGCCGGCGGCGGGGCGCGGGGGGCGGCCGGCCCGCGGGTCTCTCCGGGCCCGGCGGGG